>JANHMN010000022.1:29995804-30008087 GCA_030674055.1 Rhabdomys pumilio
GTTGATTCTCTCCTTCTACCATTTGGTTCCTGGACATTGAACCTGGGAGGTTATCAGGCTTAGCAACATGTGTCTTTACCTGTTGAGTCATCTCCAAGGCCCAATGCTTGCTTTGGGACAGAAGTTAACTGTATAGGGCCAGGCTAGCCTAGAACTCCAGATCCTTCTGCCTTAGGCTCAGGAATGCTGAGATTGCAGATGTATGCAATCTCACCTAATCCTCACTTATCTTTTAGTGAACTAGAAAAATATCCAGAAGGTATTGAAACTAATACTGAAAATGCTAATTTCAATAGTAGAAATTGTGTCCCATGTTCTAAAAACAATTAGCGTGTAAATTATAAATGATCTACGGGCTTACCTTGGCTTTCTATTCATTACCAAATGAGATTCCCCAGAAGGTATTTATGATAGGGTAATTTAAGTGAACAGAGTAGTTATTTTGAATAATAAACAGGCTAAGAAAATATTCAAGTAATATCATACTGGGTGGCAGAGGCTCTTTTCATTTTCTTTTTTTTTTTTGTTGTTGTTGTTGTTTTTGCTCTCTTGTCTGTTTCTCCCTCCTTTCTGATTAGGGTCTTTCTTCACAAGACAAGTTGGCCTTGAACTTGCCACCTCCTGCCTCAACCTTCTAGGTGCTGGTATTGTAGATGTGTATGTATCACAAAGTTCCACCTCATTTATACGCTGTGTAGATTGCTCAGGCTCTGACTTGACTGGCTGATCTCCATGTTATGTGCATTTTCAACAACTTGAACTTGGTACCACTGAATCCAGCTGCCTCTGGAGGCAACAAGCTGGAGTTTGGGCACTAGACAGATGTTGGGTGTTAGGTTGCATTCCTGAAAGGAAGCTTTGTAGGGGGACACTGGTTGTGTACAAAGCCTTGTTCGGAGCTTTGCATATGCTGCCTGGAACCCAAAATAAGTGGCCAGAGGTGAGCAGTGTTCCTGAGATACTTGTCGGGTGACACCACACTAACACACACTGTGTCTGTTGAGTTAGCTTGCTTTTGTCTTTTCCACTTTCTTTTCTTCTTGTAAATGTATTGACTGTAATAATATACGAAGGGCGATTGGGTCAGAAAAGATGGCAGTTTGGAGGTACACTGCTTTTGAACAGTGTACCAGCAAACATCTCTTTTCTTGCCAGGTTTGATATATATTATCTAGAAGATAACCTCAATTCCCTTTCCTCAGTCTTTTTTTCTATGTAGCCCTGGCTGTCCTGGAACTCATTTGGTAGACCAGGCTGGCCTCGAACTCAGAAATCCACCTGCCTCTGCCTCCCAAGTGCTGAGATTAAAGGCGTGTGCCACCACTGCCTGGCCCCTTTCCTCAGTCTTTGTATTTGCAGATACTATTTAAGTAGTTACGTACTTGGTTGTCTGTGTTCCTGACGACTAGCACAGCTCTTGAAGGGAATTTATGTTTGGGTGGTATGATAACAGAAAAAAAAAAAGGATTGCTTTTGTTTACAATTACTTACTTTGCGTGTGTATTCATTTGTGTAACATGTGGACGCCATAGCTTGCATGCAGAGGCCAGACAGCTTGTGGGAGTTGGTTCTCTCCCTCTATTTTGTTGATGTCCGTGACTGAACTTTGTTAGGCTTAGCAGCAAGTGCCTTTACCCTCTGAGTCGACTTGCTAGCCTTGTTTGTTTGGTTTCCGAGACAGGGTCTCCTGCAGCCCAGGCTGGCCTTGAACTTATTGTATAGCACAAAATAGCCTTGAGTTCCTGACCCTCCTGCCTGTACCTCCCAAGTACTGGTATCACAGGTGTGCATCGTGCCTTGCTTGCAGCATGGGTAGTAAGTAGTAAGGAGTGTTGTCTGTGGGCATCAGAGAGGCCGTCTTGGTTAAGAATGCTCGCTACATTTCAGGGGAGTAGAGTTTGGTTCTTAGCACCCCAGTGGCAGCTCCCAACCCCTGAAACTACAGTCCCAGAGGAGCCTTCCAGGACATCCAGTGCCCTCTTCTGGCTTCCTTGGCATCAGGCATGCATGTAGGATGCATATATACACACCGGCAAACATCCATGCACATAAAATACAAACATGAATCTTGAAGAACACACACGTATTTGAGTTAAGCTGATAAACAGGCCAAACGGGTCTCAAATGTATAAGATTTAGATAAAAAAAAAATCTATGGCCCATTTATTGGGATGTGAGATACAAGAGTGACCCTAGGGTAGAGCGATCTGGTTAACGGTCATAGAGTGAGAAGTTGCTGCTTGCCCTCACTCTGTGAGTCCTAACCCCAGTGACTTTCTGCACAGTAGCACAAAGGGTTAATTTGCCTTTGTAGTGAAACTTTGCGTGCTTGTTATCTCCATCATCTCCGGGGAATAAAATGTTTATGCTTATTATTTTTTCTATTTAATCCTAGCTTCCTCTTTAGAAACATGTGGGTATTTTAGTCTTAAAATCCACTGTTCTTCTACAGCGCATCGTGACCAGTGTACAGTGTGTGGTGATTACTTTTCAGGACTCCCAGTACACAGGACACAGCCCTGAGAGGACAGGAACTGTGGTCTCTGGTTCAGTGCTGTCTGCTAGCACCCAGGATGGCACATCACTAGGGGATGATCAGTCAAAGTGAGCTGAAGGCGTAAATAAATCCAGGACATGTAAGAAATATCGGTAGACCTATTTTACTTAAAGTTAATTGGGTGGTGCCAGGACTCAAGCCCATAGCTCACTATGTACTAGGTCAGGGTTTTACCACTTGGCTACATTGTCAGCCCAAGAAAATGCCTTTTATTTTTCTCTTTTTTAAAAAAGTGCCAGAATAGAACTTACTAGGCAAAGTCTTTTTTTTTTTTTTTGGTTTTTCAAGACAGGGTTTCTCTGTGTAGCCCTGGCTGTTCTGGAACTCACTCTGTAGACCAGGCTGGCCTCGAACTTAGAAATCCACCTGCCTCTGCCTCCCGAGTTCTGGGATTAAAGGCCTGTGCCATCACTGCCCGGCCAAAGTCTTTACCATAGAGTTAACATCCTCAGTTCAAGAATCTAATTTTAAAATTATTCTGTTCACAGTAATCACGTACATCATAGTGTCTGATTGGGATTGTAAGTGGGAAAAATGAGAGTGGCTTATCCAGGTAGGCAGTAGTCCTGTTCATTCATTCACTGGACTTCCTTGTAAGAAGTCTCTGGCTGTGTCTTTCCCCGCTGTGCTTAAATGTTAAATGTTATCTCCCACTATGCTTGAATTTTAAAGCTATAGTAGAAAGCACTTGAACACAAAGAATTTTAATTACCTGGACTTCAGTTTGATACACCTAGTATAATTAGATTTGTTACTTTCCCGAGTCTTCATTTATATGTGCTAATGTTTCGATATTGTGTATTGTCCTATTGCCTATAAAGAATATGTAATTTGATTAAAGGATGGAAAGCTGAACAGAAAGGGGAGGGACAAGCTGTGTTGAGGCAATGTGACCACTGCCATCTACTAAAGGAAGAGGTTCCATACTTTATTATTTATGGCAGACTCAGTGGAGGTCAGCTCGGGGCTTGAGTGAACTTACAGTTTGTTAGCCACCGTTGTTAGCTGATCTCTGCTCTGGGTAGATTTTATCCTGGGCTGTCTCCTCTCATCTCTGTCCTGATGAAAGCCTTCTAACTTCAGCAGGTCTAAGAAAAGCGCTGGGATAAAATTATAGTCGCAATTTTACATGGGATTAACTTTTATTAAACATAATGTACTGGTGGCTTTAAAAACCCTCCAGCTAATTTGTGTATCTCTCTGGTCTGTTTAAAAATAGAGCACAATCAAAAGGAGTCTTAAAATAATTACACAAGAAAGGACCTGGGAATTAGGAAGAGGTTTGCAGTCTGTTAGGGTTTGGACCTGCCTGGAGCAGCTGGTGTCTGTTCACTTAAAGCAAGGCAACCATATTGTCTGGAAAGAAGCCAAGCCCTAGTTAACTTTGTTTTGACTCTAGTTACACAGCAGGCAGCTAGCTACAAATTTAGGAGAGCGGCAGGGATAATTTTTAAGCAGCAATGAAAGAAGTCATCAAATATTTTTGAAGTTATTATGACTTTTTGGGGCGAGTGGAGGGATATAAACTAGAAAAGAAACAGGTAATGTAAGCCATCCAACCCTGTAAAAGCTTCACAGAAATCTAGTTAGTGATCACTGTAGATGTACATAAGGATTCCAGAAAATTCAGTGTTGGAGAGATTTCTGTCAGGATGGGTTTTCCACAGGTGCTCGCTTGTGAGCACTGACAGGAAGAGTAGGCCCTGAATGAGTTTCCAATCAAGGAAAAGTTCTTATCCAGAAAGTTCTCGGAGGTGGGCACCAGGAATGTGGGAGACGTGAACAGAGAGCCAACGATGAAGGACAGTTGGCAAGTCACGTGGTTGTCGTTCTTCATGCCCTTCTGAGGAAGGCAGAGCACCCCCTCACTCCTTCTGTTCTTTACTTTCCCTAAGAGGAAACTGAGGCTTGGTGAGGTGGTCACTTGGTCAAGAGCTGGTGGACACAGGTCCTGGAGTGTAAATTTAGGGGTGGTCTGCTCCTTAACTACCCCGAGGCAGAGCTTCTCAGAGGAAATACAGTTAGTTCCTAGGCTATGGGCAGACAAAACTTTCTAAAAACCCATAAATAAGGGTAGGCTCCAAAAGATTGAGTATTTGTTTTTGGGAAGAATCAGCCTGTAGTCACAGATGAAGAAGCGGTAGTTAATCTGAGACTTGTAAAGCTTGATAGAGAACAAGCCATTTTGTCTCTGGGAAGTGAAGCTGAGTAACGAACTTTGTTGAATACTAAGTACAGCTTATCACGTTCCTAAATATCATTGCTAATCTCTGAAACTATTTATAAACTTCCCTACCTCTCCTTTTGCTGCTGTTTTTGTTATTTTGAGACAGGTTCTCACTGTGCCCAAGTTAACCTGAAGCTCCTTATGTAGCCCAAGCTGGTCTTAAACCCATATCCTATTGCTTCCTGGGTGCTGGGATGGTAGGTATATGGCCGCCGTGTCTGGCTATGTTCCTTTTTGTGTTTCAAGTAGCCAAGTCCAGATGTATTTAAAGGGAAAAGTAATATACACAGAATAAATTTAAGATCCTCTATTTTTAATTATAAGAGATGGCTTGCTGTTTTGAGGGATTAGGAGGTTGTTTTGAGCCAGGCTCTTGGGAATTTACTATGTAGAACAGGCTTGCCTTGAACTCAAGGGATCAGCCTGCCTTTGCCTCCCACATATGCCGCCATGACTGGCTAAGAGATGATATACTTAATTTTTAAAAATAAATTAATTTTGGGGGCTGGAGAGATGGCTCAGCGGTTAAGAACACTGTCTATTCTTCCAGAGGTCCTGAGTTCAATTCCCTCACAACCATCTATAATGGGATCTGATGCTCTCTTCTGATGTGTCTGAAGACAGCAACAGTGTACTCACATTAAATAAATAAGTCTTAAAAAAAAAAGAGTTGCTCTAAAAAATAAATTAATTTTATTCTTTTGTGTATATAGGTGTTTTGTCTTCATTTTTGTCGGTGTACTGTGCATGCGGTGCATGCAGGCCAGAAGAGGGCGTCAGATCCCCTGGAACTGGAGTTACAGATGATTGTGAGCTGCCGTGTGGGTGCTAGAAATTAAACCTGGGTCATCTAGAAGAGCAGCCAGTCAGTTCTTAACCAGCCCAAAGAGCAAATATATTTTCATGCCCCAAACAGTTTTTAGTCCTATAGCATGTCTACCCTTAATATCAGCATAGAAAAAAATGTTTGATGTATAAAGTAGAGGTAGGAGGATTGTGAGTTTGAGACCAGCCTGGGCTACAAAGTCCATCTGAGGTCATCATGAGTTGCATAGTGGGACCCTTTCTCAAACAAAAACTAAATGTGAATATGGAACAAATGCCTAAAAGCAGTGTGCATAACAGAGGAAGCATGGCTTATGTGCAGTCCAAAATGTGGGTCTTAGGATGGAAGACGGAGTCATCATACATGCTTTAAACAGTGCTGTACCCATCTTTCATTCAAATTCTTGAAATTATAGATAGAAAAGATTTTTGGAGGAAGGAACCAATAATTGCTTTTTGTTGGCATTTTGGCAGAGTTGGCAAAACTAAATCATCCCTCATAAATAGGGAGGGGTAGGACCATAATATGTTATATGAAAAATTAAATAAGTTTAATTAAAAATATTAAAGACAAATATAATGTTCTTCTTATAGCATTGTGCATTCACGTCGTTGCCCATCCATCTCCTGTGCTCGAGTTGTGACTTATATTACTTATGGAAACAGGTCAGACTGATTTCTTCCGGTTCCCAGCTGTCATCTGCCTGCCGGAAACCAAGCCTAGAACCTTGGACTAAAAGCATCAAGCCATGTCTGTTAAGCTAGGTTTTTCTGTTCCGTAAATTGTGGAAGGCAGAACAGTACTTGCTTTGTAGTAAGTGATGTATGCGGTTACAGAAAACAGCAGTGGTTCTGGACTTTTGACTTTTATTAAAGTTCATGGATTAAAGAAAAAAAAAAAAAAGATATCCATGCAGCTTTTCAAGCATAGGTGTGTGGGGGACTGGGGCTGAAGAGCTCTTCCTGTGTAGCTCAGGCTGGCCTGGAACTCATTAGCTCAGGCTTGCCTCCAATTTGTGATCCTTTTACTTCCATTACAGCAGTGCTGGGCTTACAAGCATCACTTGGGTAGCTAAATTATAGGCTGTGTGCACAGCTGCCTATGTCATGTTGGAGGGACAGTGTGGTGTGCTGTGATGCTTTAAAATTATGAATGGCATAAGATTTACCTAGGAACTTGATAGCTTTTTTAGGACCCTAAAACCGTTCTAAGTAATTCCGGCAGGGGTGTCCTGTAGACAGGACTTGGAGGAGCACTGGCTCTGGAGTCTGCGCAGCATCTCTGTGGTTCTTGGACTACAACTGGATCTACATGACCAAACTGTACTATCTGTATGCAACATCTTGGGTGACAGAAGACGAGCCTATTCACCTAACCAAACTTGGTGAATTCCTACAGTATTCTAGTTAGTAGAAATAAAGGGGCAGCAGGAACTTCCCTCTTGTATTCGGGGATAGATTGGCATTAAGAAGGTAGGTTTTCCTTTGTAAAAATGGTAAGATAAACATTGAGAACATGCAGGGAAACCAAACATTCTTAAATCGTCAGACTCTGTTTTATGCGTATGAGTGTTTTGCCTGCACGCATGTAAGAAACCATGCGCTTACCTGGTACCCTCGGAGGTCAGAAGAGGACATGGGATCCCCTGAAACTGGAATTGAGAGAGAGGCTTGTAAGCTACCATGTGGGTGCTGGTGATAGAACCTGGGTCCTCTGCAAGAGCAGTAAGTACTCAGATGCATAGCCTTCTTTCCAGCTCATTAAATGTTCTTTTAGAGACTGGGTCTCGCTTTAAAGCCCAGGTACAATCCTCCTGCTTCTGCCTTCTGAATGCTGAGATTACTGCCATTCAGAAAAAAAAGCTACCATGCCCAGCTTTAGTTAGTTAGTTAGTTAGTTAGTTAGTTAATTAATTAATTAGCTTATTTACTTATTTTTTAGATTTTTGAGGCAGACTTCACTGTGTATTCCACCAGGATGGCTTTCAGCTCCCAGCACAGCCAAGACTGGTCCTGAACTCACTGCAGGCTTCTTGCCTTAGCTTCCAAATACTGAGACTATAGGCATTCAGCACCATGCCTGGCTTAAGGTTCATTTTTATTTTAATAAGTATTTTCAAGTCAAATAAAATAATCTGGATATTATTTTTAAGTATGACTTATGCTATGACGCTAACCATCCAGTATGAAAACAGTAGTTGTTTCATTTGAGAGCATTGAAACAGAGACATTGAAAAGTGCAGTTTCTCAGTGGCACTAACCACATCAGGCACTCAGGTGCCACCTGTGGCTGGGGCTGCTGTTTTGTAGAGTACAGATATGGAATATGTCCATAACTGCACAAGATCCTACTTGACAATGTTACTCTAGAGTCTAGAATAGCAGAGCAGTAGTTTTCCAATGGCCTTGATCTGCGAATTGATTTTAAGATAAATATTATCAGTGACTAGGGGCAGCCATTTCACCTGCTGCGTGCTGTTATAACCGTTCAGGTTGACCAGGCCAGGGCTGCTATTGATTTACCCTAATAATGCTGTTACACAATAAGTGCAGACTAAATGCTAAGGTACTGTGTGTGTGTGTGTGTGTGTGTGTGTGTGTGTGTGTGTGTGTTGGGGATCAGGGTAAGACAGAATCTTGGCATGTAGGTAACCCTGGCCTTGAACTTGTAGAAGCCTATTGCCTTAGCTTTCTAGGTACTGCAGTCATAAGCGTGTACCTCCACGCCTGGGTCTACTCTAAAGCTTCAGCCTCTGACTTTGTGACCTACCTAGGTCACTTTATTACACTAAGCGTAACTTTTCTTATGGGATGTATGTTTGTATGAGAGAGAATGATAGAAGAGCATACACACACACATACACACACACACACACACACACACACACACACACACATACACACGTACACAAGAGAGAGAGAGACAGACATCTCCACATTCTGCTCTTTATTCAAAGTTCATTCTTCTTCTTCTTCTTCTTCTTCTTCTTCTTCTTATTATTATTATTATTATTATTATTTGGTTTTTCAAGACAGGGTTTCTCTGTGTAGCCTTAGCTGTCTTGGAACTCACTCTGTAGACCAGGCTGGCCTTGAACTTAGAAATCCGCCTGCCTCTGCCTCCCAAGTGCTGGGATTATAGGTGTGCGTGCCCCACTACTGCCTGGCCATTTTTCATATTAAAACAATTAATTTATAATATCCAGTTTCTTTGAATTTTTATCTAATGGACTTGGAGGGGCAGGGAAGAGCTGTGGTTGCATCTGTTACTAAAATTTCTGACATTTACGTGAAGTAGTTTTATTTATAGAGACCAAATCTCAGAACAGGGAAAAGTTGGATTAGCACGATAGTTTAGAATTATACTAGGTAGAGCACTCCTTAAGGCTTTTAAAGTAATATTAGTTATAGGGCTGCCGTCATGGTCCAGAGAGTAAAATTTCTTGTCATGTAAGCCAGAGGACCTGAGTTTTCTTCCCAAGACCCCTTTTGTAGAGAAAAAGAACCAACTCCTGAAACTTGTCCTCTGAACTCCACACTACACACATGAGCGCGCACATACTCCCTAATACATTTTAATAATTGACAGCTTCAGTGTTTTGGTCATGGATTTTCTTTTCCTGCCTCCACTTCCGGAATACTTGGCATTACCTGTTTTTTTTCCCTGTAAGCCTTGTCTGTTGTCCCTTCCGAAAGGCACAGGAGGCCACTGCTGCTTGGTCCTGGGTCTTTGTGGGGTGGAGACCCTCGGTATCTCTTTTGCATGACGGCTTCAGTGACCTTCCTTCCCTCCAGGTCACTTACTTCAGCCTCTGGTACTACAACAAGCAGAGCCAGCGGCGCTGGGTGGATTTGGAGAAGGCGCTGAAGAAGCAGCTGGATAAGCACGCGCTGGAGCCCACCGTCTACTTCGGAGTGGTGTTTTATGTGCCTTCTGTTTCCCAGCTGCAGCAGGAGATTACCAGGTGAGAAGTTCCCTGCTGTCTGGGGTAGAAAGTCGTCTAGAGAGGTCAGAAGAGTGAAGCTGGAGTCAAAGGTCCTTGAGATAAAGGCCTGTGACCGACTTTGCCCGACTTTGCCCTGCGGCCCACATTTTTTTTAGTCGCTGGATTACTAAGAGGATATGGAATGTGGTATGTCAGACCGAATCATGGCTTGCCAGGCCCACGGGCCCAGGAAAAGTGATCAGTTCACCCTGGCCGTGAACTCTTGTGATACCCTCTTTAATGTTTTTGTTCTTCCATTTCTGGTTCCTTGTAATAAGGAAACGGGACAGGGGAGATTTAAAATGTGTAGTCCTAAACTCTGTGTTTTCTCAAGGAACTGGCCAGGTTCTTAGAATTATTGCCTTGGAAGCTGTATTCTGTAGATGGGTTGGCCATGGGGGACGGCGGGGACACAGAGAGGGAGGATGCTTCTGAGCAGAGTTAGCTAGTAAACACACTTACAGGGGCCTCAGCGGTGGAAGAGTGCCAGGAGGACTAAGGAGTCTTGCTTTGCTTCATCCCATTTATAGAAGGGATTATCCATCCAATGGATAATGCTCCGAGTATGTTCCTTCCTGGCCCCTCTAGTGTCCGCTTTGTGTCCCTTCCCATCCCGTCAGTCCTCTTTGCTCCCCCTACACAGTTTTGTTTCTGCTTTCCTGTACTTATCTCTGTCTCTTATTCTCTCTCACACTCCAGTCATACTCATCTGACTCCAGGAAGCTTTGAGATGCCCCAGGCTGGGGTGTACTTTGTCTTCCCCATGCTTGTAGATCTGTCTGTTAAGGTGGTTGGTATCACAGCCTCCTATTACGGTCATTTGTGTTCCTGTCTTATCTTTCTACATCGTAAGCCCATGTTTTCCTTGGCTTTGCCTTCCATTTGAAAGCTGTAGTGCCCTGCAGATAGTAAGAATTGCTGCTGCCTCATGCTTGTGGAATGCTGTTGGAATCTGCCAGGTAATTACCGGAAGATACCAGGAAACCCGAAGCAGCACGGGTCAGCTAGTAGGGATAGGCACAAAGAGACTGTGCAGCAGGTCTGCAGTGTAAATATTGGAGAGAGAAAGTGGAAGCCAGGAGGAAAAGTACGAGCTGTCTACTCAACTCGTTTAAACATTTACTGAAGATATTCTGCGATCTAAGAGCTGTTGGGTAGTCACTTGAATCTGGCCTTGGAGGAGTTACTCACAGTCTGGTGGAACAGGCAGTTCGTACACATTAGTAGTCACAGTATCCTATGATAACAAACATTTGATTTAAAGCTCTGGATTCCTAGGGACAGGGCATGGAGAACGTGACTAAGGAAGGGAAAGAGCTGACTTCTTGACAGGCTTTAGAAGAAGTTTTCTGGTTGGGAATGGCTCATGGAAAGCAGTCAGGATAAAAAAAGTCTCAGATGATACTGGAGAGGAGAAAAGAGGTTTAAAAGGCAGGTATATACTAATCATAAAGACATGGTTCAGTGAGTAAGGCTTTTTCAAATTTTAATGGTGTGGAATGATCCAATTTATGTCTTACAAAGACCATTCACATTAGCTGATAGATTAGAAATTAAAACGAAACAAAAAACATGTGAATTAAATTAGAAGTGGCAGGAGACCAGTTAGGGAGCTGTTGTTAGAGCTCAGGCATACACCACAGAAGGGCATGAAAAGGAATGGGGTTATTGGTTCAGCCAGCAGGACTGCTCCCTGCTCAGGTTCAGAGACCTAGTAGAGAAGTTCTATCAATAAGAAGTGTGTCGTGAGTATCAATAGGAAACCTTCCGGATCTGAATGAGGCCCCAAGGCCAACTTGGATAACAACTCTACAATACAAAACCCGGTTCTTTCTCTTACATCCTGTCGCCCTCAGCGTCTCCCTCCCACTTCTAGGTCTCTCATAGTCTAAAACATCTGGATAGGTTCTAGGTCTCAAGAGCTGTGGAGTCAGGAAGCAGAACAGTGGTTTCTAGGAAGGGGAAGGTGCAGGAGGATTACATGCAAAGAAACTCTTGCAGGTGATGGGTACTCAGACAGTGATTGGTCCTGTAGCAGTGACTTCATGTGTTTTTTGTATGACAAAATTGTATGTTGGAGCAGTTTATTATACACCAGTTGTACCTCAAAAGGGTCTTATAAAAACACAGTCAGGGCTGGAGATGTAGTTCAGTGGTAAAGCAGTAGCAAAGCTCTGGGCTTAGTCACCTCCCTCCCCATCCCCTGTACTAAGAAAACAACCCCCCCCCCCAAAAAAAAAAAACATTCAAAAGTACTTTTCAAAAAAGTTGAGAACAGAAATCTGAATCGCAAGAGGATTCGTCAGGAAAATATGGTCACAAGGCAGCCGAGAACTGTCCCCTACAGGACAAGCCTTTCCGGGGATTGTTGTTTGCAAAAGATAGTAAATTCTGAGAATCGTAAATGACTGGATAGATTGAATTTTTACAAATCATGAATTGTTAGTATGTAATCTCTTGGTTACTACAGCAGTCCACTTTTTGTTACTTGTAACAATATTGTTGCTGGGTGGTGGTGGCGCACGCCTTTAATCCCAGCACTTGGGAGGCAGAGACAGGCGGATTTCTGAGTTCGAGGCCAGCCTGGTCTACAGAGTGAGTTCCAGGTCAGCCAGGGCTACACAGAGAAACCCTGTCTCGACAAAAACCAAAAACCAAAAACCAAAAACCAAAAACCAAAAACCAAAA
>JANHMN010000022.1:30008097-30081710 GCA_030674055.1 Rhabdomys pumilio
AAAAACCAAAAACCAAAAACCAAAAACCAAAAACCAAAAACCAAAAAAAAAACCCAAAACATTGTTACAGCCTGTATGAATGTTAATGGAAAGAGACTTATCTTGCCTCACCATTTGGAAATACACTTGTTTGTAAATGTGGCACTTTCCTGGTATGTCATTTACAAGGAAATTTCCACATGGGATCTTACATAAAGGATATTGAACTAGCAATGAACAATTTATAGCATATATGGAAGAACTGGCTCTCATAATAAAACCTGTTCACAGCTCAGGTAAGAAGCAAGCCCAAGTTAGTTTGGTCTATGAATGTAATGGATGCTGCATTCCAAGGTTTCACTTCACCTTATGGGAAGAGTCTAGAATAATGAGTATGTGGCACATGCCCACTAGACATACTGCTGTAAATACCTTCTCTTTTGGTGTTTGAAAGCCATATAGAAAGTTGCAGGTTACCTCTCTGACACCTCAGAATTACCAGTATTCTATTCATTCACTGATTGCTAAAAACCCGTGATATCTGCTAGCTGGTAGAAGGGGAAAGCTAGATTTAAACTCTTTCTATTTGAATAGACGGTGTGTTGGTCAGGCCATTTGGTAACAAAGGGCAGAAACTTAAAGCCTAGCTAGAAGGGTGCCATAAAAATGCATATGAATTCTGGGGAATGCAGATATAGTCTACTCAAAGACACAAACCTAGAGAGACTCAGGCAGAGATGGCATTGTAAACTGCACTGGCAGAATTACTGGACCAAAACTAGCACTGTCTCCAGTGTCTAGAACGATGTTGTAGAACGAACAATGACAGGCCCTAGCACTGACCTATTTAGGGAATAGAAGGAATGGAGAGATGATAGGACGACACATTTCCTGACTGGAAATGTGTTGCTGATAATCCCTTGCTGCTTGAGTGCCAGCACATGTCCAGTGTTGTTAAGGGCTTTATTTGTGTCACTTGGATGTGTTCATCCCTGGAAGGGGTGGTCATGTCTTCATTTTATTGATAATAACATGTGAATCTACAAACTATGACTTACCCAAGGTCATGCAGAATCCTAAATTCCAGGGTTGGAATTTACACCTAGGTCCACTTGACACTAAGCTGGTGGTCGTGGGGGCAGAAGAAGAAACTATGTTACAGAATATTAAAGTCTTTTAGAAGTTACTCTTTTAGGATTATACTTTAAAAACTTAATGATAACCTGTTCTGAAATCTCAAGAATTATTTGCCTTAAAATTTACAGAGCTAGTGAAGTTTTTATCTAACTACCTACCTAAAGTCTTATATTACCAAGTTACAAGTGAGAGACTTAAAAGCAAAGATTGGTCATTGTGTGTGCATTTTTCTTACCATGAAGAATGGATATCCAGGACTGTTTTACAGAGCAGAAAAAAACAGATGGGGCATTCTTCTAGAGGTGACTTTGACCTCAGTTTTTTCTGAGGGATGGGTGGCTTGCTGGAGATCAAGCCAGGCTCACACATGCTAAGCAAACATTTACACCAGAGCGACATCCCTGTTCCCTTATTTTGACTTTGAAATAATTAAAGCAATGGATAAATAACAGACTTGTCATTAAACAGATCAAATGGTGTGCTTATATTGTTTGTGGCTTTCTTTCCACTTTTTGAAAACATCTAGGGCTACAGTTTTATTTGACAGCTTATGTTCCCACACTAAACTATGGTAAAGTGCAGTGAGTCTTGGCCGGAGATTATAGTGATACTGGTTTCATAAACTCATCCTTTAAAACAGGTATCAGTATTACCTGCAGCTGAAGAAAGATATTCTGGAAGGAAACCTTCCCTGTACATTAGAACAAGCCATTCAGCTGGCTGGCTTAGCTGTTCAAGGTAAGTCATGCATGTGAAGTAGTAAATCTGTCAGATTAAGATAGGTGTTAAAACAAAAACAGTAAAGGATTCTGTAAGTAACTGATTTTTTTATATGAATTGTTACAGTATTTATGTATTAATGGAATACTGTGCTTTTATCTGGAGACTTGTAGGAAGACCACTTGTGGACATTTCTGGGAGATGAGTTATGAAACATGTCAAAGGAGCAGATATACGTATCTTTGTAATATTGATATATATATGTCAAAGAGTTTAACATGCTAAGTGTTAATTTTGCTCCAAGACCTGATTTGAACATAGTATTTTGGGAGGAATGACCTTTCTATCAATAAGTTTAATGAAATTGTATTCATTTATAATTTTAAGAACATCCCATCCCTTTGGTTTCTCTAATAATAGCTGTTCCAAATTATAGAGCATGCTCACTCATAATTGAAGTGGTTTTGCTTCATAAATGCTTTTTAAATCAATTGCACGTGTCTATGAATACACCTGTGCTGCATGGAAGTTTCTGCTGGTGCATTATTTCAAGTGGTAACTGGTGTTTAATCATGGAAACTGGAATATAATCAAAAGAAAACTTAAACTGGACACAGTACCATATAACTTTAATCTCAGCAAGGAAGCAAGAAGTGAGTTCAAGGCCGGTCTGTTCTACATAGTGAGTTCTGGGCTAGTCAAGACCCAGAACTGTAAAAGTTCTAGTAAAAGACCAGAGTGGATCCAGGACTCAAAACAAAAAGAAACACAAAGGAAAAAGAAAAAATGATAAAATTCCTCCAGATCCTAGCCGGCATGGACACCTGTCGCCTTGAGAATAACAAACTTCCGACACCTTGGTGTTCGGTTCCCTCTATGTTGCCTGAATGTATGTATTCACAGGACACATTCCCTGTCCCTGTTTGACACTTATCTGTGCACAGAAACACATGTCACATGCAGGGTAGGTTTGTCTCTCTTCACAGACACTTTTTCCCAAGCCGACATGCGTGAATCTGCCTATTGTTTTATAAAAGATACCCTAAAAACTTGCTCTATTATCTGTTAGACAGAGTAGTTGTCTGAATCATATAAACATGTCATTCATACTACTTATTTTTGTCGTGCAAGCATTTTATTGTGAAAATTAAATGTAACCAACACATGGATGTTTATCATTTTATTCAGCTGACTTTGGTGACTTTGATCAGTATGAATCCCAAGATTTTCTTCAGAAGTTTGCCTTGCTCCCTGTGGTAAGACCTCTTTTGGCATTGGGCTCTTTTATGCATAGTTTGTTCCTATACTCTTAGCCATCCCCGATTGCACACATGGTAGATGTTTTACACAGGACTAGCATCAGAGTCATTGTAAACATCTCGTGTGTCAGTCTTTCCCTGTTACAGTCTTCCTGGTCTTTGTAAATTCACAGAAACCTAGGGTGTGATTTCTGTTCAGTACCTACAGACATTGTTTTTTTGCCTTTGGTTATTAGTCTAAGGAGAGAGACCTGGTTTTGGTTTTGGAGAATCACAAAGTTAATGCTGGAATTAACTTGACTTGTTATCAGTGTTAAAACCCTGCCTGCTCCTTCCTAAAGTTTCTGCTGAAGAAATAGATGTGCCCATCTCATTGACATACCTGAGGAGAGTGTGCTGAGCTCAGAACTGGCTCATGGATGTTTCCAACCTTAAAACTCAGCTGAAACTTCTCCTTGGGGCTGCAGAGAAGGCAGGGAAATCTTTTAGCTTCTGAGCAGAAACCACTCAGTTCATTAGATGCATCATGGCCATACACAAAAGCAAAGCTCTCCAGTGCTAGCACTGTTCAGCTTTTTGCCTGAAGTGCCTAAGTCAGTGACCGTTGCAGTGGCTCATTATAAAAATGTGCACATGCTCACTGCTGTGTGTTTCCTTCAGGGCTGGCTGCAGGATGAAAAAGTGCTGGAAGAAGCAGCCCAAAAGGTGGCCTTGCTGCATCAGAAATACAGGTAACACAGAAAAAACCCACAGGTCATGGCTGCTTATTTTTGAAATATGCTTTGTGTATTAAATTGGGAACGTTATTGCAGCTTGTTTGTGAAGTGAATAAGTAACGTTCACTGTGTGCCAGGTACTGTTCTGTAAGCATGTCCCCCCAGCATTTCAGTTATTGTCCATGTACCAGTGAGGGAGCAGAGGACGTCCTTAAGGTGCCATTTCATCACCCACATATTAAATGTGTGATAGTAACTAAGCCTGTATAAATTAGTGCATGACCAGGGAAGTCTGTCTTCTATGAATCAGCCCTCTAAGTGCTCTTTCTTTTGTCCCTTTCTTTCCTTCCCCTCCCTCCCTTCCTTCCCCCTTCTGTCCTCTGTCTTTCTTTCTTTTTTAAAATGGTGTTAGAGTTTGAACTCAGGGGCTTGTACATAACAGGCAGACACTTTACCACTGAGCTACATCCTCTGCCCATGAGATTTTTAAGAACCAGGTTAGCCTCAAACTTGCTATCTTGCTGCCTCTGCGTCCTGAATGCTAGACACGCATCACCATGACCATTGCCCCCCTGTTTACTTTTGGGAGCAGGATTTCTGTCCCCTGGGGAGCAGTGATGCAAGTCCTCATGTCTGTTGCCCAGATTATCCTTGCAATTCTTGTCTGTGCTGGTCCATGTTGACTTTCTTTGATGGTGAGCCTCTATTGACTATAAGAATCTCCCGAGATGCTAGTTCTTACTCTAAGCCAAGTACACAGCGTTCCAGATACTTTATATATAAAATTACATTATGATAGCTCCAGTAGTCTTTAAGGAGAATATCACCTTCCGCTTAGAAACAAAGAAAACTAAACTCAGAATGGCTTAGGTCTCTGATTTATGCTAAAAGTGACTTGAAAGTAGATGTACCTGCTCATAGCCTCAGTCTTTCTATGTATTCTCTCTCTACCCCTTTGGTTGCAAAAGAGTAACTTCCAAAAGCACCATCCTCTTGTCTCTCCCTGTGCTCCTTCCCAAATGCTCACTCTCCAAAAATCACTGTCCTTACTCTTCTCCCTCTGACTATACAAACCATATTCCCTTACTGCACTTACCTGATCCCAAAGGCACACATGACCCAAAGGCACACAAGAGCCTGGTTTTTGTCATTTTATTTCATTTGTTTTTACTGTCACCTAAATAATAGGACTTAGGAATGACCCAAAGGCATACATGTCCCAAAGGCACACATGACCCTGGTTTTGTCATTTTATTTTATTTGTTTTACTGTTACTTAAATAATAGGACTTAGGAACCTGTAAGTACTTTCTGTCTTTATGAGGCAGAATGCTGGCTAGTTTGACTTAAAGATAAATAGCATAATTCTCTGCCTTCCAAGAATGTGTTCCCAGCAATCTTAGGATAGACAGCACAGCCCACTGTGGTAGTATCTAGCAATAGAAGAAGGGTGCAGTGGGGAGGCGTGGGCAGATTGTGTGAGGACTGCACTGGGCAGTGGTGAGTACTGGGGATACCCAGAGAATCTGACAGGAGGAACCGTACAGTCACCGAGTCCTGAGGAAACTAGTGATTGCGCGGTCCGTGTGTGGATTGTAGATGTATGAGGAGGATGTGCACACAAAGGTTCCGAGGAATACAGTACAGTCTAAGCAGTGCAGACTCTGGGATGACTGCAGGGAGAGGGACTTTGGCACACGGGGGAGCAGCCGCTGCTGAGGCTGGGGAGGGGAGTCCATGTGGCTAAGCACCCTTCCGTCCTCATGTGTCTCTAGGGCTCCAGTCATCTGAACTAAAAGGGACCCATGAGTAGCTTCTTCCTGCCCAGTTTTTACATTTATCATTTAGTCTTTAAAAACATTTTTTAAGATTCATTCATCTTATTTTCTATATGTGAGTGTTTTGTATGTGTATCATACCCATGCCTGAGGAGGTCAGAAGAAGGCCCCAGATCTCCTGGAACTGGAGTTACAGGTGATTGTGAGCTGCCCCGTGGGTGCTGGGAATCAAACCCAGGTCCTTTGGAAGAGCACTGGCTGCTTAATTTCCATTACTTGGTTTTTAACCAAATCCTCAGTATTTCCTGATACTTTAGGATAATTAAGCAACTGTTTGCTAGTTTAGGTAAAAACTCTTAGATTTGCATTGGTGACATCTTGGTAGCTGCTTGTCCCTTGTCTGTCCTTTTTACCTTCCTGAAGCACAAGGATAGGTATACTTGCCTTCTGCATTCAGCACAGTGCTTTATAGGTCGTCCATTTTTGATATGTTTTATGGATCAATATATGTTTTAGATGATCAATATAAGTATATATATATACATATATATGTATATGTGTGTATCTATATCTATATCTCTCTCTATATATATATATGTGTGTGTATGTGTGTGTGTGTGTGTGTGTGTGTGTGTATATATATATATATATATATATATATATATATATATCCAGATGCTTAGAAGCATCAATGTTTATAATGTTCTGTTCCACATTGATATCCATTGTTTAAGACGTTTTGGGTTGGAGCAGTCTCACTAACATCTGTTGGATTGCAGAGGGCTCACAGCTCCTGAGGCTGAGACGCTGTATATGCAGGAGGTAGAGAGAATGGACGGCTACGGAGAGGAGAGCTACCCTGCCAAGGTACAGGTGATGATTTAAGGTTGAGAGTAGCAAGCTGGGAATTGCTATGCAGCCCTGTAGACCCTGCCACTCTGGTGGCTCAAATAGGTGAATCATTTGAACATAGAATAGGAAGCAGAGTGAGGTTTTGTTGAAAAGGGGAGGAGGGGGCACTTAGCAATTTGGGAAAATAGCATGACTGAGGCCTTTGTGACCAGACTAGTAAAACACAGTTCTGTATTGAGGTTGTGGTTTGTAGGGTCAGGAGATAGAGTTCTTAAGAATCTAAACTTGTGTCAGGGGGTCAAGGCACTTGTCACCAAGCCTGATGACCTGAATTTGATCCTGAGATTCACGTGGTAGAGGGAGAAAACCAATTCCCACAGCTGTCCTCTGACCTCTACCTGTGCACCATGGCATGTGTGCACCCACATCCAAAGTAAATAAATAAACATAAGAACTAAACTATTTTAAAAGAGTCCACATTCCTCCTAGCTCCATACTTATGGCAGGGCACTGAGTTTGCCCATTCTATTTTCTTTCTGAGCAGTTGTCCCGGGGTCTTCTGGACAGTGTTTACCTGGGAAACGAGTTTAAGGAAGTGGATGCATTTGTCCCTGTGCTCTAATTCCCAGGGGTCACCCCTTTCTTCTCTCTGTCTAGGACAGCCAAGGAAGTGACATATCCATTGGTGCTTGTCTTGATGGCATCTTTGTGAAACACAAGAATGGAAGACCTCCAGTGGTGTTCAGGTATATTGTTTGTTCTGTTTTAAAATTGTTTTTAAATACTTAAGTAGTTATTGCTGACAAGTCAGTCTTCCCTCAGTTCTCATTGGAAAATGGAGAGATTCCTTTTCTAAAGTTAAATGCCACCCAAGTACAGCCTTCATCAACATGCTACTGTCTTCAAAAACAGATATGCAGCAAAAAGGGCATGTAGTGATGGCCTGCTTGTAAATGGTCAAAACATGGGGCTCTGCTGCCGCTGCTGCAGAGAAGCCGGCCTTGCCTTTAAATGTGGGGCTTTGCCACTGCCACCGCGAGAACTGGCCTTGCCTTTGATAGAGAATTTTCCTTTAAATTCTGCTTTCTGGGACTACTTATTCACTATGGAAAAATCTAGGCTTCCTTTTGTCTATAGTTATGTAACAAAATTGCTAAAATGCCAACATCTCAGCAAACTTCAGTTTTGTAAAGTTGATTTCCCTCCAGTTATAAAAAACAGTGCTGTTGGTACAAGTCTTGGCATGTATGCAGTAGGAAGGCACAGCGACGGATAGGGACATGCTCAGAGTGGCGTGGGGTTTCTGAGAAGTGAACTTACAGGAGGCTTAAGAATACTTTGTAATATTCTTTGTTCCAGTTGTATCTTTTTGGAACACAATAATATTTTATTAATTCTTTGAGATTTTTATATCTTTATATAATGCCTTTGGACCATATTACCCTCATTTCTCCCCCTAATTCCTTTGGATAAAATCCCCAACTTGGTATCAGTATACATAATATATTTGAAGCCTATGGAATCCACATACTCACGGGTATGGAGCCATACACTGGAGCATAGTCAGCCTATGAGGGCCACACTCTTAAGGAAAGCTGGCTTTTTCTCCCCAAGAAGTCATCAAGTGTCAGCAGTAACTCCTTGGCTAGGGGTGGAGATGGGTTTGAACTTTGCTACAACCACCACTGCTGTGAGTCCACAAATGTCAGCATGCCACCAGTGTCTAGATGACACTGTTCCACTCCATTCTTCCCTGACCTCTGGCTTTTATCATCTGTCTCCCTTTTCTTCCATGGTGGTCCCTGAGCCTTGGTGAGAGGGTGAGTGACATAGATGTTCCGTGTGTGATTGAACACTCCACAAACACTTAGTGCATGCTGACCGACTTGACTTTCTGTGTAAGCACCTCCCACACAAAGAAGCTTCTCTCAGGAGGTCTGAGGGCAGTGCTGATGGGTGGGTGTACAGATACCAATTTGGAGGGCGGTTTGGTATTATGACCATTTAGCAGAATAGTAGGTTTTCCCCTGGGGCCAGTGAGCTCCCCACCATCTCCTCCTTCCCCACATTCTACTTTCTCTCTTTATTCTTGAGAACTGGTCTTCCCCTTTAAGAACTTTTCCACTAAAATGACAACTCTTCTTTATCTGGCTTTGCTTTACCTTTGGGCCCTGAATTATCCATAGTGACAGTGGCCAAGAGTAGACATGGCTTGGGGAGCTGAGCCCCACACACTGCACTGCCTGTGCGGGGACTGCTTCCTATGGCAGCAGGACTCTCGTCCCCAGCCTGGTTATAGTAAATCTTCCCAGTGTGCTGAGCTGGAGGCATAGGGACAGGAAAATGGATCTGGATTTACTCAGTCAGCAGGACTGTACCTAGAGGCCATATGGAAATCTCAGGTATTTTCAGGTATTCAGTTGGTTGCTTTCTTCACCCCACAGGAATTTTCAAATTTGCTTCATTTAATACAATTCAAATAAAATCTTTAGGTTTAACAACTGAGCAGTAAGGCAATAAATTAATTCTGATGTAACAAATTTTAGCTAAATAAATATAATACAAGCTGAACATCTTGAGTCCCCAAATCCCCAGTTAAAGATGTGGGGGATGAAGGATGGAGTTCAGTGGTGAAGCCCGAGCTTTGTGTTTGCGAGGCCCTGAGTCGGGGGGAGGGGAAAGAGTTTCCCCTCGAAGTGCTTCATGTTCAGGAGCTTTGGATTTCCAGGTTATGGCTGCTCAACCACTGCTAGATTCCAATTATTTCCAAACTTGCCAACCTCTGGAATTAGCCACTCTTCCAATCCCCAGTGGTTCTGAGGGCACGGACTGGCTCGGAACTGTTGAGCGTCTTCCAGACTCAGTTACTTTCTGACAGTAGCACACAGCTAGGTAATACAAATGAAACCTAGTTTGTAAAAGCTGAAGATGATAAAATTAGGAGAAGCAGGATGCAGTTTATGTCCTACTGACAACACTCAGAATAATTCACCCTTGATTTCTGAGCACTTAGCTTTCTCTTCACCCCGTGGCTTTTCAGAGTGCACTCCCGTCTAGGCCCTTACTCTATGCTGCTTGCCTTCACTGCTAACCAGTGTGTTTGCTTTTATGTTGTCTGGTGCCCTCCTACTCTTCCAAGTGCCTCTTTAGAGACCATCACCCCACTGAATTTCGTATCCCTAGGGCCTGGTACAATTATCATCATTGTGATAGTGGATGCCCTTTAAAGTGGTTGTTTATAGTAGTTGAGGCATGAGCACAAGCTAACGTAAGTATCTTTGATTGTTCTGCCAACCTAGCAAGTCAGGTGTATTAGTTACTTTCCTGTTTCTGTGATATAATTCTTTGACCAAAAGCAACTTAAGGATGTTTATTTTGGCTTACCAGAGCAGGAAGCTGAAATCACTCAGCTCATACAAGTAGAAAAAGACTATAAACTTGGCTACTATATATGTAATTTATAATATAAAATATATTTATTATATATTTATATAAATATATTGTTTATATAATAACTATATAATATGTAAACACAAACATATATTAGATACAAATATTAAATATAAACATACTCATATATAATATTTATATAGTAATGTATAATTATATATTTTTACATGTATATTTATACATATATATAAAATAAACTATTAAGTCACATATCAGACTTAAGGAAAAATGATGCGTGACATCTCCCAGTGTACATATGTGCACTCAGCATTCTCTGTTTTTTCTTTAGGTGGCATGACATTGCTAACATGTCACACAACAAGTCCTTTTTTGCATTAGAGCTGGCAAATAAAGAGGAGACCATCCAGTTTCAAACTGTGAGTGAGCACAAAAAAATCATGGAATGCTTCTCAACAAAATTAGCAAGTTAGCATTTCTGAGTTCTCTTTTGTGTATTGGGGGATGGGGAGTTTGGACTAATTTAGGACTTCATAATTCTATGTGCTATAAAAACTTATAGTTAAATGTTACAAAATGGCACTTGGGAAAAAAATGCTCACTTGTTAAATGTTGTTGAACAAATGAATCTTTGTATCCATATTCTTTGATTCAAGTGATTTTTTTTTTTTTTATGTATATAAGTACACTGTAGCTGTCCTCAGATCCCATTACAGATGGTTGTGAGCCACCATGTGGATGCTGGGAATTGAACTCAGGACGTCTGGAAGAGCAGTCAGTGCTCTTAACTGTTGAGCCATCTCTCCAGCCCTCTTGAGAGACTTGCGAACTAATTGTAAAGAGAAGTAGAGGAGACAGTAAGCCTGGCTCCTGGGTCGTGCTGGTGAGCAGCTCTGCCTCACTGTGTAGCCTATTTTTGTCGTCTTTGTTCTTGTCTTAACAAAGGCAGTATTAAGACCCTGGAGCAAATGTTCTGTTTGGAAAGTCTGAGTGTTATTTCTCAGGAGTACAGTTGATACTTGGTACAGACATGGTGTTTAGGAACTGCTTGCTCGCACTGCTTGCTCGCACTGCTGAGCAGGTCATTTCATTTTCACCATTAGGTTCTCACAGATTTCAGAGGTTAGCCACAGGGTAGGGAATGAGGGAGTCACTGTGGGGATGAGGGAGTCGCATGGGTGGGAGATGGTGTAGACACAATGTCTCCGTATTACAAGTGTCTTCCTCTCTGTGTGCTCCCCTACAACTCTGTGTTTCATCTGCCAGGAAGACATGGAAACAGCAAAGTACGTGTGGAGGCTGTGTGTGGCCCGGCACAAATTTTACAGACTGAACCAGTGTAACCTGTGAGTATCCCCTGCTGTGGAAATCGTAGAAAAAAAATGTAAAATTGAGTTTATCCAGTTTATATGTGTGTCATGGAGCACATGTAGAAGCCAGAGGACATCTCGGGGAGTCATGCTCTCCAACGAGTAGGTTCTGAGGGTTGAACTGAACTCAGTCGAGCTTTCTTTCTCTCCTGTTCAGAGAGAAAAGCAATAAATATGTGTGGGAATTCTTATAATCTTAGAAATATAACTTTTGGCATGTTGCCAAATTTGAGTAAAGCTGCATAGATATTATTAGCCACATATATTATTCTTGTATGAAGGGTATTTGATTCTCTTTAGAGATACTATGTATGAAGGACTATTTTCCAAATTTTGTTTTTAATTTCTGCATATCCGGGAACTGTTAGTATGTGTATTTAAAAGCATGTGAAACAAGTTTTATTGCCTTGTACAATTTAAATCCTCACATTTTGATGGGTAAGAAAACCGAAATTTTTATAGCTATTTCTTGAAGGCTCTCAACACAGGTCTAGTAACATCTAATCTTATGATGATTCTGAGGCGTCCATAGGACTTGTTCTTATGGTTCAGCTGGGTAAGCTTAGTGTGCTGGACAGGTAACTATTGCTAAGTGGTAGTTGCCCCTGTTTTGGGATGGAGTTGCTTTCTCTGCACTCCTCCTTTTGTCCTTTCTATAGGATAGTGGTGTTGGGGTACCTCTGATTCATCTAACGTTGGCCCAGGTGATATTTACACTGACAGGATCTAGTATTTCTCTTTCCCATCCAGATAAGGCACTGGAGGTAGCAGGGTCATCTTTTTATGTTAGCTTAGAAGCTAGCTCCCTTTGTTTTTTATGTATAAATAGGAATAATGAGACCTTCCTCCCTCTCCTTTCAGGACTGTATTAGATATTAAATGAGATACCAGTATCAGTCAGGTCAAAATGCCTCTTCTGGTATCCGAAGATACCAAGAAGCCCAGAATTGGCTGGCAGCAATCACCCCCTAGATTATATGAGGAAAAGTGAGCAGGAGATGCAGCATTTCTTGGTGTAGGCGCTTTCTCTCCCTTCTTTGTGGGTTGTACTTTCCAACCTGCAAAGCTAAGTGAGAGAGATGGGGCCAAGAACCTTGAGAAAGGTGAATGTTCCAGTCGGCAGCATGCTAATGGCTGAGCAGTGAGATGAGCTGGTTCTGTAGTTTAGGATGTGGGTGAACGTAGCAGCCAGCCCACTTCTGTTTGGAGACTTCTGTAGTCAGCAGACTGACTACTGGCTCAGGGGACTGGAAGATGTAGCATCCTCTTTCCCTTCTGGCTTACCGGTCCCCAGAGGAGAGAGAACTCACCGAAGAGTATCAAGTCCCTGGAGAAAGCTGGGATTGTTGAAGGTCCTCACAGTTGGATGGGTCTCCCTCCCGCCCTCAACTAAAAGGCTTGGGGACAGGAAGCTGTCCTGGAATTGGAGCGAGGCAACTTCCTTTTCTGTGCAGGCGCTTGGATAGATGGGATCACTGTGACCTACAGTGAGGCGAGCCCCTAACCTCAATATTTCCTGTAGCCTGGTTTGGTCTCTGCTTGCCCACAGTGGCATGTTGGGGCAGGGATCCAGAGCCAGGTCACTGACCTTGTAGCAGCCTGCATAGGCACCTCTGGCCTGCCCTAAAACAGGGGAGCTTTTGTTTTTCATTAAAGCACAGGAGGAAAGCCACTGAAACAAAATCCCAGGGTATTTCCACTGCCTAACACATGATCAAAGCCTGCCCTTTGCTAGCTGTGCATAAACGGATGGCCGACTGAGAAGCTCACAGAGCAAGTGAGACATCCCTTCAGTTTTAAATTAATATATTAATTTAGTGCATGTGGGGTGTGTGTGTGTGTGATTGTAGGGACTGGACTCAGGCATCCAGCAGACCTGCCCGTTCAAATGCTGGTTCTGCCACTTGTTTGCCATGTGATCAGGTGTGATCTACCTAATCTAAGTATCACTTTCCTCATTTGTAAAACAGAGATAATGACCTTCCAGATGGCATCTTTGTGATTGTGATAACCACAAGTAGTCTTAGCACAGTTTCACCAAGCAATATCATGCACTTCACCTGAGCTCACAGCCATTTTACTGCTCTCTCCAGTGCACACACGCTAGCTATTAATAAGGAGTTCTAGCTGTATCACTTCTCAGCATTGCCTGCCAGCACAGACAGCATCCCAAGAGTTTGGGACACACAGCCAACAGTTGTTTTCCTTTGTGTGGGAAGTTGATGATGGCTGGCCTCTCCTTGAACTGCGCTCAGAAGAACAATGAGAAAAAGAGGCAGACTGTTAGAAAGGTTGCCTGGGTCAGACCTTTCAGCGGGTGGGGCTCCTTTGTTCCGTTTTAGCAGAACTGGCTTCTGCTTCCCGTTTCCACTAGATGCTGCGAGCAAGATGCCAGTAGATAAGAATGGCTGCCTCTATTCCTAGGCCCCGTGTCCTCAGATTCTGTACTTCACACACTGAAGATATGTGTTCTTGCCCAGGCTGGCCATCTGTGCAAATGTTGTTAGGCATTTGTTGATAAGTGTGTTCTGTCAGCTCCTTCTCCCACTTTTGAATATATGCTGGTTTTGTTGTTGTTGTTCGGGTAGAGCACTCATTTGAGACAGGGTCTCTGTGGCCTCAAATTCAAAAATCCATCTGCCTCTACCTTCTGAGTGCTGGGACTAAAGGCATGTGCCACCACCCCTGACTTTGGTGATTTTAAAAGCTCAGTTCTAGATGGAGAGCCAGTGATAGACTGAACACAGAGTCCCTTTATACCTAGGCCTGACTGTGGCCAGTGCCCAGAGCCAAATTCAGTGTCAAAGTACCAACGATCAGAGTCTTGTGCATATTTAAGGGTTACTCTAAAAAGACCCCCCACACGCTGCAGGCTTGGGCACTTGGCATGATATTGGAAAGATAGAAGTGTATGTTGGAAAATAGACACAGCTGCACCGTAAAGCCCTAAGGCTCACTGCCAGGAAAGAGAGGAAATGAAAAGAGACGTGTGTTGTTCTCTAACAGCCTGAATGCTTCCCAGGTGCAGGAAACGGAGTTGTTTAAAGAAATTGCCCAGTAAGTGCACAGGAATCACCTGATGTCCAAGAGTTTTCATTTTACAGGTCTTGTAAAAATAGGCTAACATTTGGATTGTAACACAGATGCCATTATTAGAGTGCTAAGAATAATGCTAGTTTAGAAGAGAAGAGACTTCTTTCTGGCACATTGCTGAGTCAGTGAATTTATTTTGTTTATTTTGTGATGGTGGTGTTTTAGTAATAATCCTTAGAGCGCTGACCAGTGTCACAGAATGTGTTAGCAGTCAGTTATGAATCATGCAACTCTTGAGCCAGGAGTAGATGGTAAGTTAAAGTGTCCTTAACAGAATTATGGGCATTAGCAAGCATCTGTCTCCATACCATCCATACCTACCCACACTTACTAAGTAACACAGATGTAAAGAAAGAGAAGAGGTGTGTGTGTGAGTGTGTGTGTGTGTCTGTCTGTCTGTCCAAACAAAGAGAAATGTGTGCTTGTTTTGTTCTGGGAGGCTGTGGAGTCTACATAAGGAAGTGACAAGGCTCTTTTCTGTAATTTACGGCATGTTTGTCCTTTCGTCATTTGCCTTAGAATATACCTGACTGTGTATCTTTTTGTTATTGTTGTTATGCGACAGTGTGCCACTCTGTCTATATCCTAGCTAGCCTGTAATTCAGATGTCACCCAGACTGGCTTCAGACTCCAGCACTCTAGCCTTACTCTTGTACTCTGGAGTAACAGATGCCACGTCACCGACTCCATTCCTAAATCTGATTCACTGTTGTAGACTAGGAAGTGTGTCTCCTGGGCTCACAGTTGTCCTCTCCCACAGGCAAACTCAGGCAGCCACGTTGAACTCAGTCAGGAGGGGCTCATCTTCCAGGATGTCTCTGGTAAGAGAAGGAACATGCTCAGGTCCTCCCTCCCTCCTAGTGACATCACTCTCTTAATTAAAATACACTTTGGGCAGTATGTTGAATTTGAACCACAAATATGTGCCGATGTTTGATTTTTACCCAAAGAAATAGTGACTTCTATAAGTTCAACTTAAGGTTTATTATACATGTTTAAATGTTAGATACAACCAAATATTATGAATTTTAACTGGCTAGCCAGAAATCCTAAGTAGGTATTTTGTTTACTTGATGACTGTGTCTTATAGGGTTGAAGGTAGTACATACAAGGTTTTTCTGTTCGTGAGTTGAGACAAGAAGGTTTGTATCCATTCCTTCTTGTTCATAACTTTTTGGATGCAGACTTTCTTGTGCTGTCTAGTATCATTGGTGTCAGTGCCTAGAGCTTGCTTTTTGCCACATGGGAGACATTGGAAATGACAGATATGCTGAGACCTCCTTCGTCTTCATGGTTATTCTCCATTTGTAATGCATGTAACTCCCGTAGAAGTCGTTTTTAGTGAAGAGAAAGAGTCCAGCAAAGAGTGACTTGACCTTTTAACATGGGCAATGTGTTTTAACTCTATGTCCGACTTTCCATTTCTTAGCCCAAGCCCCAGCCCTACGCGATGCCCCCCCCACCACAGCTGCATTACAACGGACACTGTGCCGAGTCGTTCGCTTCCTCCCAAGGTAAAGTACACGGAGTCTGCAGAGCTGTGTACAGTTATGACTACGAGTGACTCTGGGAAGACCTAGAGATCTTGAAGTCTGGGTGGTTTCTTATTGCACTTGTACCCCAAGTTGTTGTCCCAACTACAGTCATCCTGGAATCACAGAAGACAACATTGCAAAGTTCTTTCTTGAATGTGTGTTTCTCAGATACCCCCAGAGCAGATGTATCCAGTGGCCGCCCCCTAAGCTGGTTCCTAAATCCCATAATTCTCCCCTATTAGTCTAATTTAGGCCAGGCTTCCCTTAAGTTCATGATTCTCCAGTCTTCATCTCCCAGGTGATGGGATTACAGGCATGTGCCACCACATCAGGCAACCAAAACTCCTTGGTCACAAAAGAGATTCAGACTCAGTTTTGTGTTATCCCTCCCTGAGATGTCCTGGTATAATGCTTTAAGTTACTGTGTCTAACGGTACTGAAGACCAGAGAGCTGGGTGCAGATAGCAGTTCAGTAGAAAGAAGCTTGGGCTCTAACTGTACAAACAAGGGTCCTGACGTGATCACAGTTATCTGCTAAGAGAGCATGCGTTAGCATGCCGTTCATCATGCTGTGAGCACTGAAGTGCTTTCTGGATCTAGCAGGATGGCTGGATTTCATCAGTTTCAGGCAGGTCTGTGACTCGGTTGGTGAGTGCTATGGCACAGAAGGAGAAGGGGCTGTTTGGAAGTGGGGTCCCGTTGCCCATTGTGTGGGGGCTGGGATCTGAAGGGACATAAAGAACGAGTGTTGGCTGTACTTGTCATTGTGGCCTCTGCCAGTTGAGGACGTCCCCACAGTGAGGAAGGCAATAGGGGAGCAGAGTTATGGTGTGGATTTCAGTGTCCCCTGAGGCTGTCTCACTGCTGTCCTCTCCTCTCCGTACATGCCCATCTGTACTTGCACTGTAGCCTCTCCAACCATGGGGACAAGGCTTCTGCCTCCCGTCTCCATGATGCTCACTCTCCTGCCTCAGTCTATGAGGGTCCTGCCATTTTTTTCTCACCTCTCTTCAAACAATGCTTTGGATTACTTTACCTTCCAGTTTTTACTGCACTGTGTCTGAGAGTGATGTCTCTGTGCTCTAGCCCCTTGGTTCCCTCTCAGGAGTTTCCATCAGTCATCTGCCTGTTCTGTGGTATCTATCTCAAGGCCCGTCTGTGCCTTTTTCTTTCCTGTTTGGGGCTTCTCCAGCAGCTCCTTCACACAGAGTTTCTATAACGGTGACTCAGTTTCTCCTTCCCACTCTGTTGTCATTCCTGTGTTCTACCCATTCCCCATTCCCATGGCCAGCTTTGCATGGAGGCTCTCTGGCTAATAATAAACAGGCATTTAAGAACTGGTGTCAGCTATCAGGGCTTGCTGGAAATTGAATATTAACTTTGAACTCATTGCTTACCCTCTAAGTCTGTTTTTACGGTCCTTTATTGTGATGAAGTCACTCACTCTCTTGGTTATGTGGGTTCCAAGCTGCATGTAATTTCCCTCAGTCAGCTAGCTAGCCTTAACCCATAATATCATACACTGTGTTTTCCATATCCCCTTCTCCATGTCTCCCGCTCCTGCTACAAAATAGGCCTTTATCCTTTCAGCCCTCCCACTAGCAGCTCCATCCTGTGAGCTGTGTCTTCTGTCTTCACACTGCTCGACTCACTTGACACAAAGTTTCCAGCTGACCCCCGTGATGTGCTTGATCATCCCTCGACTATGCCTGCCCTCCTCTAGCCTGCCCTCCTCATCCAGCTTCCCTCTGTTTGCTACTCTCTAGCTTGTTCTAATTGAATGCACCCTGGCTTTGCCACTCTGCTCTGCCACCCACACACATACCCCCAACCACTGTCCAGTCCACGAGTTACCGTGCAGTCAGAATGGGCAGATTCTGCTGTGTTAAACTCTCAGTGGATTTACTTCTTGTCTGTTGTGTCCTGCCAGGTGGAGCTCTGTTCCATGTTAGCCTGAATAGGGGCTCAGACTGGAGGAGCCTTTTCCATTGTGGAGGACCAACTGCATTGGCCAGGGCACTGGGAGATGGGAGGAGGAAGTCCTCAGAAACTGGCTCTTAACTCTGCTCACTTTCTCTTTCCTGTCACTAGTTGCACATGTGTGCTTGGCACCAAGGGATAAAGAGGTATAGTCCTGGGTGTGCTGTTAGAGAGTATGGAGGCAGGGAAACTGGTGTGGGTGTCACACTGGTCTAGACAACCTGGGTGAGGGATCTGTGAAAAGAAAGGCATCTAGAGATTGAGCAATGGCCGAGAGCTCTACAGATGAAGCAGCTCAGGATGAGGCAGGAGGATGCCGCAGGAGGAACTGAGAGGCTCTGAGAACTGTGCACACCAGAACAAAACGTGCGCGTGGCTAATCACACGTCACCCTGCCGTGGGGCCTCTGCAGTCCGCAGATAGTTCTTCCCACAGGAAGCATTTGGAAGTCGTGCTCGTAAGGCATTTCCTGTGAGCCCTAGGTGGAGTGGAGGAAAGACAGCCTCTTCTACCCAGCAGGCACAGCAGCGCTGGAGAGTTAGTAGCCCTGGATCCACACCTTGCTCCTTTGGTGGCTTGGTGGGGGCAACTATAGTTATCTTAGCCTTATTATTCTTGGCTTCCGGGCCTTTGTTGGTAACCTTTGGTTACTACTACCGGTGACCCCTTGTTGAGCAGGAAAGCCTTGTCACTGCTGTACTGGTGTCTTCTGTAGTGGAATTCTTTTCATTGAGGAAGACTCAATGCAGACAAGCTAAAATTCCAGTTAAGGAAATGTTTACAGATTGTTGGTATTTTCCCTAGCTCAGCATCTCAGGGTTGTACTTCTACCCACACTGGCTCCGTGCTGTCACCAGTATCTCTTCCCTGAGTTCCCCAGGACTCCAGAATGCCTGTATCAATGTTGGACTTAGACTTGGCTAGATCCTAAGCACCCCACTTTAAGCAGATCTGCCCCATCCTATAGGTTAGGAGGCTATAGCTCCCTGGGCAACAGTGTGGCTGAAGATGTCTCATTAGCAAGAAAATTACAAGCTCTTTCAGGGCTTGTCTCAGTATTTGGCTGGAGTGATGGGTCCAACTTAATACATTTTCAAAATCTTTTAAAACCTTTTTTCTCCTCAGACAACATCTTTGTACCCAACAAGAACGGATTCTACTGTCACTCGCAGACAAGCCTGGACAGAACCCAAATTGACCTCAGTGGTCGCATCCGCAACGGCAGCGTCTACAGTGCACACAGCACGAACTCTTTAAACACACCTCAGCCCTACCTGCAGCCCTCCCCTATGTCCTCCAACCCAAGTATTACTGGCAGTGATGTCATGAGACCCGACTACATCCCATCCCACCGGCACAGTGCACTGATTCCCCCATCTTACCGCCCGACCCCGGACTATGAGACGGTGATGAAGCAGCTCAAGAGAGGCATGGTGCATGCGGACAGGCACAGCCACTCGCTGAGGAACCTCAACATCGGCAGCTCCTATGCATACAGCAGGCCCGATGCCTTGGTCTACAGCCAGCCTGAGATCCGGGAGCACCCACACCTCACCTCTCCCCAGTCAGCCCACTACCCCTTTAACTTAAACTACAGTTTCCACAGCCAGTCTCCGTATCCCTACCCTGCGGAGCGGCGGCCTGTGGTGGGCGCCGTGAGTGTGCCTGAGCTGACAAATGTGCAGCTGCAGGCCCAGGACTACCCAGCTCCAAACATTATGAGAACCCAGGTGTACCGGCCACCCCCGCCGTATCCTTACCCACGACCTGCCAACAGCACCCCAGACCTGTCCCGCCACCTCTACATCAGCAGCAGCAATCCGGATCTCATCACCAGGCGCGTCCATCACTCAGTGCAGACCTTCCAGGAGGACAGCTTGCCGGTGGCGCACTCTCTGCAGGAGGTCAGTGAGCCCCTCACCGCAGCGCGGCACGCCCACCTACAGAAGAGGAACAGCATTGAAGTCGCGGGGCTCACACACGGTTTCGAAGGCCTGAGGCTCAAGGAGAGGACGATGTCGGCCTCGGCAGCAGATGTGGCCCCACGGACCTTTTCAGCAGGCTCTCAGTCCAGCGTCTTCTCTGACAAGATGAAGCAGGAGGGGGCTGAAGAGCAGGAGAGCGGCAGATTCAGCCACAAGAAGTCCCTTTCTGATGCCACCATGTTGATTCACAGCAGTGAGGAGGATGAGGACTTGGAAGAGGACAGCAGCAGAGAGCACGCCATCTCGGCTGTGTCTGAACCCCACCTTACAGCCGCTTTCTCTCAGGAACAACAGCTAAACTACCCCAGTGCTTCAGTAACTCCGGTCACTGGCCCTCTGCATATTTTTGAGCCCAAGTCCCATGTCACAGAACCTGAGAAGAGGGCGAAAGACATCGGCCCTGTCCACCTGGTTGTGGAGACCCATCGGCCCCGAAGAGATGGGCTGATGACCCCCTCCATGTCCGAGTCAGACCTCACGACTTCAGGGAGGTACCGAGCCAGGAGGGACTCTCTCAAGAAAAGGCCAGTGTCAGATCTCCTCTCTGGGAAGAAGAACATTGTGGAAGGACTTCCGCCACTAGGGGTAAGCTTCCCGGGGAGCAGAGGTACCTCAGACATGGAGGACAGGCCCCTTAATCTGTGTTTTCAACTTCTAGTATGTTGTCTTCCCTCAGTACCAGTGGTTCTCAGTTTTCACCTTTTCTCTTAACTGCCAGTTCCTGCCCCAGCTCTGAGTTTTGCCTCATTTGGGGTATGTACAAGTTTATGTGGAAACTGTGAACTGATGGGGTGGTCGTGGCTTTGCATAGTTGGGTGCAGAGAGAAGGCCTATGGAAGGCGATGGGAGGAGTCCCTGAGCCATCTTCTTAGAGTGCTGAGGAAGAGGGGAATGATTCAATACTCCAGCCAAGATTGCTTTGCTAACCATCCATTAACATACCATGGTGTCACAAGGCACCCCAGAATTGCAGCTGTTCACATTTTTCAAGTGATATCTCTAGAGAGGCATTTGAGACTGTCCCGAAATCATCCTTTTACAGTTGTGAAGGTTCGAGACTGGATCCAGCTTGACTGTCTCAGCCATGACCACTGTGGGCTGAGGTGACTCTGGACCTAGGACGTAGATCTCTTTAAAGGGATGAGTGAGTGAACTGGCTGTTCAGAAAAAGGCCCCTGTGGACATGGTGGCTCTCCTCCTCAGCGTAATAAGCACAGGAAAGCACTTCCTACGCATTTCAAACAAAATGCAGGAGACCAGTGCTGTTTTCTGTAGCTGCCTTTCAGAACATTTACCACGTGCAAAGATTTCGTCTTTGCTGTGCCTAGTTTATAATGAGCCCATTGTCAGAACCCATTTCGCAGATAAAGATGCTGACTCGGAAATAGTAAGTAGCGATTCCAAGGCTACACAACTAGTGAGTGACTGGCCTGGAAGTTTTAGCTTATTTTATCTATAATTACCTTCTTCCACAGTATTCTGTGTCTGGGTGAATTATATGTGGTATTTTAGTGAGAAGTAGTTATCCTCTGAAACCTGGCTACGCTGCACTGAATCTTTGTTGAGTTTGTGGATCTGTTTGTACGTGTGTCCACTCATAGTCCCCATGTTACGTTGCTCTGGCATGCAGCTCTGTACGGCCCTCCCCACCTTGCCCTATTCTGGGAGCAAGTCAAAGTGATGGCACATTCATTTGACCCCGTGTAAGCTGGCAGCCAAGGTTCTCCTCCTCCATCTCCTGTTAGGATGGACCCGAAGACTGAGGAGCCATCACGGTGTACTTCTTGACTAGTGTCTGAGGGTCTCAGACAGAGGTAGGCCTCCTGGCAGGCTGGGCTCACAGGGTCAGAATGCTTACAGAAGAAGAGTACACACAGGAAAAAACAACTTAAGAGAGGTCACAGATTTAAGGGCATTCTTATTAACTGAAGGATAAAATTTAAGTTTAGGTTTATTCTTTTCCTGAGTGTACAAGGGCCAGTGCTCAGGAGGATCATGGTGGAGGAGGGTACAGGCAGAGACAGTATGGGGATTTCCACAGTCACTACTCGAGTTCCCAAGCTGGGGGAGTGGGGCCTTCCACGATAATGCAGTAAGAACTGCCCACTGTTTCTATGCAGAACACAGGTACTCCCAGGGACAGCTGCATTGAGCATAGTCCCTCTGATTTTCTAACTTTCCTTGGGTTGATGAGACCAAACCCTTCCAGGCCTTGTGAGGGCTCTTTAAGGTAACACAGTTTGCCATTGTCCGCTGTATCTGTTCAACAAATTTGATGAATCAGAGAGAAGTCTAGCATGTTTATGGGAGTCTGGCAGGCTCAACTTACACTGGAGGCTTTGACAAGTTGCTTCTCTTAAAGTACAAATTTTCTCTCTCATTATTTTTAAGACTTTTTAGTAAAGTTGTATGATTGGACCATCTTTTGGCTCCTTCTTTTTGCACAGGGATTCTACCTATTTTAGGCTATGCATGGAGGCTGTGGTCAAGAAGAAATATCTAGGCCCTTATAGTGAACAGCCTGGGTCTGAGGATAGGCCTTCTGTGCATTGTAGTTCATTATAGTCACAGGCCCTTCATGGTCATTCCTCGGCTCGGCTCTTCTGCCTCCAGAGCCCAAACACTGATCTTTTATCAAAGAGGCAGCTAGTGACCTTGGACAAACTAGCCTCTCCTTTGTAAAGGAGGTGACCTGAGAGTTCTGGGGGACTGAAATAAACGTTGAGAACATGGAAGGTGCTCGGTCAGTACTGACTTTTCCCTGATGCTGCCTCACAAGTTCAGTTTCCCGACTTCCCAAGAGTTGAAGAGGCTGAAGCCCCTCTGCCGAAGCCTTTGCCCCCTTCGTGTGACATTACATGAGCATGTCTCTGTAACACAAGAACTCTAAAACAAGGCAAAGTTAGGCAGTGAGTAAGCAGCAGACAAGGAGGGGACATTTTAGAGTTCCCCACCCATGGGCTCCACCCCCAGGGACTAGATGGTTATCTCCAAGGTGGACTGGTTTGGGTGCTTGGCATCTGCATACAGATTGGCTCTGGTGCCTCCTTTATGCAATTCGGTTCTCACCTAAGGAGCCTTGCAGATTGTGCATTGAAAACCACAGGCCTGGTAAGGGATAGTCCCTGCTGGTCTTGAGCCATCCTCATCTGGCTTGACTATGTGGGGTATTTAGATTTTAGACTGAGAAGCATAGAGCCAGCTGATACTGGCAAGCAGGATCTGTGAGGTTTTGAGGATCTCGTGAGCCAGGTAATTCCCTTGGGCCGTTGGGAAGTGGCTGTGTTGAGTGTCAGTGGTAAGCAGTATGGCTCTCCACGCTTTTCTGCAGACTGTTGTGCCCTCTGTGCTCTCTCCCTTTCTACTTTCATGTTTAGGTAAGGTTCGTATGGTAAAGGTGACTTACCTGAATGATGTTAATTTCATGCTGGGTTTTGACCCAGGATTCTGTCCATTGTAAGTCTGAACCGCATTGTGTGGGAAGCTCACAGGCAACATGAACTGTGAAGTTAAGATGGCTCATTGGGTAGACCATTTGCTACACAATCAAGGAGACCTGAGTTCAAATCCCTAGCACCCATGTGATAGCTAGTCATGGTTGTGGGTGCCTGTAGCTTCAGCATTGTGTGTGGAGATGGATCCCAGTAGATTTCTGGGTAGTCAGACTGGATCCACTCCGTGTCTCAAGGAATAAGGCTGAGAACATTTGAGGAGATACTGGATCCCATGTTCTAGCCTCTGCTTATATACAAAGGGGTGCACACACATTCTCCAGTTACAGTGATCGAACAGCATCTTCTTCCTCACCAAAATGTCCTTTTTCTCTCTGTGCTTTTGATCCTGGGAGTCCTGGCATTTTAGGCTGATAGAGGTGGAGTAAGGTGGTTTTCTTACAAGAACCATGAAAGCCATTTCTTTGAATACTGGGACTCTTTGTAACTCTACAGTGTCTGTGGAGACTAGTTCTCAGGTTTTCCTGCCACAGAGAGGAAAGTCACGAGGCTTGAGAGCTCTGGGAAACACCTTTCATAGGGCAGCATCCCCTTCTGCTCTGGCTCTCTGATGGAGTTCTCAGCTGTGTTTATTTCTTGGTTTAGGAATGTGGTCGCTTTGACAGGCCCGGGTCACATGGCTCTTCAGGACTGTAGAATGGAAATGTGAAAGTGATTTACATTTCTTCTTCTTCTTTTTTTCCCCCCCCCCAGAATGATTTAATTTTTTGTTTGTTTATTTTAAGGATGGTAAAGGCTGCTGGGTGGCAGTGGTGCACACACCTTTAATCTTACTACTGGGAGACTAATGCAGGCAGGTCACTGAGTGAATTCCATCACAGGCAGGGTTACACAGAGAAACCTTGACTCAAGAAAGAAAAAAAAAAAAAAAAAAGAAAAAAGAAAAAAGCAAAGGCTGCCAGGCATGGTGGTATATGCATTTTATCCCAGTGCTCAGGAGGCAGAGACCATTGGCTGGATAACTGAATTTGGGACCAGGCTAGTATATATAGAGAGTTCCAGGCCAGCCAAGGCTACATAGTGAGACCAGTATCAAAATAAGAAAAAGGCTCTTACAACCCACCGATACCTTGTGTGCTTTGGGTGGACTCCAGCTGAGTTTTGGTGCCATGTTTTGAGGCTGGGTGGCTCTGTAAGAATGCTGCCTGCCTACAGCCTCACCTTTCATTGCAACAGAGTCTTGTAACCAATTGGAGTCAAAGCCTTCTATCTGCAGGCCTTATCAGAGCTCTGGCCTTGAAAGGAATGTCTTCTTCCTAAAGCTGTTAGCAGCTGTAATAGGAGTGGAATCTCTCCTCCGGTTGATTGAGCAGGGCGAGCTCTGTCTTGGTTTCCTCGGCAGACCACTGACATTTGTTTTTTTTTTTTTTGAGAGGTGTCTGGGTATGTTTTCTATGTGTGTGTAAATATTTTCTTACAGGGAATGAAAAAGACTCGAGCAGATGCAAAAAAAATTGGTCCTCTCAAGCTGGCAGCCCTCAATGGACTCTCCCTGTCCAGGCTGCCCCTGCCTGATGAAGGAAAAGAAGTGTCCACCAGAGCGACAAATGACGAGAGGGTGAGTGAGTGTGCACGGGGCCCGGCTTGCTGCAACTCCAAAGGCCCCTTGTGCAGTTTTAGTGAATGTTCTGTCTAAGACAGTGTCAGAGTCACACGTGAATGTTAGGGGAGGCCATTATCTGGGTTACAGCCCGAGTGAGCCTGTGACTCCAAGGCCTTAAGTAATTTCAGGCTCTGATGTCAAGTGTTTTTGCTTCTGAAAGTTTTTGATTGTTTTATTTCCTCAAAGTAAGTACATGTGTATAAGGGTCCATAGGGGAAAAAAAACCAGACATTTTATTGAAAATTCATCCTGTTTTTAAATCAAAACTAAATATACTGAATTTAAAAACTTCTTTGTGAGGTTTTGTTTTAAATTAAGACAGGTATTCACTTCCTATGGCTGCATCTGAAGGTGGTTTTCAGACTTGCTTTCTGCTGCTTTCAGTAGTTTACAAACATTGGTTATAAGTCAGAGCACATGCTCACAGAGTCTGGACCCGATTCTCCTAGTCCGGGAAAATTCAAATTCTTACAGATCACAAAACTGACCACAGGTTTAGACCTCAAGTTAGCAGACTGCCTTAGGCCAGCGTTCAACTTCAAACTGAGTTTTGCATTCTACGTCTTGCCAACAACATTGCATCTTGTTCTAATTTTTGTGACTTGTAAAAATTTTGGTTTGGTTTCATGTATAATTTTTGTATTAAAAACGCTAGCCCTTGAAGCAGAAATCAAGACTTTAAAAGAACAGGCGGCTGCGGTGTGTGACCCTATGCCCTTTTCTATAGTGTAAGGTTCTGGAGCAGCGGTTAGAGCAAGGAATGGTCTTCACCGAATATGAGAGGATCCTTAAAAAACGGCTGGTTGATGGTGAGTGCTCAACAGCCCGGCTCCCTGAAAATGCAGAGAGAAATCGATTCCAAGATGTGCTCCCCTATGATGACGCAAGAGTCGAGCTGGTGCCAACCAAGGAGAACAACACGGGTTACATCAACGCGTCACACATTAAGGTGAGGAGAACATCCCAGATAATCGATGGCACTGCAGTCGGGGGCTGACTTGTAGAAATGGTAAGATTTACACTGAGTGTGTATTGTGCAAACATCCCATTTTGAGTCATTCTGACAACTATAAGCTGGAGATTCCAGACACAGCCAGAGCCACGCCCACTCTCTCCATGTGGTAGCCTTTTCCCACCCACATTGTTGCTGGGACTCAGAGCGAGTATTTCATTTGTCTTGAATCTGAAGACTTATTTGAGCTTCTCAGTTCTCATGGGAGCTGCTGGATCTGAGCTGAGTTTCCCCAACACATAGCCATGTGCATTGCTGTAACAAATGTGCTAGTTTGCTTTTCATGTTCTCCTTTTCCCAGTGCTGGTGACCAAAGCCAGGTCTCTGTGCTTGGCAGACCCTGGAGTGCCAGCTGCACCCCAGCCCTGGGCCCTGAGACTTTGGAGGATGCTCACACAAGCTTTTGCTTATGAGGATGCCCCCTGTTCTTCCCCCTGATCTTCTGGTATCACTTTGTTCTGTAAAAGCACTCCCAGAACAATCTGATGCTAGCGCACTGGCTGATGTTACAGTGGCCGAGTGGGAGGCAGCTGCACAGAGCATCACTCGCACCAGCCAGCTGGTTCTCTGCTGTAGAAAGGAGAACTAACTCCTCTTACAGGGAAGGAGTTGCGCCTTTTTCTTTCCCAGTTTTCTTCAGCTTGCAAGTCATATTTGATAGCAACCTGACCACAAGGATTTCTGAGGACTTGGCAGCTATGTATGCTGCTTAGTGGTTATCTGCCTATCTATCTATCTATCTATCTATCTATCTATCTATCTATCTATCTACCTTCCTACCTACCTACCTACCTATCTATCTATCTTGGTTTTGGTTTTAGTATTTTTGAGACATGGTCTTGCTATATCTCCTTGGCTGGCCTGGAACTCTCTATATAGACAAGTGCGGCCTAAAAATAATAGCGATAAGCCTGCCTCTATACCCCAGGTGCTGAGATTGAAGGCATGCTTAATGGTTTTGAAAAATTAATGCACACACTACCTTGATTTTTATATGGGTATTGTGTATTTGGAAACCAACCATGTCTTCGGATTAACTCATCTACTCTCTTATGACTGATGGGTAAAATAGAATGACACTGTGATTTTTTTTTTGTGATGATATTTCAGAAGTTCAGCTACCACTTGAGGAGTCATGGAAAGAATATGAAATTTCAGAACTGGGCAGATTGGGTCAACTCCTAGACCTGTCAGCGATTCTGGGACCCCTATTTTTATCCAGTCAACTGTATGATAACTTGTGCCCACCACATGCTGCTGCTGAAAGGGCCCAGTGAGAGGGCTCAGAGTCAGAGTCAGAGTACCAAGGGCTGGGCCTTAGAGGGAGAGCGTGTGGAGCCTGGTTTGGCGCGGGCACTCAGAAAGAAATGGGTGTCAGCAGTTACTGGCAGAACATAGTTTAACGCAGGTTTCTTGGCTGTAAATCCAGTAACTCCTTATTATGTTAGCATGGGGGGCATTCAGTTGTGCCTCATATGCTGCTCTAAGTGGGAACTTGGCCTTCTGGAAGGTAGTTTTGACTCAGTTTAAGATGGAGACCAATCTAAATTGAAGATACTACTTTTCTCATCGACACTCGGCATTAGCTCAGGTTTTGACTTAGTTGCTAGTACTTTCCAAGCATATTTAGAATTTCACCATGGCAAATTGTATTTGTGATTTAGGGTACTGTGATATTGGTGTCACCACCACAACAAAAGTAGCTATTTACCTAGGACTTGTTATGTGTCAGACACTGTATACACTGAGTCTGTCCTCACAGCCTTGTGGGCTGGGGAGTCACAGCCCTGTAGGCTGTATTTTGTAGATAAAAACTGAAATTTAGAGGTGAGCAGATGGCTGCAAGTCACACAGATGTCATGTGAACTGAAGGCACACACGTTTATAAAGACGTCAGCAGACTCAATCGTGTTAATGAGGGAGAGGTTAGGACAGACTCTATCCCTGCTCTGCTGAATAGCCCCTTCGGTTTTCAGTGTGCCCACAAAGACATAAACTGCTGTGCATGCATATTCCATGCACACATGCACACTAAGCTTTTAACCTTCTCTGATTTTAGGTCTCTGTCAGCGGAATAGAATGGGATTATATTGCTACACAGGGACCATTACAAAATACCTGCCAGGACTTTTGGCAGATGGTGTGGGAACAGGGAGTCGCAATCATAGCAATGGTGACATTGGAAGAGGTGAGTGCCTGTTCCTCTCAGTTCATTTTTTCAAGTCTCCAAAGAGCTACTAAGGTCAGGCACCCAGAGGTAATCTTTCATGAAGACAGCAGGGGAGATTGTGGCCTGGTAAAGGCTGTGTGAAGAACCGGGCCTTGTGCTGCTGCTGCTGAATTATGCTTGTCTTTAACAGGAGGGAGGTCGGGAGAAGAGCTTTAGGTATTGGCCACGGCTCGGTTCCAGGCACAACACTGTCACCTATGGAAGGTTTAAGATCACAACTCGCTTCCGCACAGACTCGGGCTGCTATGCCACAACAGGTTTAAAGATGAAGCACCTTCTCACAGGGCAGGAGAGGACAGTTTGGCATCTCCAGTACACAGACTGGCCTGAACATGGCTGTCCTGAAGACCTCAAGGGATTTTTATGTAAGTGTCTTTCTTCGTTTATAGGGAGTTTCCTTTGTGTCAGGTCTCTAAAATAATCCCTCTTTGTTGTCTCATGAAAGTTTTGGACATGTTTTAAAATGATGTGTTTGAGGAGGCTTAACAGGAGATGGATTTGCTTTTGGATTTGTTTCGTGTGTGTGTGTGTGTGTGTGTGTGTGTGTGTGTGTGTGTGTATTCGTCCACGTGCCACATCATGTGTGTAGAGGTCAGAGTGCACCTTGGGGAGTTTGCTCTTTCTGCCGTTTGCTCTTGGGGATTAAACTCAGGTTGTCATCTTGGCAAGTGTCCTTACCCACACTGCCAGTGCAGGAAGGCATGTTTAAGAGTTGCCTGGCCTTGAATGCCACAGCTGACTAACATGTCTCCTCTGGCTAATTATGGCTGAGGCACCCTTCCACCACCACCGGGTTGGCCCTGGTATCTATGTGCCCAGTGCCCTTATCTGCGATCTTCTCAGTGGAGAGACTTAAGGAGATGGTTGTTGGTTTTATGTGCTGTTATCCCTGAGAACTTTTGCATTTCACTGATTCTTTGCAGCCTACCTTGAAGAGATCCAGTCAGTCCGACGTCATACCAACAGTACAAGTGAACCCAAAAGCCCCAACCCCCCGCTGCTGGTGCACTGCAGTGCTGGTGTGGGAAGAACTGGGGTTGTCATTCTGTCAGAGATTATGGTTGCCTGTCTGGAACACAATGAGGTGAGTTATGTTTGGCTCCATGTTCCTGGTGGGGGAAGGAGATGGCCATGGCAGCCCCCATGGCTTTCTGAATGCATCCTAGGACTGTGGTGGCCCAAGATGGATGTTAAGTGTTGTTAAAAAGGCTTTGTCTTAGGGGTTCTCTGCCCCGCCTGTCAGTAAAGGCTGAGATGTTATATAATATAGAAGATCATTCAAGTTTGTCTTATCTAGTGTTTCCCCACTGTGAGCTGAGTGCCTTGCTTTTCTTGTAACACCATTAACTCCCGGCATTAGTGCCAGCCAGCAGTGTGTGTGGGAAATGTTGGATTGAGCCTAGCAGCACCTAGCACACTGTTTTTGTTGAATCTTAGACTCTGGAGATATGACTTATATGTAAGTGATTTACAAGTCACTGTGCTGTAGCTAGGGACTGTTGAAGAAATAATCCACATGAATATTTTATTTATAGCTAAAGCCAATCAGATCTTAGCCAACCACAGAGGACTCTCAGATATACAGTCTGTCTCCTCACAGATTTCTGTGAGGGTGGCAGCCTTCTCACTGTTGGCGGCAGCCTCCACAGTGTTGGTTTCCCTCAGGAGTGTTCCCTTCATCTCTGTATCTCTCTGCCAGGTGCTGGACATCCCCAGAGTGCTGGACATGCTGAGACAGCAGAGGATGATGCTGGTGCAGACGCTTAACCAGTATACATTTGTGTACAGAGTTCTCATTCAGTTCCTGAAAAGCTCCCGGCTCATTTAAGCTCCAACACTTTTTTTATGGGGACCCAATCACGTGAAGTGTTTACAGCTTTAAAAAAAAAAAAAAAGGGAAAGAAAAATGTGCAGCTCCTACTTTCCCCAGTAGTCCCATGTGGAGATCCTGAACAGGAAGTGTGTACGAAGAGCCGTAGCAGCATGCTAAGCACAAGGCCGGGGAGGCCTGTGGGGCCCGGGACAGGCCGAGGAGGCAGGCGTGCTGCCATGGCTGCGCATGCCCAGTTTGCTGCACTTGCACAAGTTCTGGAGATTGTATTTTCTAGACAGTTCTCGGTCTTACTGAAAGCTGCACTGGGCAGTTCTGGCAATCATTAAGGCACACAGACTTCTATCTTAAACTGTTTTTTTTGATAATGTAATTTTATGACTAAATAGGGATTTTTCTTTTTTAGCTAGAAGCTGAACTTTTCTGTGGGACATCCACAGACTGTGTGGTTCTTGAGTAGCTGTATTTAAAACCATTATTAGCTTTTAAGAACAAAACCCACCTAAGTGTTTTATTCATGAAATCCAAAACTAAAGAAAATCTAAAAGTGTTATTTTAAAACATAGAAAAGCATTTTTATATTCAGAATGTTTTTTAAAAAAGTTATATATTTGTACCTTCTATATTTTCCAAATAAGAGCTCAATTTGTTATGATACTGAGTCAGTTAATGTAAAGTTGGGGATAAAGGCACATTATTTAAAAATCTAAGAATCAGATTCACTATTTTTTCAGTATTATTAGTAAACATGAGTTTGATTTTATTGGTTGAAAATGAAGAAAGAGCAATTGCATAGGATGGTTTAAGCACTTTTTTTGTTAAAAACGAGTTTAATATATGTGGCTTTTTGTTTAGACAACAGTGGACCCTGTTTCAAAGAGAAGGGCTCTGAGTATGTGAGATGACCAGGGGAAGAGTAAGTGTGTGCGGTGCTCACACAGAAGGCGTGGTTGTTACACAAACGCTGTGCTATCTGTGTTCACACCAAGAGCAGAGATGGAGAGGACCTTAGAGGGCTGCCCCACACAGGGAGCTCAAGGCCTGCCACCATGTCGATGACTGACTGTTTATTGGGGTTCTTCCTGTCTTTCTTTTCCCTGCAAACAAGTCCAAGTTTACATTACCATTAGAGAAACCCCAAGGCTTTGTTTCCCTTAGATTGAAAGAAGGAAATAGTTAGCATGAGGTTCCTTTTTCTAACCCAAAGTTATGGGGACAGCAGAAATTGCTGTGGTGTTCAGGGGGTACTTGAATTTAGCACCTTAATCCTGTCCTCACCCCAGGATCAGTTCTAGGTACTTGGCCTCCTACTCCATCCCATTTGGGCACATTCTCGACTGCTCCGGAAAGCAGAAAGTGTTGTTTTTGGCCCAGGCTAAGTCTCCTTTGGGAGATGTGGAGGACAAGCTGGCACCCATAGCTGAGGCGTGTCATGTCCATGTGTGTCTGTGCCCCCACATCCTAGGCTGTTGCTTCAGTGTAGACCATCTAGAATGTCTGACCTAGCACCGGCTCCCAGATGACTGTCCTGCCATCGTTCTGATTTGATTGTGGTGAGCCATCACCCACCCTCCATGACAAGTGTGTGCCAGCCCAACTAAGCACAATAGACTCAAGTGGACAGCACCCTCTGGGTGGGATTGTGTGCTTTATTTTCCATCTCAAGCCGTGTGAGGGACAGAACTTTTCTGAAGTTTTCTTCCAACGGTACGTTGTTTCAAGATGCTTTCCTGTCACATTTAAACATTTGGAAATATCCCACTGACAAGAACACATATTGTAAAACAAAACTTTAATTAAAGAGTAATATATGGCATGTTTGTGCTCCTGTTGCAATATTTTGATAAGTAAATTCCTTCAGGGCAAAATTATACTGTTTAAATCTGTTACTCTTCAAATGTTACATGCTTGACATCACTTCTATGGAACATTAATTTTGAACTTAATTACAGCTAGCGAATGAGAATTTTTGAGTGAAAATAACTCATTACATTATTGCATTTAGGAACAATGTAATTTTCAAGAGCCAAATCAAAATTAGAGTTTAAAGGTTTGCCATGCCTGAGTTGAGAATGTTACTAGTCTGTCTGCCAAGTTAGGCACTGCTTCATATGTATCACGAAGGACTTTAGTTCCTTGATAGGATTGACGTTATACCAAAATTATCAAGATGTACATTTCCACAAAAATAGGTTGTAAACCAATGTTTCTACTAGTTAACTTTGGTATTTCTGGCATCAGTGTTTCTGATTACTGGTGGCTTTTGCTGAAATTTCTGTTTGTAGAAGCCTCATCTTAGAGTGTAAACTAGGGTGTTAAAACTGTAATCAGTTATTGTTTTCCTCAGGAGCTCCTACTCTGAAGCATTCAGAAATACATAGAATTTAATATTTGAAACTTTTTGGTAGGTTAAAACAGATGTGCTCCCTTAAAAACTTTCAGAAAGAGAAATGAGAGAAATGTCTAGCTAGGAACACAGAAGGGGAGGGCAAGGTTACCATACAGCACTCTGTGTTAACATCATGGCATGGCCAAATTCATTTCAGATAGGCTGATATTCTTCCCTTTTTCTTGCAGTGTAGAGATAGAAGGAAGTTGTTTAATATATATGTATTATATATGTATATAATATGTAAATTATATAAAGTATATCTTGTATATGTAATATAAATTATATATTATATACAATATATAATATATACTATATTATATATTTATACAATCTTATATATACTTTTTAATAGTAAATATTTTTGTAAATATATATAATTTATAATATATATATATATATATATATATATATATATATATATAATTTTAAGACAGTTTCACCGTGTAGTCTGTGATGGATTCTGTAGACCAGGCTGGCCTTACTCCTTGACATCTGCCTGCCTCTGCCTTCTGAGTACTGGATTAAGTAAGGCTTTCACCATCACACCTGATTTAAATTATGCTTTTAAAGGAAACTCTTGGGTATAAATTTAGTAAGAAGAGAGCACAACAAGCTAAAATGATCTTTTACTTGAAATTCATTTTTAAAAACAACCTCAGATGTGTCTTTTTTGAGTGACAGCTGAGAGAACTTTTATATTTCTGCTCTAGTCCTAGTAACTGAAATTATGTCCAGAAAAGGAAGCGTAAAGTCAGCACTCTGCAAGTTTGGGTTGGATAGAGGATTTCAGAGAACATTTGAAGGGTTCTTTGGTTGCATAAGTGACTTCATCTGGGCATTCTAAAGGCTCTTTGCATGACTGTCACATCTACTTTTGCTAACGATGCAGTAAGTGCTTGTGTTGATTGCTTTGGTTTATCCCTCAAAGCCATGGTGGAGGGGTAGGTTGGGGGTGAGAGGCCAGCAGAGAGGGAAGGTGAAAGGTAGGAAAGTAGTAGCCACCAAATCTGTTGTGTCCTCCAAGAACATAGAGCGCCTGCTCTTACTGCTGTACCCTGGTGGTGAGATGAGGGAATGAACTCTCCCTGCTCTGCCAGGGAACGGGGACTGAGACTCAGTTCAAGCCAGATTGGTCCGAGGTTCATAGTAAAATTCACAGAAGTGGTTATCTCAGCATTTTCTGCAGAAACCTGAATGGTGCACAGGTGGTAAGGTGCCAGATGTGGGGCTTAGGCATGAAGCAAGCATGAATGCTGTTCGAGAACGTAGCTATGAGGTGAGGTGAAAGGGTGAGTTAACAAAGCCGCCTACATTTCCCAGCATGCTTATCTACCGCCTGCTTCCTGGCCTGGTAGCTGGATTGAGATGGGAAGGAAAGTTTATAGCACCAGCAGAGGGGCCACTGCTAAGGGCAACAGCGCCATCTGGAGGCCGTCTTTAGATCATCACATGTGTATAGGAATCAGGTCTTTCTGACAGGAAGATTACCTTGAGTAATCTGGAGTTCATGAAATTTTCAATATATTGAAGATTAAGCTAGGGTTATTAATAATATATTAAGAATGTGTACATGCGTGTGTGTGTGTGTGTGTGTGTGTGTGTGTGTGTGTGTGTGTGTTCCTTACTGAAGCAGCGCCTGTTTTGTTTCTGAACCTTTACTTACTAAGCTGTTTTACCAGCTTTGGTTTTTAAACTACATTATTTTAGTTGTGAGACTGAATTAACACCCATTTGAGTATGCACATGCATTTAAAATGTTTTCTTTTTGATAAGGTACACATATCACAGGTTAGTGTTGTGGAAAAGTATCAGATCACTTGAAATGAATGGACATCGAGTGACAGATCTTTTCACTGCATTAGTTACTTTTCTATTACCATCACAAAACACGATGACTAAAGCAGCTTATAAGGAAAGCATTTCATTGGGCTAACAGTTTCAGAAGGTTAGAGTTCATGACTACCATGCAGGGAACATAGCAGCAGCAGGCAGGAGGTGATGCTTCAGCAGTAGCTGAGAGCTTACATCTTGCTCCACAAGGAGCCGGCAGGGGGAGCTCTGAACGGTGTGGTCTTTTTGAAACCTCAAAGCCTGTCCCCAGTGAGACATCTCCAACAAGGCTACACCTCCTCATCCTTCCCAAACAGTTGCCTTAGTCATAGTATTTTACCATAGCAACGGAAAAGTAACAAAAAGTGGTGGTGGAGCAAAGGCATGGTGGCAGGAACAGCTGAGAGCTCTTGATCTACGAGTAGGAGGCTGAGAGAGACACATGGGCAATGACACTGAGCCTTTTGAAACCTCAAGCTCACCTGACGACCCCCACCACCCACTGAAGACCTCCAACAAGGCCACACCTTCCAATCCTTCCTAAAAAAGCCTCTGGAGGCCATTCACATTCTCATTCAAACCACATTTATAAGAGTTAATAAAAAGAATTTTGTTAAGTCTTAGAATTTTATATTTATATACATACATATATATATATACATATAAACATTTAATTGTATATATGTATATAATTTAAATATACATTATATTTTAAATTATGTTTATATAATATACATATATATTATAGTATATATATTTATATATTATACATTTACAATTTTAAATAACGTTATAAGGATATTAATGCATCCCTCAAGAGTCTAAGTACCAGACATTAGAAATCCCATTGAGGCCTGCAGTGGTGGCACACACCTTTAATCTCAGTACTTGGGAGGCAGAGGCAGGTCCAAGTCCAGCCTGGTCTATAGAATGAGTTCCAGGACAGCCAGAGCTACACAGAGAAACCCTGTCTTGAAAAATAAACAAAAACCAAAAACAAGAAATCCCATTGAGTTGGTCAGGGGAATTCACGAGATCTCCAAAGCAATACAGGCTATTGCCCTTGCCCTTGCCCTTGCTCTTGACTTCCTCCAAGAACTTGGAAGTTAAGCCCCTATTGCTGATGACATGACACACTATAGTACAGGACTTGGTGGAATTGAGCTGAGTCTGAGCTTCTCTCTGAACTAGCACAGTACCAGAAGGTGCCATTTAAAGCTGCCAAGGAGGAAGAGTAATCAATCAATAGTCCTATCCAGATGTGATGCCTATGAACCACAACAATGACCAGACATGCAAGATATTTCCAAAGGTACAACAGTGGCACTTAGATAGTGTGTGTGTGTGTGTGTGTGTGTGTGTGTGTGTGTGTGTGTGTGTGTTGTAGTTTACAGCTCCCATCACTGAAGAACTGAAGGAGTCAGGGAAGGAACCAGAATCCAGTGGAGCAGAGGTCACGGACGAGTGCTGCTTACCAGCATGTTCTCCATGGCTTGCTCAGCCTTTTTTCTCATACAACTCACCTGCCCAGGGGTGGCATCACCCAGAGTGTGATGGTCCTATCCACATAATCATTAATCAAGAATATGTCCCACAGGCCAACCTTGTGATGGCATTTTCTCAGCTGAGGTTCTCTCTTCCCAAATGACTAGCTTAGGTCAAGTTGACATGACCAGCCAGAACAACTGTCAACGTAACACACAGACATACCACTATTTAGCTATAGCCTTTCATGTTTAACCCCACGATCTCACATTAGTATCAGTACCTCAGTGAATGTGAAAAGCTGGTATGGAGTACAGTGGTGGAGGCACTTATATCTTGGGGGTGGGGTGACCAGCAGCTGTCTGACTGGATTCAAGGCCCACACAACAGGAGGTGAGTCATGCCTGGTACTATAAACCTAGCCAACTACCCTAGCCATGGCTATTGAGGCCATAGAACCTAGATGACCGACTCATGCCACTTTCCCAAACCAGTATCATTTCTAACTGCAACCTACACAGTCATTCTTAAATCTATAGGTAAGTGTAGACCTCACCCCTCATTAAACAAGCTGCATACTGCAGGAATTTGTATTACAGAAAGACACAATGTCAACATGCAGAGAACCACTAATCATGGGTTTCTCAGACCTGGTTGATCTCACACAATCCCTCCACCAGATCCCAAAGCTTAGGGAGGGTGTGGGGAGATCCAGAGGACAGGGACATCTGCAGTTTAGGGAAGAGGATGAGAAGAGAAGACCCAGAGGACCCTGGCATCTGCTGGGAGATTATGCTGTTTATATATGATAGGAAACTTGAAATCATAAACTCTCACTAGTATGGCTGCTCAAACAAGACCTGAACAATGAAAACACCAGTTGACATTCCCAAGGTAGATGGGAGAAATCCTACCCCTAGATGAAGAGCAACAGGCAATTTATGACTAAAGAGAATAGTTGTCCTTCCTTAGGGATGATGGCTCCTTGATTCCTCATCCAAAACCAAGTGGCCAGCCAGAAAAACACACATATTGAGCAACACTAAATAAATTCAGCAGGTTGTGTTTTCATATACTTGTGTGTGTGTGTGTGTGTCTCTAAAAAGAAGCCACAGATCTGAGCATGAGCAAAGGGTGTGTTATGGGAGGGGCTTTGAGGCTTGGAAAAAGGAGAAATGTGTGTGTGTGTAATTTAAATTATAAATTTTGGTAAAGTTTGAATATCAACGATACATACACTACAGCAATTTGCCTGAAAAAAGTTAGTTTTACTTAATAAGATTAAAAATATAAGAATCCTTAAACCCATATGAATTAAACAATATCTTACTATATTCTCCTTTCAAAACTGGGAATTTGCACCATGAAAAGTAGCTGTCCTGCATCCCTGTTCCTTACCATTTTGCCTCTAAGCCTTAACCTAGCCTCCTTAGGATATGAATGAATTAACTGTTAGGCAGCCAGTGACCAGGAAATCCAAAAAGAGATGCTTACTTCCTCTCAAGGACATTACCTTCTAGAGTGTGGACATTATTGCAAACAAACACCACAGTACATACTGCAAACAACTGGAGTGGACAGCCACTCAGTCACAGGAGGTGGCACATTTAAGCTGAGCTATAGAGAAACTTAGAGCTCTGGGGAGTGCAGAAGGGAAAATACTTGGAGAGTACGTGCAAAGACACACAGAGGCAGAACAGGCAGCAGGCGGGGCAGCCTAATGCCTGGAGTAGGAAGGAGATGAACTGGAAGGACACAACTTTACATGGTTAGCAAGTGGACACACTTTAAAGGCGAAGCCTGTGGGTGTTTCACACAGTACTAGTTTACTACTTAAGATCATGGTGCTGTAATTAAAGCCATCCAATGATAGAGAATCAGAGGCTCAATACTTCAGGCCACAGATGAAACCTAGGCATTCCGGGTCATAAGGCATGCTTAGCACAGCTATGAGCCTCACAATAGGGGTGGGTCATATGATAGAAACTGAGATATTACTTAAGAGTCTAAGTCAGATTTTTCTAAATCCATCTTTTATAACCTTACACAGCTTTTGTGATACCCAAGAACCAGTTTTAATATTTCTTTATATCAACTGATCTTTTAAAACAAAAATTGAAGAGAAACTAAAGGATAATAGCAAAGTGTCCTAAGAAGTATACAAAGTAGAATGGGTGAGGGCTCCAAACACACACACACACACACACACACACACACAGAGTTAGAGGAAGCAGCAGCCAGGGTTGGGGTCTGCTGATGGGCAATGGATAAGGATCTGTTGTACAGCTACTTCTGGATGGATTTCAGGAATTGAATAAAAGTGGGTAGATGAGGGGTCCAAGGCTAGCCCAAGAGCTAAGATGAAGGAAGTATGGGGAACGATGCCATTAACACTTGATCTTCATCAAGGGCTCAGAAGCATGAAGGTGCTAGAGATTCAGTTGGAAGAGTACTTGCCTAGCATGCACAGGGCATAGGCTCAGTACTCAACACCCTCTAAAACTGAGCATAGTCTTTAGTACCACCACTGGGGAGGTAGAAGCAAGAAGGTCAGAAGTTCTGCTAACACGGCAGTTTCAGACAAGCCTGAGTTACAAGACTCTGCCTTAAGAACTGAGAGATTTCCAGAGGCTTGAGGAAGGGATGCATTATGGGACAACAGCCATTGGAGTAGGAGACTCCACCTCAGCACTGCAGTTTTCTCCCAGGTCAGCCTGTCATCTTCAAACCATAAACATCCACTCCCTACCTCTTGCAGCTCCGGCGACATGAAAACTTAGCACATTACAGTGGTTGAATATCCAATCATATTATTGTAAATAGTTGAAAAGTCAAAAGAGAGGCTAGTCTCTTGAAACACTGTTTTCATTTTGTGTGGTCTCTGGCTTTTATTTGAGACAGAGTCTCTATTACAGGACAGGCTGATGTCAAACTCATAACCCTCAAGCCTCTGTACTTTAATTACAAGATGTAACATTTTAAGACCATCCCAAATGCTCACAGGATCACTATGTTGGATAAACATGTTCCTCGGAAAAATGACTTTAGAAGTGGTGTCGAAGGAGCCTCAGGTAACCCAGGGGTTCCCACCCTTGCATCTGCACTCTTATGTATCATCCGCTCACCCCTGAAGAGTGCACGAGACCTGTGACTTGCCTGCTTCTAACCAAGAGTTAAGGCAAAAGTGACTGCTAGCAGTCTCTGTGGTTCTCCTTTGCCTTCAAAGAGCAAGTAGCCATGCTGTGATCTGCTTAGGGAGAGTGCTTGTGGCAAGAGATGGCAAGTAGCCATCTGTCCACCAGCCAGCCAAAAGCAAACGAAACTCTCAGATCAACTGTGCAAGAAAACAAATCCTACAGGCAACTGAAGTGTAGCAGCAGCTTCTCCCTCAGCCAAGCCTCCTGACGAGATCACAGCCCTGAACACCACCTGGATGGTAGCTTTTGAACCAGAGTAGAGAACTCATCAGTCTGTATTTCAATTCTTGAACCACAGACTGTGAGATTAATAAGAAATATGTGGTGTTTCAAGACGCTAAATTATGGTAATTTATTACATAGCATTGAAATTACAGAAATCTTAATATGTAAAAGGGGACAAAAAAAGAAGAAAAGTAATATTGAGTTACTGGTCACATGGAGTATTTATTAATGAAGATCCAAAGGTCAGTCTTCAATGCTCATTTCCATGATTTTTAGAGTCGACAGTTCCTTGTCATGATTACTGCCACCTTCGATGCTGGGGAATGGAACTGATGGGGACAGTGATGTGCTCAGACAACAGAGTTCCCTGGAAGTCTCAACCCTTTCAAAGTCACTGTCACCTTCAATGACATCCACAGAGGTTTCCTGGTCTATTAAACTATCAGAAACACTTGGATGGTTTTCATCCCAGGGTAAGGCTTCAGGATCTGTCTCATCACTGACCTGTTGAATTATAACACCATCTGAAAGCTTGGCTTTATGGGCGGGTATTAAAAATTCACCGGGTAAAGAGAACATCTTGTTTTCGTCCTTTGGCATAGACGACAGCATGTCCAGGGCCTCCTGGTACTGCTGACGCTCGTGCTGACTTACTATCTCTTCATCACTTAGAAATTCGTTTTCTCTTGTAATCAGAGCCTTCTGAAAATGAAGTTGATTCAGCATTCTGAACTGTTTCTGCTTTGCTGGATCCTCCTCAGATATACAGCCTAAGTCAACCTTCAGCCCATGCAGCAGGCAGCGCATCTTCCCCTAGGGTTAAGGGAGAGAAGCCATCCTGAGGGTCATTACATTACCTAAACTATTAAGCCCGAGCTCTGCCATCTGCAGTGCCGCTCCCTCAGAGAACCCACACTTTCACAGCTCCCGCCCCCTTCCCCTCATAAAAAGCACAAGGGGAAAGGGCCTGGTTTAAATAAAATACATTCTTTCAGAGAATAATAGAAAACATTAAATTCCAAAGAAAGACAGACCTCCTCCAAATGATGTTTATTTTTCTTTATATGTCGCTCAAACAATCGTTCTAAAAACCTACAAATGATAAAGAAAAATATTAGTATCTTAAAATCAGATAATCCACTAAATGTAAAGTAGTTACATAATGTAAAAACTGACAGAGGCTAGAAAGTGGTTTTCAGATGAACGGTTTTCTCTGTAAAGGTAGAAACTAATCCTCCCTGCTCTGTCAAGTTCTCTAACCTGGCAGGCAGCCTGGCTTCTGTTACGCATTTGTTTTTAAGTTATATAACAGATGCCAGTCTATCTGAAGGATTGTGTACTACTTACGTTTCTGCCAATGTTTTAGGTGAAATATAAATCGGCCTGCAAATCTCTCTCCCCATTAAACACACAGACACTAAACTCCCTGTGCTCTTCACCAAATCCTACAGAAAATGCTCTCAGAGAACTGGTTAACCTTGGCTCCTAAAGTATACACTCCACAATGTCAAGCCTACAAAACAGCCTCCAAGTGAATGCCAGGTATTTATGCTAAACATAGCTAGATGTGCAACAGCCTACCCCGACTCAACCCAGACACAGTCTATTATGTAGCCCTGGCTGGCCTGGAATTCTAAGCAGTCCAGACTGACCTGGAATTCAGAGATCTGCCTCCTTGCTGGGATTAAAGGCGTGTGCTACTACGCCCGGCCCACAGCAACAATTTTACCTCTCTTCCTGCCATAGCCAGGATACGAAGGCCAGTGAAAACCAGGTTAAAGATGAGAAATTACATCTCTAGGATGCGTTTCCTCTCCCCTAAGGTCCCTCCAGAAAATTTAACTGAGAAGCAAAGGTAACAATCCCTTCAGAGAATTTAACAAAGTGACTAGCTTCAAGGAATGTATTCTTTCTGCAGCAGGCCCATCATCATATTAACTGTTCACGAGTCTCCTGGAAACAGTTTCCTTGGTCACTCAAGTCACCATCGTTCATGCTCAACAACGTGCAGTAACCCAGGAGGCCTGGGTTATTCTACCATTTTTAAAGGATCCAGAAACTTGTACCCTACTCTACAGCTACTGTTAACATTTTGGAATTGCACACCTGGAACACCTGGACATTGTTCTATACTTATGTATTTCCTTAAGCTGGGATTAAATAAACATATTCTTTTGGTATAAACACACACACACACACACACACACACACACACACACACACATACACACAAACACATTTTCTCATCAGCTAGGTGCATGTTGAACACCTCTCAGTGTGAAGAACTCTATCCTGCACCATTTAGTTTCTTTCTCAGTCTGGTTCTATATTTGGTCTTATGAACCACTGCTAGATCTTAAGAGGAAAATATAAACATTTAAGGAATATGTAAATGATATGCAAATTTGGGGATTGTATTAAAACCATAAAAGTTAACATGCAGCCATGTAAAATGTGGAGTCCTGTAGAGCTCCACACATTGGCGCAGCTGGGAAGGGGCTGTCTCACCTTGAAACTTAGAAGCTCCTTATGCAGCTCTTAAGGTTAGTAGTTTTGTAGGTGTGCATGCCTGGGCATCACTCAAGGTCAGGGACTGTGTCTGTGTCTACCATTCTTCACCTATTCCTGTGAGGCAAGGTCTCTCCTCAGCTGAAGTTCCTGTTTTTAGGTGGGCTGGCAAACCCTAGTAAACCTCTTGTCTCTGCCCCTGACAGCCCTGCATGAGACCATGTTTGGTTCACAATGTGGGTGCTGAGATCTGAACCTGGGTCCTCATGGTATTTGAATAGCAAGTGCTCTTAGCCGCTTTTTTTTAAAAAACAAAAACAAAAACAAAAACAAAAAACAAAGAAAGGAGGTGTGAGAGTACTGGCACAGTCAGTCCTCATTTTTTTATTCTAATAATGAAAGTGTCTTCTTTCATTAAAAAGCAAACCCTGACATAGGGATAGACCTAGCCACTGTGATGCCTGCAGTTGCATCTTATGACTGAGAAAGTGTGAGTATGCTTGAGTCCTGTGCTCTGCTACATGTACAGGAGCCCTGTGCCTGTGAATTTCAGACAAAGCAGTGTCTGAGCTGCACTAGGACACAGCTTCCTTACGCAATGCAATAATAGCTAACGTGATTTTGCAAACTCTCCCATTTCACATTAACTATACAGACAGTTTCTAATTTGTCCTTACTAGGTCTTATAGAAGACGCAGTAAACATGTTTATGGGCGCATACGATGGCTCATCAAGTAAAGGTGCTCTGAGGCCACCAAGCCTGATGGTCTGAGTCAATGCCTAGGACCCACATGGTAGAAAGAGAGACCAACTCCCACGGGTTGTCTTTTAACCCCTTCAGCACGCTCTTGTGGCATGTGACCACACACACACACACACACACACACACACACACACACACACACGTAATAAAAACTGTTATTATGCCGGGCGATGGTGGTGCACGCCTTTAATCCCAGCACTTGGGAGGCAGAGGCAGGCGGATTTCTGAGTTCGAGGCCAGCCTGGTCTACCGAGTGAGTTCCAGGACAGCCAGGGCTACACAGAGAAACCCTGTCTCGAAAAACCAAACAAAAAACAAAAAACAAAAAAACAAAACAACAACAACAAAAAAACCTGTTATTATATATAAAAACTGTTTGAAAACTGTTTTTTTTTGATTCCCATTATAGTTTCTGATAGCAAAGTAGAATCAGGAAGGCTGTCCAGATAGCGAAAATTCCATTCATTATATATTCTGATATAAACCAAGATATTATAATATTTAAATAAAAAATCTATTGTTTTCTATGGAGTGTGAAACAGTCTTTATAATTTTTTATCAATTATAAAAAAGATCATAAAAACAATATAACTTTTTGCAATCTCATAAGTAACTTTAAAAGAATCATATAGTATGAAAAATATTTAATGAACATCAAGTATCATAAACATTAAAAAAAAAAGACAAACCCTCTAACCTGTTAGAAAATAAACCAAGTTTCAAGATTTCATCCGTCACATTCTCCATGAAACTCAGGTACAGCAGCTCTTCTTCACTGCAGAAGAACAGAGTGTCGGAACCTCGTACGGCAAGAGAACCCAGGCAAGGACGCCCCACTCCCCTGCCACAGGGCCTGCTACCCGTGAGGACAGGGAATGTTATAAAACACATCTGTTTTCTCATGTTCAAAAAGGAAAAGAGTAAAAGTGAGAAACTAGCACCCAACAGAGTAAAGCTTCATCTTTCTGGAATATTCACAATAGCAAAAAGACTAAGAGAGATGTCACCCAGGGGAGCGAAATGCTTATCGAGTTCAGCATCTTGTGTTTAAATTAGGAAATTTATTGAGGAGAAAGAATTTTTTTTTCTCAAAATCCCTACAAAAGAGAAAAGAATTTCTAATAGGCAATTTTATTAGATGAAAATGCTGTAGCAATTTTTAAATTACTTGAACACAAAAATGTATTCATTTATTATACTATTTAATGTCTAAATATTAGTACCTGTTAAAAGAAGGTTAGGACTCATTATAATTGATTCTCCTTAGCTAACTCATGAAGGAATGGAAATGGCAAGAGGATTCCTGACTGCTGAGTGAACTACTTAGGGAGAGGTGGCTGTGTAACCAGTGTGTTTAAAAACAAGCCACAGGAACTTGCTTAAGAACAACCAGGCTTAGAAATAAATGAAACTATAAAATACATAATTTTCTTGAAAAATGTAACTTAAAACTGTAGTCTAACCTTTGACATCATCGATGACATGGTATGTATCCCAAACCACCAAAGAGACCCTGAGTTTCAAATCATTCCCTGCAGGCTTCTTTACTGTCTTATTATAAAAATAAGCAAGAATTTTACAATTACAATTATCAATAGATGTTATTAACTTAGGGACACATTTCTACTAAAGATAAAATGCCCATAGTTCCTCCAGCAGCACTGACTAAACAACTGACATTCCAAAGCTGGGAGGAGAGAGGTGAGCTCCAGTCTTAAATGCTCTTATGTTTCCCCCAGTCTTAATTCTGCTTCCCACCACAGTACGAAGAGGTCTACGTGATCTTACTCAGAGTAGACTTTACTGTCTGGAGAAAACTGTGTGGAGAGCTTACAGGGTGTCCTAGAAAGAGAGAAAAGTAAAATATCTTATCAACAACATAAAAGGTTGGCATATATTGTGTGACTGGTATTCTACATTAGGAATGATATGCTTTGGAATTTCTGTCTGTGCATTTTCCTGCTGTGAGTTAGTTCTGTGGGTATGTGCATGCATGCGTGTGTGCACAAGTGCAATGAGTTTCAAGGACAGGGAATCAGAACTCAGCCTACTTGTGGCCTTCGGCTGGCTCTCCCTAAGAAAGGCCTGAGGGGAAGCTGGGCCCTGAGGGTCTGTACATTCCGTTCTGATCCCCAACATGTCCTTATTCTTCTACGTGAAAATTCTTCTCCCTTTATCTCACACCCAGTTCCTTACAGGGGAAATGCAGCTGAGAGCCAAAACCTGCTCATCCAACAGTTTGCTAGCTGTGAATGTCAGTCACTAAACATGACGAGTGGCGTTCACCGCAGAATCTCCCACCAACCAGCAGGGCAGACCAAACGCTGGCACGTGGGAACCGTCCACATCACAATCTTTCGGTTTTTGAAAATTTTATTAATTATTGTGTGACTCTGTGTGTGTGTGTGTGTGTGTGTGTGTGTGTGTGTGTGTGTGTATAGACGTATATAGACCAGTACCATGAAATCATGGCTTTTGGGGATCCAACTTGTTAATCAGGCTTGCAAGGCAAGCACTCTCACTTGGTGAGACAGCTTGCCAGTCTCCAAATCACAGATTTCAACTCATCAAATGGTAAGGCTGCCAGAGAATCTCTCCTTCAGAGCAGCACTGGAGACTAGCATCTCTTTCTCTTTATCAACACATTAGCAAAACCAAGTCTAACCTTTACTGAGCATTTTTATAAAATTTCCTTAGTGCCATAGGATTGTACAATACTAAAATATATACTAAAGTAGTACTTAGGGGAAATGTATGCCCATTACATGGAGACAGGGTTACACTCTAACCTAGGCTGATCTCGAACTTGCAGTGATCCTCCTGCTTCAGCCCCCCCCCCAACCCCCCCATGTTCAGATCCAGGTTTGAGGCAGCCACCCACCTTTCTGAGGACTGCTGCAGAATCCCATCTTTAATACTGTCCCACGCTATGTTTTGTCCTTGTGAGGGCACAGGAGCTATTTTGTCATCAGCACCATTTATCATGTAACTGGGTGCCTGGAAGTGGAACAAAAACAATACATTTTTATTTTGTTTCAAAAGGATGTTGTAAAAGAAGGAAAACAGAAAATCTTAATGAAAATGAATACCCAAAAGTACCTGATAGATTAAAACAAAACCACTTCAGAATAGTTTACCCAGTCAGCATTTTCCCCGAGTTTATTTAAAGATGAAATGACTTCATTTTTATGTCAATGAGCACCATTTTAAAGAGCATCAGGAAATCATGAGGCAAACTGTAAGTTACAGGCTGAGGCAGGAGTCCGTGTATAAAACCCAGCTTGGAAGCACGAGGGTCACAACTCCAGGTAGACCTGGGGCACCTGCCAAGACAGGCTGATGGCACCCTGAGTGCTCCCAGGTCATACTGTCTCTTACATGGTTATTTTCCTTGAGATAAGGTCTCACTACGTAGCTTCAACTGTCCTGAAACTTGCTGTCTAGATCAGGTTGCTCCTGATTGCCTCCCGAGGGCCGGGTTAAAGGCGAGCCCCTACAGCTGGCTATCCATGAACGTGCCCGTCTTGTCTGATCCCAGAAACTAAGCAGAGTTGGTCTGGTTAGGACTTGGACAGGAGGCATCACCCTCCTACACATATATAACACGTGCACACCCACATTGGAAAAAAAAAAGACAGAATTGAAATCCATGAAAATGATACAAATGTGTAGTTTTTACGTAAATGTGAAAAAAAAAATCCATGACTAAAAAGCGCATCTGTATCAAACACCCATGAAAGCAGCTGCAGGAGCAGTGCATATGATCAATATTCACAAACAAAATAACGGCTTATTACTTGAGCATAATCTTATGTGCCATAAACCTGGCAATATTTTATTTGCATTATTTATAAAGTTATGTTTTTTTTTTTCTTTCAAACAGGTCTTCTGTAGCTCAGGAGTCTTAAAAATCCCTTTGTGCCTGAGGCTGACTTTTAACTTGTGGTCATTGTGCTGCTCCTTTCCGAGTACTGGAAGTACAAGCGTGCACTGCTGGGCTTGAAGAAATGGCTCAGTGGTTAAGAGGACCCAGCCTCAGTTTTCAGTGCCCACATGCAACTGTCCTTAGCTCCAGTCAGGGGATGCAGTCAGCATCTTGTCCTGACCTCTCTGGGCACCAGTCATGCACATGGTACACAGACATAGATGGAAGCAAAATATCCATACACATAAACAAACAAACATACAAAACAACTGCTGGGCGTGGTGGCACACACAGAAGTGGAGCTGGGCTAGCCTGGTCTTCATAGTGAGTTCCAGGACACCCAGGGCTACATACGTTGTCTCAAATGAAAACCCAAACGATATCAAAAACTGAAGATAAAAGACAGGAACGAGCATGTCCCATTACAGCATCGCTGCAGGTTCAAGCAGCACGGTATACTGGCTTTACTCATGCTAGGCGAGAATTCTACCAAGTGGCACCCCAGCCCTACAGAGCTGACTCACGTAAAATGCTTTACAGTTCTACAAATGTAAAGTGCACATCTACCGCAGTTAACACCTCACTAGCACTCTCAGCTCCTACACTCCTGTGAGGACCCATCCTTTTCTTGAAGGACTATGAACATTTGAATCCCTCCTTAACATTTTCACTTACGCTATCATTATTATTACTATGATGACAGTGATGTGTGCATGTTGACTGCGTGAGTGCAGGCATATGCATGTGCATACCACAGTGCACATGCAGAGGTCAGCAGACACTGTGGGAATCAGTTTTCTCCTTCAGAAGTGATTCGGGAGAACTAGGTTATCAGGTTTCTGTGCTGAGTGCATTTGCCTGAGGAGCAGGCCTGCCTGCTCCAGGTCAGTGTACTTTCTGATCTACAGGCCTAACTATTTTCATTAAATCTCAGGGTAAAGCCAGGCATCATTTATGAACCCTTTTCCAGGCTAGGAACTTTGCCTTCTCCCAAGGACCCTGAAGGTTAGTTAGTATTTTAGGAGAACACTTGGTTCTCAGAGAATATTTTCTCTCTGACCCTTAAGTGACTCCTCTGTCAGAAAGCTACCAATGGCTGAAATGTAAACCCATCTCTTCCTACCCATTTTCAGAGGAGGAGAAAGGAGTGTGATTAATTTGTTTTTGTATCCCTAAATCTGTGCCTGACAAAGACTTATTTATTTATTTTATGTATATGACTATGCTGTAACTGTCTTCAGACACACCAGGTCACTCCTGATAGTCCAAATAGCTGTATGCATACCACACAAGTCAAAGCACCTACAATTCCAAACATCTTCTGCTTAGTACCTGTTTGATGTTCCCTTCTGAATCCTTTGAGCTTTTTTTCTCAGCTGTCCCAAGCTCAGAGTCAAAGCTACAACATTTACAAAGAAATGATTGTTACTTCTTTACAAACACAGCAACAACAAGCTTTATTGTCAAGAAAAAGAATAGTATAAGTGAATAAAATCCCAACTATTTACTTTTTTAAAAAATCTGTGATTTCTGATTATGTATCTGAAAACAGACATGCTTTGGTTCACATATGCTTCTTTTTCCTTACCTGGAAAGCAGACTTCAGTTAAATACACAGTGGGGTAAGAGAAATGAGACTATAACACTTATAAAGATATGATGATTTCTGCATCTTTCTTTTTTTACGGATTAAACTTGTTCTTGGATAGTTTCAGACAAGTATCTAGTTCACTGTTTACTGTCCCCCAGCTCCTCCCAGCAGGGCCCGTACCCCAGTTTTTGCATGCTTGCACAGCGGCCACGCTAATCTGCCTTACTTCGGCCAGGGGTTTCTTCATTCCTCCTCCAGCTGATAATTTCTATTACAGAGCCAATTCCTCTTTAAAATTAAATAACGCACATGAATTTGCTATCACTGCGCCTCGTCTCTGTACTCATAAAAGCAGTCTTACAATGTTTGACTTCTTGAACAACCAAAATCTAGTACAAAATCAATTTCAATCACTTTGCAAACTTACTGCATATTTGTCATGACCCATTCACTACAGGAGAAGGAAACCCCGTCAAGGCAAATCATACTTAATTTCAAGATGTTCTCTCAACTGTCATGCCTGCAGCTGTTACCACATTAGCTGTGAATCTGTGCCAGGACGAGACAAAGGAAACTGGACAGAATTTTGTTTTCCCCTCTGGGCTTCACTGCTTTACCACTGTTAATGTGAATACATATCTACAACTAGAGTATCTGGTAATAATATATCTTAAGGCTTTTCTGAAAATGCAACATCTACAAACATACAAAAGTTCAAGAATTGTGTTTACAACAATAAATTATACAGCACTCATAAGAACTTAACAAATCTAATAGCTTCAAAAAAGTTACTGTGCTGCTTCTAAAACCCATTGGAAAGTCTACTAACTCATTTCAATGAAAAGCCCAGCCAGATCTCAAGACTGGCATACAAAGTGTACAGCCAAGAAAGAAATGCTGCTTATTAATCATTTCCATTGACTTGCTGGCCTCGCAGTCAGCTCTGGACATGCCATACAGACCTGCTTAATTCAGTTTGGGTTTCAGCTTCCATCCGCTGATCTGAAAAATCCTTTCTTCTTTTGGCAGGTGTGTAATAGCGGTACTGTGACAGAAAGGACTTTGCTTCTGTTTTTAAAGTTCGGGGAGTGAATGGCGATTGATTGTTAGAGAAGAGGTCAGAGTGCTTTTCCAACAGATCTCCACTCGGTGACTTGGAGATGAGTACCTGGAACTGGTGGGCACTCCTAGGCCGCTTGTCAAAGCCACGCCCACAGCCTAAGTGCCGCGATGGAGAGCTGCTGGGATGCTTCTGGGCGCCGTTCATGAGCATCTTACTTGATTCAGGCAGACTTAGATGCAGTCCCTCTGAAGAAGGAACAAGTGACTTTGGATATGATGGATATCTTGTCATTTCTTCTAGTAACACATCCTGGTCTTGCGGTTCCCCTGAGGGCTAAGAACATTTGATATATAGTCATCAGCTGCCCTGTCACTGGGGAATCTTATATTATAATAATGTATTATATTATCAGGACTAACTTATACATGTATCTTGGCGCTAACCGAGCACTTTTTTTCTCACAACGCTGGGGCTGAATCCCAGGGCCTTGAGCTGTCAGGCAAGTGTTGTATTACTGAGACACCTATCCTTATTTTCTAGAAGAAAGACACATATTTATTTTATGTGTATGAGTGCATTGACACAGGTATAAGATGATCTACTCTTTAATACTATATATTATCTGTTTTAAAAATTCATCTGAAAAACTATCAGTTTTAGAATTTGGTTATAGCACAAGGAATCTTAAATTGATCTTAATTCCTTTCTTGATAATGTACAGGTCAGCTAGGTTATAAGCTGATATATCTAAGAAAGGAAACTATATGAAACTATATTTATACTACTTCATAAATAGTTCCAGACACTTAATTTTCTTTCCAACTTTTCTTTCCCAAAATAAAAGACAGAATGAGTATTTTGTCTTAAATCATGAGGCCTTATGTTATTCCTCTAGCACATTAGCTTTTAAAAGTACTCCCAAACTAGCCTCATATTACTGTTGGTTACAAAGAGCTCGTCTCTTTGAAAAGAAATTTCTGAATCCTACAGAGCTATTAATTAGTAACCATAAGAATTATTTATACGCAGAGGAATGGTGTAAGCTAAACCCAGAGTAAGGAAAAATATACAGGGCATTAGACTGACTGTAAAGGAAACTCCATCAGTGTAAAGTTTTACTAAAATGAAATACCAGGCTGGAGAGATGGCTCAGAGGTTAAGAGCACTGATTGCTCTTCCAGAGGTCTTGAGTTCAATTCCCAGCAACCACATGGTGGCTCACAACCATCTCTAATGGGCATCCGATGCTGTCTTCTGTTGTCTGAAGACAGCGACAATGCACTCATATACATAAAATAAATAAATAATTTTTTAAAAAAATAAAATGAAATACCAAAGAGAACCTTTAAGGACAGAAATACAGAGGTTGGGGGCCACTGAGATGGCTAAGTATATGTGATTTGCTATACACTGTATCTATGATTTGGATTTACGTAAAGTTCATGTCAAGAATACATACCCAATTTATAATCACAGAACCACTAAGTAATAAATCTCTTTCATGGACAAAGCAGAAGAAATGATGGAACAAGATCTTATAACTCGGATACTTAAACAGCTGAAAACTCAATTCAGTTGAAGATCAGGCGAGGTTCAGATTATGTGAAAAAAATCTAACACCCGTTTTACAAAAAATTCCAAGTTTTATAAAAGAATAAATAGATTTTTATTTTTATTATTTGGACTGCCTTTTAAATGTTTCATACTCTATTTACAAACATGAAACACATCCATATATTTGTTATCCAGAAGCAGCTGCATCTGTGAAACTGCAACAGCTGGAAGGGAAGCATTTGGAAGGGTCCTGAGAGCTGACATCATGTGAGCCAGGGTGAGCAGAGAGCAGCGTGGGCAGTGAGGATATGTGTTCCGAAATATGAGATCCTATGCAGAATCTGCTAAGACACTAGGAGGCCAAAGCCAGCATTTGAAATTGCAACTCTCTTTTCAGTGAGAATATTCTATAACTATAATAAATATCTGTTAGCCATAAAATCTACCCAATTATTGAAATATACTATGTAAATAATTTAGAATAACCTAAATGTGTCTAAAGCATTAATCATTAAAGCTTATTAAAAATGTAGGTAAACCGGGTCCCCAGCAGTGGCGACCACAGCCTTTGTCCCTGAGCTCCATTTTCCAGCCCAGGGCTCTGCCTGGATTCCCAGAGGCCTGCTGACACCAGGGACAAACAGGGAAGACCCTGCTCCCCGAATCCTCTGCCTTCCAAGTCCCTGTAAAGCACACCCAATAGTAGTAAACTGCCCCATGTCCTCTGCTCACAGCTCTGCCTGCATTCCTGGAGACCTCTGGGTACAAGAGTCAACCACATGGCTGAAGGTCTGTGTAAGAACACAATCAACAACAGCCAGGGCAATATGGCACCACCAGAGTCCAGCTATCCTACTATAGCAAGCCCTGGATATCCTAACACAGCCAAAGTATAAGAAAACAACCTTAAATCCAATCTTATGAAGATGACAGATGCCTTTAAAGAGGAAATGAATAAATACCTTAGAGAAATGCAGGAAAATACAATCAAACAGGTGAAGGAAATGAATGAAACTGTTCAAGACCTGACAATGGAAATAGAAGCAGTAAAGAAAACACAGACTGAGGGAATCTTGGAGATGGAACACCTAGGGAAGAGAACAGGAACTACAGACACAAGCATCAGCAACAGAACACAAGAGACAGAAGAGAGATCTCAGGCATAGAAGATAGGATAGAAGAAATTGATATATTAATCAAAGAAAATGTTCAATCTAAAAGTTTCTAACATAAAACATTCAGGAAATATGGGACACTGAAAAGACTAAACCTAAGATTAATAGGAGTAGAAGAAGACTCCCAGGTCAAAGGCCTAGAAAATATTTTCAACTAAATCATAGAAGAAAATTTCCCTAACCTAAAGAAAGAGATCCCTATAAACATACAAGAAGGATATAGAACACCAAATAGACTAGACCAAAAAAGAAAATCCTCCAACTACATAATAATCAAAACACTAAGTGTACAGAACAAAGAAAGAATATTAAAGCTACACAGAAAAAAGGCCAAGTAACATATAAAGGTAGACCTATCATAATTATACCTGACTTCTCAACAGAGACTTTAAATGCCAGAGGTCCTGAGCAAATGTCTTGTACTTTCTAAAAGACCACACATGCCAGCCCAGACTATTATACCCAGCAAAACTTTCTGGCACTACAGATAGAGAAAACAAGATATCCCATGACAAAACCAAATTTAAACAATATCTATCCATAATCCAGTTCTACAAAAGATACTAGAAGGAAAACTCCAACCCAAGGAGCTTAACTACATCTAAAAAAACCACAGGTAATAATTTTATACCAGCAAAAACAAAAGAAGGAAAACACACACACACACACACACACACACACACACTACACACAGTACCATCACCACCATCAAAATAATGAGAACTAACAATCACTGGTCATTAATATATTTCAACATCAATGGACTCAATTTCCCAATAAAAAGACACAATCAGAATGGGTGTGAAAACAGAATCCATCATTCTGCTGCATAAAGAACCACACATTAACATCACAGACATTACTTCAGAGTGAAAAGCTAGAAAAAGATTTTCAAGGAAACAGACCCAAGAAGCAAGCTGGGGTAGCCATTCTAATATTGAATAAAATTGTCTTCCAACCATGATTAATCAAAAGAGATGGAGGACACTAATCAAAAGAAAAAAACCCACCAAGATGACATCTCAATTCTGAATATCTATGCCCCAAATGTAAGAATACCCACATTCTTAACTTTACTAAAGCTTAAATCACAAATTGAACCCCACACATTAATAGTGGGAAATTTCAACATGCCACTCTCACCAATGGACAGGTCATCCAGACAGAAAAATTATGGAACTAATGGATGTTCTGACTCAAATGGACCTACCAATTATCTACGAACATTTCACCCAAACACAAAGCAATATATCTTCTTCTCAGCACTTCACAGAACCTTCTCCAAAATTGGCCATATACTCAGTCACAAAACAAATCTCAACAGATACAAGAAAACCAAGATAACTCCTTGTAACTTATCAGACCACCACTGAAGCTGGACTTCAACAACAGAACAACAGAAAGCCTACAAACTCATGGAAACTGAACAACTCTCCACTGAATGATCACTGGGTCAAAGAAATAAAGACATTCTAGAATTCGTGAAAATGAATGCACAACATACCTAAGCTTAAGGACACAATGAAAGCAATGCTAAGAGGAAAATTCATAGCAGTAAGTGCCTTCATAAAGAAATTAGTGAGATTTCATACGAGTGATTTAACAATATACCTGAAAGCTCTAGAACAAAGAGAAGCAAACACACCCAAGAGGAGTAGAGTGCAGGAAATAAACGCATGGCTAAAATCAATCAATTAGAAATAAAAAGAACAATACAAAGAATCAACAAAACCAAGAGCTTGTTCTTTGAGAAAAACCAACAAGATAGATAAATCCTTAGCCAAACTAACTAAAAGGAAGAAAGAAAATAATTAATTAATAAATTCAGAAATGAAAAGGGGGACATAAGAACGCACACTGAGGAAACCCAAAGAATCATTAGGTTTTACTTCAATAACCTGTACTCCACAAAATTGAAAAATTTAAATGAAATTGACTATTTTCTTGATAGATACCACATACCAAAGCAAGATCAGGCAAACAATCTAAACAAACCTATAACCTTGAAGGAAATAGAATTGGTCATTAAAAGTTTCCCAATCAGTCAATCAATCCAGGGCCAAATGGTTTTAATGTAGAATTCTTCCAGAGACCTTCAAAGAAGAGTGAATACCAACATTCCTCAAATTATTTCATAAAATAGAAACAGAAGAAACACTGTCAAATTCATTTTATGAGGCTAGTCACCCTGATACCTAAACTACACAAAGATTCAGCCATGAAAGAGAATTTCAGATCAGTCTCCTTTATGAACATTGATGCAAAAGTACTCAAGAAAATACTCACAAACCAAATCTAAGAACACATCAAAAATATCATCCAACATGGATTAAGTAGGCTTCATACCAGAGATCCAGGGATGGTTCAACATACCGTTGGGTGCTGAAAGGCCTTTGACAAAATCTAATACCCTCCATGATAAAAAGTCTTAGAGTGATCAGGGATATAAGACACATACCTAAACATGATAAAGATAATATACAACAAGCTGATAGCCACCATCAAATTAAATGGAGAGAAACTTAAAGCAATTCTACTAAAATCAGGGACCAGACAAGGTTGTCCACTCTCTTTATATCTATTTAATAGAGTACTTAAAGTTTTAGGTAGAGCAATAAGACAGCTAAAGGAGATCAAGAGAATACAAAGTGGAGAGGAAGAAATCAAAGCATCATTATTTGCAAATAATATGATAGTATACATAAGTGACCACCAAAATTCTACTAGAGAACTTCCACAGCTGATAAACACCTTCAGCAAAGTGGCTAGATACAAAGTTAACAAACAAAACAAAACAAAACAAAACAAAACAAAACAAAACAAAACAAAAAACAGTAGCCCTTCTATATATGAATGATAAATGGTTTGAGAAAAAATTAGGGAAACAGTACCCTTTCACAATAGCCACAAGTAATACAAACTATCTCGGTATAACTCTAACCAAGTAAGTAAAAGACCTGTATGACAAGAACTTCAAATCTATGAAGAAGGAAACTGAAGGAGATATGTCAGAAGATGGGAAGATCTCCCATGCTCATGTATCCACAGGATTAACAGTAAAAATGGCCATTCTACCAAGAGCAATCTACAGATTTAATCCAATTCTCATCAAAATTCCAACACAGTTCTTTACAGACCTTGAAAGATAAAACAATCCTGTACAATAAAAGAATTTCTGAAGGTAGGTGTCACCATTCCTGATTTCAAGCTATATACTATAGAGCAATAGTAATAAAAACCTCATGGTACCAGCATAAAAACAGACAGGTTGATCAATGAAACTGGAGAACCAGAAGTAAACACACACACCTATGGACACTTGATTTTTGACAAAGAAGCCCAAACTATAGAATGGAGAAAAGAAAGCATCTTCAACAAACGGTGCTGGCCCAACTGGATGTCTGCATGTAGAAGAATGGAAATAGACCTTTCTATCGCACTGCACAAAACTCAAGTCCAAGTGGATCAAAGACCTCAACATAAAACCGGATACACTAAATCTGATAGAAGAGAAAGTGGAGGATAGCTTTGAATGCACTGGCAAAGGAGACAACTTCCTGAACAGAACAGCAACAGCTCAGGCACTAAGATCAACAATAAGTTGAAACTGATAACCTTCTGTTAGGCAATGGACACTGTCAAAGGACAACATGTCAGCCTACAGAAGAGGAAAAGATTCTCATCAACTCCATATCTGACAGAGACCAAAACATCCAAAATATATAAAGAACTCAAGAAACTAGACATCAGCAAACCAAATAACCCAATTAAAAAATGGATACAGATTTAAACAAAGAATTCTCAACAGAGGAATCTCTAATGGCCAAGAAGCCCTTAAATCTTCAACATCCTTAGTCATCAGGGTAAATGGAAACAACTCTAAGATTACACCTGTCAGAATAGCTAAAATCAAAAATTCAAGCAACAGCACATGCCGGTGAGGATATGAAAGGGTCACTCCTCCATTGCTGGTGGGAGTTCGAACCTGTACAGCCACTCTGGAAATCAACCAGGCAGTTTCTCAGATAATCGGGAATAGACTTATCTCAGGACCCTGCTACGGCATATACCCAAAAGAAGTTCCATCATACCACAAGGACACATGCTCCACTATGTTCATAGAAGTTTTATATGTAATAGCCAGAAACTGGAAACAACCCAGATGTCCCTCAACAGAAGAATGAATAAAGAAAATGTGTAAAGAAATTTACACAATGGAGTATTACTCAGCCATTTAAAACAATGACATCAAGAAATCTGCTGACAAGTGGATCAAATTAGAAAAGATCATCCTGAATGAGGTAACCCAGACCCTGAGAGACACACATGTACTCACTCATAAGTGGATATTAGTCTCTACTCGTAGCAATGGGGGATATGGAGCCTGAACTGGCCATCTCCTGTAACTAGGCAAGACTTCCAATAGAGAAATTAGGAACACCAACCCAGCCATAAAACCTTTGACCCACAATTTGTCCTGCCTACAAGATGTGCAGGAATAAAAGAGCAGAATTTGAGGGAAGGGCCAATCAATGACTGTCATCTTGAGACCCATTCCACCCTTGACACTATTAGTGATATTCTGCTATACTTGCAGACAGGAGGCTAGCATAACTGTCCTCAGAGAGGCTTCACCCAGCAACTGATGAAAACTGACACAGAGACCAGAGCCAAACGTTAAGTGGAGATTGGGGAATCCTATGGAAGACAGGGAGGGGAAGGTTTAAAGGAACGAGGGGTCAAGGACACCACAAGAAAACCTACAGCATCAACTAATCTGGACTCGTAGGGTTTCATAGAGACTGAAGTGCCAACCAGAGAGCATGCGGGGAACTGACCTAGGCCCTCTGCACATACGTTACAGTTGGGTAGCTTGGTCTTCATGTGAGACTCCTAAAGCAGGAGCAGGGGCTGTCTCTCACTGCATTGCCTGCCTTTGGATCCCTTTCCCCTAATTGGGCTGCCTTGTCTAACCTCAATAGAAGATGTGCCTAGTCTTACTGCAACTTGATATGCCAAGGCAGGTTGATAACCATGGGAGGCCTCCCCTTTCTTGAGGAGAGGTGGAAGGTGAGGTAAGACTGAGAGACTGGGAGGAGAGGAGGGAGGGGAAGCTATGACCAAAATATAAAATAAATAAATCAATTAAAAAATGTAGACAAAAATATAGGCAAATTAAAAATTACTATTATTTTGTCTCTATATTTCCTTTAGACAGGAGCAATTCTGGGTTAAAAATGTGGAGATGAGGGGGTAGCCCCATCACCTAACTGGGGCCTTGCCTAACCTCTGGATATGGTCTCTACAGGTTCTCCCTCCCCTTTGTTGAACATTTCAGCTAATCTCATTCTTGTTGGGTCCTGGGAGCCTCTTGCTTTCCTGGCATCTGGGACTTGCTGATGGCTACCTCCAGTTCCCATCCCCCATTGCTACACACCTCTGTTCAAATTCCTGACCCTCTGTATATCATCCCTGTCCCTTCACATACCTGATCCTGCCCCCTTTTTCCTCCCCCTCTCCTCTCATTTTCCAAAGTCCCTCTCACCCTCTATCTCCTGTGAGTATTTTGTTCCCTCTTCTAAGAAGGACTAAAACATCCACACTTTCGACTTCCTTCTTCTTCTCCTTGTTTTTTTTTTTTTTTTTTTTTCCCTGAGACAGGGTTTCTCTGTGTAGTCCTGGCTGACCTGGAACTCACTCTGTATACCGGGCTGGCCTCGAACTCCGAAATCTGCTTGCCTCTGCCTCCCAAGTGCTGGGATTAAAAGTGTGCACCACCACTGCCTGGCAAGGACTTCCTTCTTCTTGAGCTTCATGTGGTCTGTGTATTGTATTTTGGGTATTCCGAGCTTGTGGGTTAATATCCACTTATCAGTGAGTATATACTATGTGTGTTCTTTTGTGATTGGGTTACCTCACTCAGGACGGTATTTTCTAGTTCCACCCATTTGCCTAAGAATTTCATGAAGTCATTGTTTTTAATAGCTGAGTAGTACTCCATTGTGTAAATGTACCACATTTTCTGTATCCATTCCTCTGTTGAAGGATATCTGGGTTCTTTCCAGATTATGGCTATTATAAATAAGGCTGCTGTGAACATAGTGGAGCATGTGTTCTTGTTATATGTTGGAGCATCTTTTGGCCAAGGAGTGGTATAGTGTAGAGCCGAGACTGAAGGAAAGGTCATCCAGACACTGCCTCACCTGGGAATCCATCCATCCCATATACAGAAACCAAACCCAGACACTATTGTGGATGCCAAGAAGTGCTTGCTGACAGGAGCCTGATATAGCTGGCAGAACCTGACAAATACAGAGGCAGATGCTCGCAGCCAACCACTGGACTGAGCACGGGGTCCCCAATGGAGGAGTTAGAGAAAGGACTGAGAGAGCTGAAGGGGTTTGCAGCCCCAAGAACAATAATATCAAACAACCAGATCCCCCAGAGCTCTCAGGGATTAAACCACCAACCAAAGAGAACACTTGGAGTGACCCACGGCCCTAGCTGCATATGTAGCAGAGGATGGCCTTGTTGGGCATCAATGGGAGGAGAGGTCCTTGGTCCTGGGCATGAATGTCCATGAAGACTCAATGCCCCAGTGTAGGGGAATGGCAGGGCAGGGAGGTGGGAGTGTGTGGGTGGGTGGGGGAGCACCCTCATAGAAGCAGGGGGAGGGAGGATGGGATAGGGGGTTTCCGGAGGGGAAACCTGGAAAGAAGATAACATTTGAAATGTAAATAAATAAAATATGCAATAAAAATTACCATTATTTGTAAACAGAACTATAAAAATGTATAAAGGTATATATGAACTACCATGGAGGCAAACAAGTGGTTCATAAAGTAAATTAATTAAAAAATTTCAATAAACTGTTCTTACCTCAAAATTATTTACTTTATATTCAAAATGTTAAGAGAATAAACCATTTTAATAATCATAAAAAGACAGGGGCTGGATAGATGGCCCAGATCAAGGACATTTTTATTCTAGGGAAGGACCTGTATGTTGCTCCCAGGATCCACACGGCAGTTCCTGACCAACTGTAACTCCAGTTCTAGGGAATCCAATGTCTCATTTTGGCCTCTAAGGGCTCACAGCATGTGTGTGGTAATATAACATACATGCAGGCACTCATACAGACACATACAATAAATAAAATAAATGTTAAAAAAAATTCGATTTGCAAGTCCCTCATGGATGGACAGATACCAAGTGGTATCACAGTGGAGGGCATGGAACAGAATTATTCTAAGGGAAGCAGCCTTCCTGACCTTACAGCTATAGAACAGCCTAGGGAGGTCTCAACCCTACCTGCTGACTCCAAGATCTCTCTCCTGAAAGAGATGCTTATGTTCAGTGTCTCCTGAATACATTCAGTGTTCCTAAGGCACTGAGTATGCCAAGCAAGAAATTCATGCCTCTTATCTACATTCCCTTATTCTTATTCGTCCTGTTCTTATCAGAAACCTGGGAATCCTTTTCGATTCTGCCTTTCTGTTCACATCATCAAACCAGATTCCAAGTCCTAGCAATTCCACTTTCTAAATAATAATAAACTTGCCTTGAATTCCTTGTGTTTTGTATACTGCCCGGGACCAGCTCTTAATCTTTCTTTGCCAGATTACTGCAGTTGTCCTGTAAGTAGTCTGTTGGTCACTGCAGCTAGTGTAGTTAGTCTTTACCAAAGGGATGACACCATTGTCTAACTAAAAACTGCTTTATAGCTTCTCCATACTTCTCAAGGAGGAAACGAGTCCAGATTCTGCCGAATGGCTCCAATACCGGAGCCTCTCTCACTGCCTACTGATAAACCGCACCTTCGTTTGTACTGAAAAGACCCAGAGTTAAAGTCCACTATCCAGTGCTCAGTGAGTAGCAAGGAACCTGTTCTGCCAAGTACACTTGTCTCATTCTTTCTTTTTTCTTTCCTTTTTTGTTCCTTTCCTTCTCTCCTTCCTATCTTCCTTTCCTCCCTTTTTTTACCCATACCATGGATGTCAGGGTTTGAAACAATACTTACTTGAGAGCACGGTCACTCTCAATGCTGTTCTCTAACTGGTGACTTGCTCATCTTGAACCCTGGCACTGAGTGGAGACTGCAGGCCTTAGAGACCTAACTCCTCAAACAAGTTTGCAGTGGAAATTTTACATCATTCAGAATTCTGCAAAGTTTTAAGCCAAGATTTATTACTAGCTCAGATTTTCCCCACATATAAATTATACAGTGATAACAGGTATAGGAGGAGAAAACTATGGATTTTTAAACAAATATCAATTAATTGAAGTTAACTAGATATCAATTCTAACAAACAAAAAAATTATGAGACTGTGTGAAATCAAAACATGATATTTGGCAATATTAAAGAATTACTAATTTTACGGCATAAGAATGGTGGGCTTGCAGTGCCCTGCCTAGTGTGCCATGACTCCATTACTAGCTGAAACTGCAGGCATGCACCACACGCTACGCCTGGCCATATGAAAGCTTCACTTTAAAGATATATGCCGAAATGGGTAAAATTCTACAGAATCTTATAATCATACCAAAGTACTGTGATCTAGAGGAGGCCGGAGAGGAAAGAACACTGGAATTTGCTGATCATTTCACATGTTAGGTCGCTACAGTACTAAAGTTTGTAAAAGTGAACATTTCAATGTTGAGCTACATAAAAATAAAAAAGTCAGCTGTTCAGAAAACTACAAGTATGAAGTCTGCAAGTCGGTGTATCAGCAGAGAAGCTCGTTTTGCAAGAGAACGCAGAGACAACTGGACAATGTACAGAGGGTGAGAGCACTCCATCCTAAACGGCATGTATTTATCAAACACCTCCCCTCAAGGTCAGGGTTTGTGTGGAAAAGTCGGTGGAGAGATGGTAAGATCCACAGGTGGTGGATGATTCCAAAGAAAGAGTTTTCAGACAACACAAGACCGGCACAGGTTCATCTTTTTTTTTTCCTTCTTCCTTCCTTTTTTTTTTTTTTTTTTTTGTTTTGTTTTGTTTTGTTTTGTTTTGTTTTGTTTTGTTTTATGAGACAGGGTTTCTCTGTGTACCCCTGACTGTCCTGGAACTCACTTTGTAGACCAGGCTGGCCTCAAACTCAGAAATCAGCCTGCCTCTGCCTCCCAAGTGCTGCCTGGCAGCACAGGTTCAAACAAGACAAGATCCCAGCATGGGGAGGGGAAAGTGAGCACAAGTTCCACCTTACCTAAGAAGCTGTGGCCCTGAGTATGAGCCACACTCCAGGCCTGGAGTTGGCCAGCACAAAAGGACTCTGCTTTTTGTGCACTTTGGCTGGCTTTGTCTTATTGTTTGTTTGCTTTGATTTTCATTTTGTTATTGTTCATTTTAACTTTTGAAAGAGAGAGAGGGAACATGACATTGGGTAGGTAAAGATGAAGTGGGGGAAGGAGAACAAACATGGTCAAAATATATTGTATGAAAAATATTTTTAAATAAAAAATAGCACCCATAAAAAAATCAATTGATTTCCAACTTCTATAAGCTAGAATACAGAAAAAGATAATGATAACCAGACAGAAAGAAAAATGTATAGCAGTAACAACAGTGTTCAGATGCCAAAATCTTAAACAAAGTTTTAGCCACTGAATTCAGCAACACAGAAAACCTAATGCTCTAATTACAGCACCAGAGAGGTAGAGGTGGAGCTCTAAGTTTGAGGCCAGTCTGGTCTACACAGCAAGTTTCAGGACATAAGTCACTCACTACATTAACAGATAAAAATCACAGCATTTTTGCCAAGAAATGCAAAAAGAGCACTGGATAAAATTACTCATTGAGACCAACATACATTGTATTAAAAATGTTTTTAATTAAAAAACAAAATCTATCCATTGGAGAGACTCTGAAAACTGCCATCAGTTCTCATCCAACTGTGAGGAGAAGAATACTTTTTCAAACAAATGTTAACGAGGATTACAAACAAGAAAACCACAGTCCTGGCCAGCCAACTACAGCCTGCAGGCCACGTTGTCATTTCCAGCTAGTGAATGGAGCGCAGCTAGGAATTTATTTCCACAGTGGTCGCTTTCCACTGGCAGGCAGATTTGACCAGACAAGGTGTCAGGTGCTATGGCCTGAAAAGCACACAGGAGAACCCCTTGGCTCTTGATGCTCAAAGTCTGCTGACCCAAACCTGCAGCCCAAGCCAGGCTGCAGCAATGATATGCCTTACAAACACCTGCTTTAAGGAGCAAAAGAACCACCTTACCTTCTGCAGAGAGTTTACAAAGAACTTGGAATTCATCTTAGAATTGGCCTGCATCGCAGATTTACTTAATTTGAACTCCTTCTCACATCGTGCCAACTCCTTCCTCAGTTTCTCTCTTCGTTGTTGGTCAGCATCTAAGGGAGGAAACCAATTTTTAAAAACAGCAACAAAACATAAATAGTAACTTTTTGGTCTTGTTAGACTAGTAAAATCCATGATTTTTCCCTTGGCCCTGGCTGGTTTTTTGTTTTTTGTTTTTTTCAAGACAGGGTTTCTCTGTGTAGTCTTGGCTGTCCTGGAACTCACTCTGTAGACCAGGCTGGCCTCGAACTCAGAAATCCGCCTGCCTCTGCCTCCCAAGTGCTGGGATTAAAGGCGTGCGCCACCACCGCCCAGCCTCTGCCCTGGCTGTTCTAGAAGCTTCGATGATCTTGCACAGAGGACTCTCCATTGCGGTGACCGAGACACAGCTGGCACATCTATCTTGTTAAACATATTTATACTACCATATATGGTTAAGATCTATATACTTCTCTATATAAAGAGATTCTAGGTAATATGTAATTTATAGAAATTCCAAACAGAGAGTAGAGGTAGAAAAATCACTTGGGCCGGGAGTTCAAGGCCAGCTTGAAAGCAACACCTTATCTCAAATGAGCAAGCAAAACAGCAAAGCCATGCCAACATTTTTAAGACATTTGCAGTCAGGCAACTGACTTCTGTTTCTTATAAGAAAGAGAATGTTTCTTATAAGAAACAGACGTTCATTAGAACTTCTTACTAGCATTCATTAGAAATGCTAGTAAACCGAATAACCCAATTTTAAAAATGGGGTACACAGGTGAACCTAGAATTCTCAACAGAGGAATCTTTAATGGCCGAGAAGCACATAAAGAAACGTTCAACATCCTTAGTCATCAGGGAAATGCAAATCAAAATGACTCTGAGATTCCACCTTACAACAGTCAGAATGACTAAGATCAAAAACTCAAGCAACAGCTCCTGATGGTGAAGATGTGGAACAAATCTTCCTCTACTGCTGGCGAGAGCGCTAACTTGTACAGCCACTCTGCAATTCAATTTGGAGGTTTCTCAGAAAATTGGGAATGGTTCTGCTTCAGCTAAACCAACTCCTAGGCATATACTCAGAAGATGTGCCACCATACCACAAGGACATGTGCTCCACTATGTTCATAGCAACTTTATTCAGAATAGTCAGAAACTGGAAACATCCCAGATATCCCTCAATCAAAGAATGGAAAACAAACAAACAAACAAACCAAAACAAAACATGTGTTTCATTTATCCAATGGAATACTACTCAGCTATTAAAAACAAGGACAACATGAAATCTGCAGGTAAATGGGTGAAACTAGAAAAATACATCATCTGGAGTGAGGTAACTCAGATCCAAAAAGACATGCATAGCATGCACTCACTTATAAGTGGGTACTAGCCAGAAAGTACAGGATTACCACTCTACAACCCACACACCCAAAGAACTGGCAAGGGCCCAAGGGAGGGTGTTTGAGTCTCACTCAGAAGGGGAAATAAATTGGTCATCAAAGGTGGAGGAAGGAGGGAACTGAGTGGCAGAAGGGATTGGAAAGGGAAGAGAGGGGAGGAGACAGGTATAGAGAAAACAGAGGAAAGAGGGCAGGGAGAGACAACAGAAGTTGGCAGGGATGGGGTTGAAGTGAGAGTCGGGTCATCTCTAGGACTTGCCAGAGACCAGGGATGGGAGAGGTCCCAGTGAGTCTATGATGGTGACTCCTAGTTACAAGGAATATGCAGCCAAAAGTCCTCTATCTTTACATACTCACGGTGGCACATGATTGCACACATGTATGCACACGTGCAAGTGTGTACACACACAGACAAATATAAAAAAGGTATAATTCCCAAGAATTCAAAACAGACTTCCACATGAAAATGTAATATTCATTAACATTTTTATTTTATGTGTACAATGTCTGTAGACACAATGAATTATATACAGACACAAATGATTTCTTGGATATGAGATGTTTAGAAAAGACAACTTGAAAGAGGAAACAAATTTCTCAGGGTTAGGGGTGGAAATTGCGTGGCTGAAAATTGGGTACAGGGACTTATGTGGCAATAAAAATGTTTTAAAATTATTTGCATAATTTTGTACATTTGGTAAAAATCAGAATTTATAGCATAAGTATTGTTACTGACATTTTTATTAAGAACAACAATTAAAACTTCTATAAAAGTAAAGCTGTGTAGCACTTCATAAATAGGTAAAATTTTATGTGCCAATTAAAAATGAGCAAATCTTTAAAAATAAAATGGTTTTAGACTGGAGAGATAGCTCTGCAGATAAAGTGGTTGCTAAGCAAGCATAAGGACCTGAGTTCAGATCCCCAGAACCCATGCAAAGCCAGCAGCATTCCTGTGGTGAGACGGGAGGCACAGTCAGGTAACCAGCTAGAGGCTTGCTGGCCAGCTAGCCTAGCATATCCAGTGGCGAGCAATAGACTGTCTCCAACAAGGTGGACGTGAGGGTCGAGCCTGACTTCCACATGTATAACACGGCACATGCATACCCTCATATATACACATACATGAGATTAAAAAGTAAAAAAATGTAAGTAAGAGAAACTAAAGAAATTAAGAGGGCATGTTCAACCAAAAAACTGAAGCTAGGGCTGGAGAAGTAGCTCATCACTTTAAGAGCACGGGCTGTTCTTGCATAGCACCCAAATGGCAGCTCACAACTGTCTATTAACTCCAGTCTTGGGGATCCAATGCCCTCTTTTAGCCTCTATGGACACTGCACACATATGGTATACAGACATGCATGCACGCAAACATACATACAAATTAAAATGTTTAAAAAATTGGTAAAGCAAAAAAGAAAAAACCCAACAAAACAAACAAACAAACAAACAAACAAACAAATTGGTAAAGCTAGTCTAATGTGTTCTATATAACACTATTTAAACAACAAAGTATATTTCAATTTGGATAATGTGGAAATTGAAATGATCAAGGCAGCACTAGCCATATCAGGACCGTACAGAGCATGAAAACACAGATGACTAAGTCCAGGGATGCATTGTTTTATGCCATAAACCTATTTCTGAGTTATCCAGATCAATTATGACAGTCATAAACTCAGTATAATAAGGAGTAATGATGGCTACTAGTTAGCCATTTGGAATTACAATCTTTTTGAATTTCGCCATTATACTTTTCTCTACATGGCAAAAACAACAAACAAATGCCTTAAATGATTTAAAGCAATATGATGTATATCATGAATAAATGAGAATTAAGTTAAAATTTAAAAACAAAATATGACAGCTAGGCTTTAAATATCACCCATTTCTGTTAACTCTCAAGATTTTCTCTCTGTTCTGAGCCCCAGACTCATTCTAACTGCCTTCAAGACACAACTGGCTTGTTTATTACTTTAAATTACATTTATTTAATTTATTGGGGGCACACATGCCATGCTATGCACATATAGGTTAGAGGAGTCACTCCTCTTCCACCAGGTAGGTCCTGGTAATCAAACTCCTGTTGTTAGACTTGGTAGGTAGCAAGTACATTTACCTGCCAAGCTGTCTTTCTGGCCCCAACCAATAGGTACTCATTTTGACCTTAAGATGATGAAGATTGATGTCCTAGTTCATTTCCTCCCCCAAATCTTTTCTACCATACTCTTTAGTCTAGTAAATCATGGTCCCATCTTTGTGGTTGACAAGTCATCCCTGACTCCTTTCCTTTCTTTCTTCCTTCCTTTTTCTCATACCCTAGTCCTATCTAAGCCATTAACAGACATGTTTGGAATGTTTCCACAGAAACCATTTCATTCTCTCCTCACTTCTATCAATGTGGTCTGTCTTCTACCTATCCACACTCTTCAGTAATGGCATTCTGTAGACACTTCACCTCAGTAGCCAGAGGGACACTTTGAAAAGTGAAACTAGCTCTGTGATGCCTGTACTCGAGACCTCAAGTGGCTTTGGCTTCATTCAGCATGAAGGTCAAGTCCCTCCCAGTGTACACCTCTGTCAGTCAGGGTGACATCATCTATCACTCTTCTGAAGGAGCAGTTCACACACCCACACTGTTTCTCTTAATTTATCAATCATGGTTCCATTCAAGGCTGTTTCTTCTCGCTGGATTTCTCTTTCCCTAGATGGCCACAATACTTTAAATTCTTTAAAGTCTCTGCTTGTCCCTCCAAGACAAAAAAGGGGCTTCTCCTCCAAGGGGATCCCAGCTCTACCTTTCTCACTGTAGGAATCCCCATCTGAAATAATTTACTTCTTTGTATATGCTCGTTGTTTGTCTCCTCCCATTATACAGGAAGCTCTGGAAATCAGTTTTTGTTCAACAGTTTAGCTTTAGTCTTTGAGCAACATGTAGCACAAGGTAGGCACCCTATAAATATTTTAGCTGACAAATATGGATTTCATTTTTAAAACTCATATCCTAGGGGCTGGAGAGATGGCTCAGTGGTTAAGAGCACTGACTGCTCTTCCAGAAGTCCTGAGTTTAATTCCCAGCAACCACATGGTGGCTCACAACCAATGGGATCTGATGCCCTCTTCTGGTGTGTCTGAAGACAGCTACAGTATACAGTATACAGTATTTATTTATCTCATAAGATAAATAAATCTTTAAAACAAAACCCCAAAACTCATATCCTATTTGTGTGTGTATGGGGGACGCGTGCATGCAGAGGTTAAGAGGAAGGGATCAGGTATCCCGCTGTACCATTCTATTGTATTCCTTTGAGACAGAGTCTCTCACTGAATCTGGAGCTTGGCTGGCAGCAAGTCCCAGTGATCTTCCTGTCTCCATCTGCTACAGCACAGGGGTTACAGGTATGTGAAGTCACACCTGGCCTTTCATGGGTGCTGAGGATTTGAACTCAGGTTGTTGTGCTTGCAATCTCACCCTCTGAGCCATTACTCCCTTACTATTTTTATTTTTTTATGGTGACATAACTGTATCTCAGTAGTCAGGAAGCTCATCACAGGAAAATAAGAGCAATTTCCCCTCATTGCCCAAGTGCAATTAAACTATCAGTGCTAACATGTGAACATAGGTCTAAGTTCAAACCAGAACTCCACTGAAATAACTTCATAGAAAAATGTGTTGAATGCTATTTGACTTAGGAGGATATTTTGCTTTCAATTTTGTTTTGAAGTTATCTAACTTTAAGTGAGAAAGAAATGAGCAGAAAAAAAAAATGCTGTCTTAAGTGAATACTTCAAAATCAAAACTGAGAACATATCATGTTTAGAATCTGAATGTAAATGTGCCTTTAATTCTATCCATGTTCTAATATTCTAAAATTCAGACTACTTTCTGGTTTCATATTTTATAATTTATATTATTGATCCAAATGGAATTTTATACAAAGGAACTGGAGAATTATATTAATTTTCATTGCCCAAATGGCTAGTCAGCTCTCTCTCACACAGCTGCCTTTTAAATTTGTTGAAACCCTGTGTAGATTTTTATCTCATTTCAGAGTTATGTTAATTTATGTACTCATTGCAATTTCACTAATAAATGCTTCTTAGTACCAAACTTTTAAATACCCAATAGAGCTTTTCTCCCACTCGTTAATGTTCCAATCATTTCTTGTATTGACCGATCCACTTAGGCTAATTTTAGAATACATAGTAAAGTTGTAAAAAACAACATTCATTTTATGGCATTGTAAGTGCTTAGGAATCCGCAGTAAAGCGGCTCTCGGATCCTCACGTACTAGCGACATTAAGTCCTGTGTGTACTATCTCCTCTATACTTAGCTCTGCTTTTTAAGAATTTTTATTGTGTTTTTAGTTGTGTGCTTGGGATTGGACATAGTGTTTTACAGATGGATGCTGGTGTCCACATAGGCCATGAATGTACTTTGGACCCTTGGCATTGGAGATACAGGTGAACTGCCTGAGGCAGGTGCTGGGAACTGAACTCAGATCCTGTGGAAGAGCAGCAGCAAGTACTCTGAGCCACTGAGCCATCTCCACCTGTCTTCCTGTAGACTTTAAACCATCCCTAGATTACTTGTAATGCATAATAGAAAGTAAAGTGTATACAAATGATTTAAGGAATGGCCTGAGAAATAACTAAATAGTATATGTCACCAACAAAGTACTTTTCTGAACCTTTTTACAAATATGCATTTGGTTGAATCTATACTATTGAACCTCTAGCTATAGAGAGCCAATTGTATTTTTAAATTTACCATCTGTATTTGACTAGTTTTTCAGTCTGTCAAGCTTTATGTTATTTTGGTTAATATATTCATTGCTATCCTAACAAGGTAGTTATCCCAAGATAAATGTGTATCTATAAGATCACTTCATAAACTTTGGCCTTAGTGAGGTATAATTAACTGATCAGAGTTATAGACAAGGTATATAAAGCAGTATTTTGATGCTGACCTACCTAATCAAGACTACTATAAACTCACATATTCACTTTTGTTTTTTGCATCAAGAACACTTAAGAAATTTGAAACATATGATGATAGTATTGGTAATGATACTTCATATGACATTCTAGAACTATCTGTTTTCACAACTGAAAATGCTACCCTTTGACTAATGTCTCTCCATGTCCATTCTACGCTCTCCTGATTTCACCACCTGGAGTCCTTGACTCCTTGGAGTCCACACGTAAGGAACATGACGCAGCCTTTGTCTTTCTGTGTCTGGGTTATGTGCTTGGCAACGGCCCTCCAGATTCATTCACACCCTAGAAAGTGTTGCCTTTCTCTAAGGCAAAAACAGAGTGAGTTACATCACACACATGTTCACACACATTCATTAGTTATTTATCTGCTAGGGGACATTTAGATCGTTTCTGTATCTTGGCTATTGTGAATAATTCCAAAAACTCAGGGGTGTGCCTGTTGGGACAGGTTGGTTTCATTCCATTTAGATATACAGCCAGAAGTAGGCTACAACATACAACACTTCTATTGCTAAATTTTAAAGAACTTATATGTCAAATTTTTAAATGGCTATCACTCCAAGTTACATTCTCACTAATGGTTGTACATAGATCGATTCCCTTTTCGTCTACATCTTTGCCATTACTTGTTATATATTTTTCTTTTCATGTGTATGTTTATGTGGTTTGCAAACACACACACACACACACGCATGCACGCATGCACGCACGCACAGTTATGTGTGGGAACACATGTGTAGGAGCAGAGGACAATAGTGGGAGCCAGTTCTCTTCTTCCAACTTTACATGAGTTTCAGAGTCATGAACTGAGATTTGCCAGGCTAGCAAAGGAAAAGATTTTAGCTAATCCACCCTAAATTAGTATATTCTAGTAGTTTTTTTTATGGTTGAGTCTTTAGGGGTCTTTATATGTATAGTCTTGTTTGCAAGCAGATATTTTTACTTCCTGCTTTTATTTCACAATCTTTCATTTCTGTTTTGTATAACTGCTGTTTAAGCCTTCAAATCCTATGTGAGAAGAACTGATATGCTTGTCTCGTGTCATATCTTAGAAGTTACCTCTCATGGTACTATGGGATTTTCATATATAACTTTTATTGTGTTGAGCTTAACTTCTTTATTGAGAGGGTGTACGAACTAGTATTTTGTCAACTTGATATAAGCTAGAGTCAATTGGGAAGAGAGAACCACAACGGAGAAAATGCCTCCATCAAACTGGCATGTGGGCAAGCATATAAGACATATTCTTGATTAATACAGGAGGGACGAATTTACTATAGACGGTGCCAACTTCAGGCATGTGCTCTTGACTTCTATAAGAAAGCACACTGAACAGGCCGTGAGGATCAAGCAAGTAAGCAGCAGTCCTCCACAGATTTTACTCAGTTCCTGCCTCCAGTTCCTGCCTAAGTCCCTATCCTGACTTCCCTCGGTGATGGAGTGAGGCCTAAAAGCAGAAAGCTGAAACAAACCCTTTCATCCTTAAGTTGCTTCTGGTCACAACAATAAAACCCAAACTAAGACAGAGGAGTTTTTAAAGCCGTGAATGGAGAACTTTATCAAATGTTTCTTCTGCATACATAGAGCTACTTACGTGGTTCTTCTCTTGCTCTGTTGGTGTGGCCCAACGCGACTGCTTGGCGTGTGTTGAACCACTTTTGCATTCAAGGAATAATTTGGTCATTGGTCATTTGGTCATGGTGTAAGTTTCTTTAAAATGCTACTAAAGTCAGTTTGCAAGTGGAATTTCCACCTATATTCATTATGGATGACCCATGGTTTTCAGATATTGTTCTTGTCTGAATTTGGTATTGGTGTGGTGCTGGTCTCATGAAATGAGTTTGGAGGTGGACTCTGCATAGGAACTCATTTGGTCCCGGCTCTTCTTTTCTGAGGTTTTGAAAACTTACTGATTACATCTCCTTATGGTCTATCCATGTTTTCTACTCTTGGTTCAGCTTTGCTACACTGTTTGCTTCTCAGAGTCTATCCATTTCTTCATGGCAATCCAACTGTTAGTGTAAACCGCTCACAGAACCCCATGATCCTCTTTCTTTCTCCTCTGAGTCTCCATTCTTTCTTCAGTCTAGCTAAGACTAGCTAAGAGTGTCAACTTTTAGGAAACCAATTTCTGGCTTTTTTTTTTTTTCTTTTTTTAAGATTCTGTTTTTTCTCTTCACCCTTCTTTTCTAATCTTTATTTTTTACTTCTGTCCACTAACTGGGGGTTACTTTTTTTTTCCTGTTTTTTTCTTTCTTCTTTGTGCAGTGCTGACAGGCACTTAGTGCTGACTCTGTTGTATCTTAGTTTCAGTATTGCTGTTTTCATTTGCTGGCTGTTTTTAAGGTTCGGGACTTTTGCTTTTGTTTTCATTTGCAGATTGTCTCACTGGAGCCCAGGCTGGCCCTGTGTCACCTCCCAGGTGACAGGTGTGCACCACCACATCCCATCAAGAGTTCTCTTTTATTTTACTTTGGACTCAAAGTTACTTAGTTTCCAAATTTGAGAGTATTACTTTCTTTTGTTAATTTTTATTTTAACTAAATTGTGGTTAAAAAGATAACTGGAATGATTTTTATTTTCTGAAATATATTAAGATTAATTTGTAACTTGATATGACAAACTCCAAGCATGTTGCACGTGCTCTTAGGGAAAACGTGCATCATGCCCTGGGTGGAAAGTCTGGCGTGTTTGCTAGGTTCATTTCATTAACCGTGTTATTCACCTCAACTGTCTTATTGCCGTTACTGAAAGTAGAGTATGGAATCTACTGTACTGCTATCAGTTTTGAGACTTACATTTTTCTGTTACTATTTGCTTTTTGTATTTCAGGAGTTCTGAACTATAACTGCTAGACCTTCCTGTTATACCTCTGAATGACCATCTTTTTTTCTTTAGAAAGCTTCTGACTTAAAGGCTTTTGGCCAGCATCATGGTAACCACTACTGATTTCTCCCTGTGGACCACCTTTGCCTTTTCATCTTTCACTCAGTGTGTGTCCTCACATCTACACCAAGACCCCTACAGACAGCACGCCGCCTTTTTTCTGTTGCTTTTTCGATTGAACCAGCTGCTATACATCTTTGGATTGGCAAGTTTAATTTATTTATATTTAACATTCTATTATAAATATATTATAAATACAATATCTATTATAAATATATTATATATTTGAGGTTTTTTGTTTTGTTTTGAGACAGGGCTTCTTTGTGTGTAGCCCTGGTTGTCCTGGAAGATGCTCTGCAGCTCAGACTAGTCTTGAATTCACAAAGATCTGCCTGCCTCTGTCTCCTGAGTGCTGGGATTAAAGGCATGTACCACCATTGCCTAGCTTAAAATACATTTATAAATTGTGATTTATTACCATTTTGTTATTATTTCCTACATTCTCAGCAAACATTTTGTTTTTTCGATTATTTGGTGATTTTTTTTGATAATTTATTTCATAAACCAAGAGAACATGGGCATTTTTAAATCTCCAAACAAAATTAAACTAACCAACTAACCAAACCAGAAACTCTCAAGTGCTCCATCTGGGGAAATTGAAAGCCTGGCATGTGACTGGTGGACGTAAACCTGTGTAGATGCCATAGAAAATATGCCAGTTCCCAAGAAAGCAGAGGGAATTCCTAGTGACACAGAAACCTTATTCTGGGTACGTGCTCTGATCTCTAGGCACCCACTGTCATTCGCAGCAGTGGAAGACACCTGAAGCTGCTAATGACGAGCAAACAGAACGAGGAACATGCACACAAGACTTTATTCAGCCTCAAAAAAGATTTTGGGCTGCTGAGATGACTCATGGGTAATGCCTTGCTACACAAGTCTGGTGATCTGAGTTTGAGTCCTTGAACCCAGTTAAAGTGAGGAGGAGAGAATTAAGTCTACAAAGTTGTCCTTTGATCTCCGTATGCATGCCACGGCTCATGTGCTCATGTATACATCATACAAACACAGACAACAATAAACTTCTAAAAATGATTCTGACTCATTACTACATATGTGATCCTAAGAAGTAAAGCAAAGCAGTGTCAAGTAAAATATGCTGGGCACAGAGAAGCAACACTATAGGACTCTACTCAGTCAAGGAACTTAGAATCTTAAGTTTCATGGAAGGTAGACTGGAGAGAAACTAAACTTAGAAAGCAGAATGTGGACATGTGGTTGCCAGAGCTCACATGTAGCCAAGGGTAGCTGGATGACAGTGATGACTCGTGTTTTAAACACACATGTACTTAATGCCACTGAAATGAACACTTAGGATGTTAAGTCTCAAATTATGCCTGTTTCATCATATTTTTAAAGGGGTATTATGTTTAAAAAATTACTTACATTTGATGCTAGTATTCACACTTACTGGAATTGAGCAGTCCACTGCGGCTAAAAGAGAAAAAAAAGTTTAATAATATTCTTCATATTTATAAATAACGTGAAACATTAAATTTATAAACCACAAAAAGCTCTGTGGACTTGAAGTTCTTTGTTTTATTATTGTATTACTAGAGATTAAAAATCAGATAGAGATAAAAATACTAGGTGAGATTAACAGCTCATTGAGTAATGCAGACGAGAATACTGGAGAACATGAAAACAGCAGTATAACCACTGAATACTAAATGTAAGGAAGACTGAATAAGGAATGGTCAGAGCATTGCTGGCCTGATGCCACGCACGCCAGGCACGCCAGCATGTCACGGCACACCAGCACCTGAGAGGAGACTCAGACAAAGTGGAGCATCTCCACACTATTTCAAGACTTAATGAGATGCTCCGAAAACAAAGCAGGATGCTGTGGGCAGAAAGGTAGACATGTAGATACGCACATTCATACCTCAAGAGAGATTTACACATCTGGTCAAATGATGCTGAAGTAATTCAACAGGGAATTACTCTTCAATAATTGATACCAGAAATTTTATATATGGGTAGGCAAAAATCAGTAATCTTTTTATCATTCTATATACCAAAACTCAAAATGAACCACACACTTAAATGGAAGAGTCAAAAGCAAAAAACTTCTAGAAGAAAACAAATTTAGAAAACTCTAAGATTAGAAAATGGTTTCTTAAACATGCCATTTAAAATACAAATTCTGAAGTATATGAAAATCGAGCTTGATTTTTACATGATTTTACTGCCATAACTTGCTATTTTCCTCAATTATTTAAAATATAACCTAAACATTTTAAAGTTCAGCTCTTGAGACTA
>JANHMN010000022.1:30088124-30098850 GCA_030674055.1 Rhabdomys pumilio
GTGTATTGCCTATTTCAGTGTTAAGAAAGAATACTTCGACTAGAGGTCACAAACTACTTCACACGCCCCACTTGACTCAGAAAATGACTCAAGACAAAAAAAAAAAAAGGTGTACACTGTGATTATAGGTAGTCGTTTGTTATTAACATTCAGTCCACCAACCAGCCATATTGGACGTTTATTACAAAGGCAGTATCCTAGCTCCCACCTTGGAGCAACCTAATTCTAACGAGCTTTGGGTGAGTCAGTTCTGGAGGGAGGAAGAGAAGGAGTAGAAGACTGCATGTACTTAAAACACACCAGGAGCTTGCTACATATTATCCGCACTTAATCTCCAAGAACTCCACCGGATAGGTATTTACCCACTAAGTTCAAGATGAGGGAACTGAGGGTCGTTTCTGTGAAAGTAGCAGGCCTGATCTGGGACTCAGGTCAAATCTCAAAGATCAGGCTTAGTATTCTGCCTAGTGATACAGGCTGCAGGATACTCCAGGATCAGGGGATGGATGTCGGGGCGACAAACTCAAGATCAGGCAGTAGATCAATGAGGCGACGATGCAGGGCCTTCCTGAGCTCCGGGCCTTTCTAGCTCTAGCCATTACCCCGCGACACTGGAGAAGGAGCTGGCAGGTGACATGAAAGGCCGTGGCGCAGCCTGGACCCGCGCAGCCCCTTACCTCTCCGGCTGCCATCCATGCTTAGTCCTCCTGCGGCCTCCGCGGTTGTGTCCCCTTGGTTCTTACTGGGACCAAGCCGGGCCCCCGCACCGGAGGTGAAAATGGAAAGACCAGGCCCGCAGGGCCGCAAGGGGCCACAGAGACGGTCGCCAGGCGGGTTGCTAAGGGCCGGCTCCGCGGCTGCCGATTATGACGTCACAACGTAGGGATGTGTGCTCCTAGGCCCCGCCCCGACCACGGGCCCACGCACTCCAGGCTACAGCAAGTGCCAGCAGCCAGCGGGAGAAAGGCTCTGGGTGCCAATCTGTTGTCCTGGGAGCCTGGCAGTTATCCAGAGTGAACTGTCAGGAAAGCGAGTCATATCTGTTTCCATCACCATACCCACTTTATAGTTGGATGCCTAGTATTCGAACTCAAGTAACCAAGCTTTCAGCGCAAGCGCTCTTGACCACTGAGTTATCTTCAACAGTCCCCATCTTAGTTTGAACGCATTAGTTTGCATTTCCTTTCTGCCTACCTAGTTCCTTAGCTCCTACACTGACTCTCTTTATCTTAAAGCCACAAAGATCATTTCATTTTGAATGGAAGAAGGCAGTGAAAAAAAGGGTTGATGGATTCTGCGGCTTTCTGCAAGTTGTTTTTGTAGTAGTTAATTGTGAATCCTTGGGAATAAGATCAGAACGGGGTAGAGAGAGTGCAGAAATCCTCCTGTCACACTAGACTTCTCACAACCCGTTTCATTTTGAATGGAAGAAGGCAGCGAGATAAGCATCTATGGTGGACTCTGCAGCTTTCTGCTAGTTGTTTATTTTTGCGGTAGTTAATTGTGAATCCTTGTTGTAAGTCCTTGTTGTATCATATAGCAGCATTCCTGGGCTCTACACACTAGAAGACCACAACCCATTGATTGCAGCCAAATTCCTGGCAACCAAATATGTCAAAGGTTGCCTGAACTTATATATTATGGCGTCTGTATATTATGGTTGATTTTTATGGCACCTTTTTGAAAGTTAGAACCTCCAGAATAGGGAGGTTTTCCTGATTGCTTTAAATGATTTGGAAGACCCACGCTGATTGATTGTGGGTGCTATCTTCTAGTAGCAGTTCAGATTTAAAAGGTCATGGCCGAAAAAGAAGATAGCTCACCTCTTCTGGCTTGTCTTTTCCTCGTGCGGCTCAAGTTGATTTCTGCTGCGGCTCTGGTTGAATCTTTCCACACAAGAACCAGCTTTCTTTCTTTCTTTCCTTTTTTTTTTCTTCAGTTTTCTATCAGGATCTAAGGACCAGCAGCTCTCCAGGATTCTTTCAGGTTTTTGGCACCATATCAGGACAGCTGAGGCATCCTTCTTGTGGATAGAGCAACTATGCCAGTCTCCCCAGTGAGAGATGGTCACCATGGTGGAGGGGAGATTACTCTGACTACAGAGGCACTCAAGGATGGAGAAACTACTGAGTTCTCAGCCTCTTGGCTGTAATTCAGCAGTGTTTACTATTTGTAAGCGGACTTAGTAAATACACACACACACACACACACACACACACAGACACACACACACACTCTGTTGGTTCTGCTCTTCTATAGATAGATCCCTGTGGACAGTGCTCTCTAGGCAGCTGGTATAGAGGAATTTTAATCCAGCAACATGGCTACTCTGGCTGGAATACAGACACACCTTTAGTACACACCTTTAATCCCAAACAATGAAAGTAAGGATAGTTTTTAGAAGAAAGGAGCATATTTGAAAGGGCAGATCAGTGAGTCAGTTCAGTTGAATTCAGTCAGTTGGGGTCAGTGCAGTGAGTGTGGTGCAGTGGAGTTGATTTCCTGAGTTCATGCAGTTCAGTGCAGGTCAGCAGAGGCTGCTGAAGCCAGAGAAAATGAAGGAGCCAGAAGATTAGAACAAATTGCCAGAGTTAGTTTGAAGCCAAGCAATGCAATTCAGTAAAAAGCTGAGAGAAGCCAGATTGAATTTTGGAGAGGAGTTTGAGCCAGAACAGCTGAGTTGAACCAGCCAGCCAGAGTTCAGAAAGGCCTAGTAAGGGTGAGCTTATTCAGCAGTAAGCCTCCAAGACAACTACATCAGGTGAATAAAAGTTATTTTATAGGGTCCACAATGGAGGAGTTAGAGAAAGGACTAAAAGAGCTGAAGGGGTTTGCCACCTCACAGGAAGAACAAGAATATCAACCAACCAGACACCCACAGAGCTCCCAGGGACGAAACCACCAACCAAGGAGTACACATGGAGGGACCCATGGCTCCAGCTGCATATGTAGCAGAGGATGGCCTTGTCAGGCATCAATGGGAGGAGAGGCCCTTGGTCCTGTGGAGGCTGATACCCCAGTGTAGGGAAATTTGAGGGCGGGAGAAGGGAGTGGGTGGGTGGGTGAGGGAACACACTCATAGAAGCAGAGGAGGGGGGATGGGATAGAGAGTTTGGGGGGTTAACCAGGAAAGGGGATAACATTAGAAATGTAAATAAACTATCCAATTTAAAAAAAGTTATTTTACAAGATGGTTCTGGGGTTGTATAGAAAAGCAAATTGAGCAAGTTTTGAGGAGCAAGCTGGTAAGTTGTATTCCTTCATAGTCAGCCTCTAGGTTCCTGCCTTGAATTCCTGTCCTGACTTCTGTTGAGAGCTGCTCTGCCCCACACTTGGGGGCCAAAATGTTGTGGACCGCTCTGTCAATGTTGGAACCCGCACTGCCAAAAGCCTTGGGGGCTGAATTGTTAGAGCCCGCACTGCCCCAAGCTGCTCCACCTTGGGGGCTAAGGTGTTAGAGCCCACACTGCCCCAAGCTGCTCTGGTCCACGGGTTGGGGTTCAGCAAGAGAGAGAGTGAGGACAGATGCGAAGAATGGAGACCAGACAGAGTGTGATTCAATCCCATTTATTCTTCAGTCTCTCTCCTCTCTTTCCAAGTCTTGAGTGTCTAATGTCTAAGAATTTCTTCTGTCTGCCTCTTGCCTTTTATATGTCTCACTTCTAAGCCAAGCCTTTAAGTCACGCCCTTAAGTCTTGGCTCTGAATCACACCTTTAAGTCTCACACACCCAAGGGAAAATCCTGAGTATCTAAAACAAGATGTTATCAGAGTGTGCTCAGCTGTTTTAGGCTATTGTAAACAAGTCTCTTGTCAGGGTATATGGCTTAAGATGGCTGCAAGGATGATAGCTACCTTCTGTTGGCTCCCCAAAGACTTCCCTTCATGATGCACTGTAAACTGTAAGATGAAATAAACCATTTTATCCAAGTTGCTTTTGGTCATGGTGTTTTATCATAGCAAGAGAAACCCAACTAAGATAGTATACAAGTTTGGTCATGAATTAAATTTTAAGCCTGGATGAGCCACAAGTCCCTGTTTATGTAAATGAAAAAGATGCTGGAAATTGTGCAGATACAAGTGTTATGACATGAACAGTGGCTGTCCAAGAAAATGTATTGTACAGGTGTCAGGTTTCTCCTTTCTAAGACTTCTGTTTCAGAAGAGCCAAATATGAGAGTTAGGCTTAAGGAAAGTAAATCAGAAATTCTATAACAATGAAAGGAGAAAAAAAATTAAACAGAATCCCAGTTATGACAATGCTCAGAATACTGGTCCTCTAAGACACAGGGAGGAGAGAAAATTGGACTTGAAATATGATGATTCTGTACCTCCAACAGTATTTAGGATGATACAGAGTAGTGGACCAAGGGCGTTGGCAGCTATGGTCCAGAGGTCAAGAACATCTACTGCTCTTGCCGAGGACTCAAGTTCAGTTCCCAGCTACCACATTGGGCAGCTTCAGGGCATCTGATACCTTTGGCCTCCAATGACTTCTGTCCTGATGTGTGCACTCCCACAGGTACTCAGTGAAAAATGAAACATAATTTTTTTTTAAAAGACAAAAATCGGATAGTATGCAGAAAGCAGAAAATTTTATTCCTACACATTGTTACTTAAAATTCTGAGATTCCCTAAGGCATTCATTCCACCATTAGCAGCTTAAAAAAAATCCACCTTGCTTATAATACTGTGCATAACAGGTCTCCATTAAGCACTTGCTAAGTTTGACTACAGCTGAAATTTAGAGGGCAAACTGAAGAAGGCAACACAATGATTTGGGTCTCTAGAAAGAGATTCGAGCTCCTCTTATCAGGGCTGACTCGGGGATAAAATATTCTGCTCTGGGTCCTTTGGGTATATATTATGGCTTCCATTTTTGTGGATTTTTTAAAAATGGAATCCATGTGTGTGTAAACATGTATGTCTCTGCATTTATATATGTTTATTATGTTTTTTGGCTATTTTTCCTATTTTGTTGTTTTGTATTATTCTCATTTGTTTGTTTTTGATTTGTCTTATTCTATTTTATTATTATTCCTTAGATGCCCATTTTTCAACAAGAGACTGAAAGGCTGTGTGAATCTGGATGGAAGGAGATAAGAAGTGGAGAGGAAACTGTAATCAGAATATGTATGGGAAAAAAAACTAGTTTCAGTTAAAGATAAAGCATATTCTATTTTGAAGTAGGAAAGAACTGCCTGGTCAGGGGAGGGCAGGAGAGTGGAGAGAGCCTTGAAACAGCATTGCCTGGTGTTTGACTTTCTCTGAGACTGTCCATCTTTCATTTGGTGTTTCTTTTTAAAGCCTCAATGTTGTTCCGTTCTTTCAAAAATAAATGCAGCAGAGTCTATTGATTTCCAGTTCTGCAATGAACATATTACTTCAAGTGAAATATAATTTGTCCTTGGGTTTCTCTCTGTTTATATGAACAAGAGACAACACCTTTTCCCAGAGACAATCCAAGTTTTGACCACAGGCTCATGCACAGCTGGTATTGCAGGGTTAAGCACCCACGAGCACCTTTCCACTGGGGCATCAGTACTAGTTGCACTGACTTCTGGAAGGAGACATGATTCTGAAGACCTTTTGCTAGATGTGTCAGCACGACGCCACATTCAGAAATTACTTCAGTAGTGTATTATTGTTATTCATATTCAGAAATTGGCACATCTATATTTTGGAAAGGAAAATTTTATCCTCTTGAGTGAGTTGCCCAGTGAAGGACAATGGTTTCACTGTGTGTGCTGAAAAGATAATCAAATTATGATTTGTATTTGGTTTTGATATTATTTTTAGGCCACTTTTTGTCTTGTTTGTTCTTTTTATTGGGAATGTGACTTTTAGTTTTTTTTTAATTTGTGTGTGTGTGTGTGTGTGTGTGTGTGTGTGTGTGCACAGGCACACGCACTTGTGTGTGCCCTCAGAGTTCAGATGAGGACTTGACTCTCCTAGAACTAGAGTTACAGGCAGTTGTGGGTCACTGTGTGAGTACTGGGATCTAACTCGGGCCCTCTGCAAGAGTAAGACATGCTCCTAACTACTGAGCCAACCAACCCTCCAGCCCTCTCTTCTCTTATTTTAATGGTTTAATTAGATCTCTCTAGTTGAATGATTTCTAAGCCTTTGGGGTGGTGATATGAATAAAATCAATTATATATAAGCAGTCTGTACCATCTGACCTAGTAAAACATGTAGTTGTGTTCATTATATTTTAATGCTTTATTATTGTATATTTAATTTCTGTTTTGTACCTAGTACACTTCACAGTACAGAAGGCTCCTAGAATGGTGCTTACCTCTTTGGATGTGTCTAGAAGTGTCAGTGAAAATTATCCACTGAATGCAGAAAAGAGACATAGGAAACAAAAGGTCAAAGTTTTACCTTTGTTTTTATTGGGTTATTATAAAATATTATTATGATGTTTAACATTTTAAATTACATTGTGTTAATTTATGTGTGCATATGTATACATGTATGTATGTATGTATGTATGTATGTATGTATACACATATCATAACATATGTGTTAGAGTTAGAGGGACATTTTTCTCCTCCTACTGTGTGGGGCATCAGTGTCTTTGATGACAGATGTCTTTGCCTGCTGAGCTCTTTCCTTCCTGACCACACATTTTTTATTGTTATTTTTTAGTTTTAGTGTTTTTTCTCCTAATGTGAATGAGTATTTTGCTTGTCTGTTTGTGCAGCATGTGCATGCCTGGTACCCGTGGAAGCCAGAAGGCTTCAGATCCCCTGGGACTGGAGTTTTAGATAGTTGTGAGCTGCCATTTGGGTGCTGGAACTTGAACCCAGTTCCTCTGGAAGAGCAGCCATGCTTTTAGCCACTGAGCCGTCTCTCCAACCCCTCTACTAACTTATGTTAATCCTGAAGTTCCTAAAGGACATAAAGAAAAATCATAGAATATTTTTGAATTAACCACCAGGGCCAAAGAAAAGACATGCGTTGACCTCAGTTCTGAACAAAATTCTTTTAAGTTTCAGTGACTGAAAACTGCTGGGGAATCTGAGCTACAATTTTTTTTTAAAAGCCATTTCCCAATGTGATTCATTTAAAAGCCAGTCGACACAATGTAAGTTAAAAGTGTGTCAGCATTGATATGAAATGGATTAATTCTCTGCTTGTCACTAGAGGGGGCCTTAGGAAAGGCTTAAGCTTCATCTGTGTGAGAAACATCAGCTATGTGCAAGCAAATTAACTCACAGGTCTCTTATCCAAGGACTGCAAGATGCAAACACTAAAAGAAATGACTCTTGAGTTGGGTTGTTTCAGTTATAGTTAAAGACAGAACAAGAACTTCTTTTTCAAGGGCAGGGAAAGCTTATGATATTATCTAAAAGTCTTTAGTGGATAAAAACAATCTTCATCATTGTCAACCTATAATTTGATTTTTCTTAATTTTATTGTGTAAATCAAGAGGCAGTAGAAATGGCTATAATTCTTTGTGAAATAATATGCGTCTAATGGGAATACAGGTATACAAACAGTGATAATAAGATCTACTCACCTCAAGTGATCATTCTGAATCATTTTAAGCAATAGAACCCAGAACCCTGAACATAGACAGACTCTTGTCCCTCATCATTCTAGTGAGCTATAAAACCACAAAGGGTTTTTATGTCTTTTTGTGGTATTAGATGTTGAACATTATACTTCAGGGTCTTACATTTTCTAGACAAGCAAGCTCCCTACTGCTAAAATATACCCAGCCCTTGGTTATTGTTTATTTGTTTTGAGACAAGATTTCTCCAAATTGGATTTTAGCTCATGATGTTTTGGGCCTTCACCTTCTGAGTTCTGCGGTTACAGATTCAAGTCACGACACATTGCTAAACCATGGTGCAGTGGTTCTCAACCTGTGGGTTGTAACCCATTTGGGGGATCAAAAAAAGTAACTCACAGGGGTTGAATATCAGATATCCATAATAGCCTATGTTTACATTACAATTCACAACAGTAGCGAAATTACAGTTATGAATTAAGTGCAATGTCAGATAATTCTGCTTAAGAAAAGAATTTGGAGATTACAGTTCTCACTCAGTGGGACCAAATATCTTCCAAGAAGCAACTTAAGAGAAGAAGGATTTATTCTGGTTTGTGTGTTGAGAGGTGCAGTTTATTACCGTGGGGAAAGCATGGGGGTCTTCATGGCAACTTGCAGCCCCATCAGTGGGAACTGGAGGCTGCTTGTCTATATCTTATTGCATGAAGAAACAGAGGGCTTGAGCAGGAACTAGACCAGGCTATGACACGTAAGTCCTGTAATGAAATAATTTTATGATTGGGGGTCACCACAACAGGAAGGGACTATATTAAAGGGTCGCAGCATTAGGATGGTTGAGAACCACTGCCATAGTGGTTTTGATTGCACTTTTAAAAAAGATTTATTTTTATCTTTATGTGTATGTCTGTGCACTATGTAAGTGCGATGTCTGCACAGGCCAGAAGGAGATGATGTTGGACGCCCTGGAACTGGAGTTACAGATGGCTATGAGCCACCATATGGGTACCGAGAATCCAACTCAGGTCTTCTGGGAGAATAGCTGATACTCCTAACTGCTGTTACCCCCTCTCCGCCTCTCCCTACATATTTTTGACATGCTTATTCCCACAGTCCGGTTTCACTGTCCCTGTCTTTAAAAAGAGCACAAGCCTGTATCTCAATAGGCAGCTTGGCTGGCTTCTTGTTACCAGAACCATTCACATCGTGACCTTTTGGTACAGGCTGTCAAGATTTCGGACATCAGATCTGCTGATGACTGTCACAGTCCTCCATCTTTGTTTCTTCCCTGCTGTAATATATTTTCATTCAAGTAAGAGAAAAATCTTTGTGAAGATAACTCACTCGTTTGTTGGTTGCTAGGTAACCTGATCTTATAGCGTAGGAACATTTTATATACTCTTCTCCTGCCAATCAACTGTCACAATGAGTTAGAAGGATGCTCGACGTAAGGAGCTAATTATTTGTACTGAAGGCATTCACTCTCTGTTTATAGATGGTACTGCCCTGAAAACAGACAACAACAACAACAACAACAACAACGACAACAACACACACACAAAAAAAAACCCAAAAAACAAAAGCTACAACCAAGTTGTTCATCTAGTCAGATAATTCTGCTTAAGAAAAGAATTTGGAGATTATAGTTATCATTCAGTGGGACCAAATATCTTCCAAGAAGCAACTTAAGAGAAGAAAGATTTATTCTGGTTTGTGTGTTGAGAGGTGCAGTTTATTACCATGAGGAAAGCATGGTGGTCTTCATGGCAACTTGCAGCTCCATCAGTGGGAACTTGAGGCTGCTTGTCTATATCTTACTGCATGAAGAAACAGAGGGCTTGAGCAGGAACTAGACCAGGCTATGACGCATAAGTCCTGTTCTGTAGAATTAGACAGCATCTTACTATGTAGGATTGGCTGGCCTTGGAACTTACTGTGTAGACCAGTCTGTCCCCAGACTCACAGAGATCCTCCTGCCTCTGCCTCCCAAACATTGGGGTTAAATATGTGTGCCATCATGCCTGGCCTAAAGACCTGTCCTCCAGAGCCTGGCAGAGGGCCAAGGAAATACTTAGCTAAAGCTCTAACAGTCTTTAGACAAGAACTGTACAGAAGAGACTAGACTGCTGAGCTCCCTCACACCCTGGCCAGGAAAATGCTGATATGTTCGTTCCTGGTGCCTGAGTTCCCTGGAGGGACGGAATTCTATCTGCAGATAGTGGTAACTTGCTCAATAGAAAACCCCTCTTTTTTTGGCTTCTTTCTCTTCTCTGTCCTGCTTCTGTACCCTGTTGGATGCTTTAATGAGATCACTTTCCTCAGGATTATTGCACCTTGAGTCTTCAATCAGGGTCAGCATCAGGAAGGCGAAACTGTGACAGCCGAGCTTTCTGTGAACCACATATGTGCTTCCCCTTCTGCCAGTCTCACAGGTGTAATGCTGCTGTACAGGTGAAGATACCAGGTCCTTCACTAGGCTCGCACAGCCAATAGCAGCAGAGCCTGGTTCAAAGCAAGTTGATTCCAGGCTATGCTTAATAACTCTTCTTTGCCATTTGCCACTTGGCAGGATCTCTGTAGGAATCCAGATCCTGATAATTCTTTCAAAGCAGCTACAAGCTTGGAGATGACCGAAGAGCACGTAAATGAATCAGAGAGAATCTCATCATATTCTGAGGGAAACGTGAGCCAAAGATCATGTACCTAGTACATAATGATTACTGAAGTAATATGTGGCAGTTTTTCAGTTTATGGAAGTCATTGATGCTGTTTTTCCTTGCCTTTCCTAATAAATAGATAGATAGATACATAGATAGATAAATAAATAAATAAATAAATAAATAAATAAATAAATAAATAAAGCTTTCATTTTTGAGGCATTTTTTTCTAGGGTGAAATAATTGTTTCACATCTTAAGGCAAGTGGCAGTTCTTTTAGGTTAAGGCAAAGAAATCATCTTAAGGGAGAGAGAGAAACTGGACTCAAGTGCCTTATGTTATGTCAGAGAATAATGCATGCTGTTCTTTAAAGAGTGTAGATGTATGGGCTGGAGAGATGACTCTCTGGTTAAGGGTACTTGCTGCTCTTGCAGAGGGCCTGAGTTTGGTTTCCAGCACCCAAGTCAGACAGAACACAACTGCATGTAAGTCTAGTTCTAAGGGATTGAAAGTCCTCTTCTGGCCTCCACAGACACCTGTATTCACACACT
>JANHMN010000022.1:30104327-30137711 GCA_030674055.1 Rhabdomys pumilio
ACAAAACAAAAAGGGTAAGGAAGTAGAGTACTCTGGCGAGAGGACTTTTGAGCAGGGACTGGAGGGGGCATCTTGCATCGTGCCTATAAGGTGTTGGTTTCTTCATTATCTGATGCCAATATCGCTGTCATTAAAATTGTGATCTACAAAATCCTCATATAATAACTTGGTGTCCTTTAGTCTAAAACAAATTACACAAGCCTGAAGGGGCGGCCATAAACCATACTGACATAAACCCATTAGGATAATAGGCACTAAGTCACTGGCATAGCTACCAGCAGAAGGCAGTGCCCAGATAATTCAACATGCCGATAACAGTGTTAATTAAGCAAAGGCTGGGCAATGAGTGAGTTGGTAAAATGCTTCATAAAGGGGACATTATCTGAATATGTAGCTCACAAAGGATATATAAGAATGTCACACTTGGATTGAGTAGATTAAGAAAGTTAGCTTTGTAATGTAGAAATCTTGAAGACAGAACTTTAACTCAGAGTTCTGGAAATGTAGCTTAATTAGCATGCACCAACTCCTGGTTTAATCCCTTAAAGTACATAAACCAGCCATGGTATTGAGTGGAGTCAGGAAGATTAGAAGTCTTGGATACACAGAGAAATTTAAGGCCAGCCTGATAAATATATATGTATCTGTGTAGTGTGTGTGTGTGTGTGTGTGTGTGTGTGTGTGTGTGTGTGTGTGGCCTTGTTGGAGGAAGTACAGGGGTGGACTTTGAGACCATCCTCCTAGCTCTCTGGAAGTCAGTCTTCTCCTAGTTGCCTTCAGATCAAGATATAGGATGTAGAACTCTCAGCTCCTCCTGTGCCATGCCTGCCTGGATGCTGCCATGCTTCTGCCTTGATGATAATGAACTGAACCTCTGAACCTCTGAACCTGTAAGCCAGCTGCATTTAAACGTTCTCCTTTATAAGAGTTGCCTTAGTCATGGTGTCTGTTCACAGCAGTATTACCCTAACAAAGACAGAAGTTGATACCATGAGTGGGGTACTGCTGTGATAGGCCTGACTATGTTTTTGTTTAGAGGAATATAGATTTTGGAACTTTGGATCTGGAAGGCAGTGAAATGCTTTGGGTGGGGCTTAGTGGGCCTTCCTAGTAGGAATATGGAAGACATTGGTGCTGAGGGTGGTTTTTACTGTAGAAGCCTGGCTCTAGAGATTTCAGAGGAAAAGAATTTTTGTATGTGACCTAGAGACTGTTCTTACGAAGTATTGGTGAAGAGTGTTTCTACTTTTTGCCCCTGTCTGAAAAGTCTGCCTGTGGGTAAGGTGAAGTTTATCCTGTGATTTACTCACATGAAGAGCATGTTGATCAAGCAAAGCAAAGGAAAAATACAAAATACATAGTTCTAGTAATTAAGGGACACCAGGATGTGAAATGGAGTTCAATCCTGTGTTCAAGGATATTAAATTGAATTAAGGGACTGGTGACCTCAGGGCAAGATCCTACCCAGCTAAGCTTATTGGGTATGTGTTTGCAGTTAAACAAGGAATAATTACATCATGTTAGGCATTCTTACCTGATTGTTGTTTTCATTTGGACTTTTAATCTGGCATAAGCTACAATCCAGAAATGGGGAGCACATCAGAAATGGGAGATAAGACCTGATTCAGGCCTTGAGGATGGAAGACACAGGTTTTTGATCCATATCTTGAGGCATAGTGGCCACAAAAAGCTTAGGCCTGGGCATAGTGGTACACACCTTTCATCCCAGCATTCAGGAGACAGAGCCACGCAGATCTCTGAGTTCAAGGTCAGTCTACAGAGCAAGTTCTAGGACAGCCAAGCTTAGGCAGTGAACGAATTGGAAAACACAAAGATGGTGATAATGTAAGAGAACAAGGGGACCATGTTCCAGCTCTAGCAAGCAGCAGAGCTCAGCAGGTTTGACCATATGGCTCTGGCTTTAGAATCAAGTATAGAAGGGACTACTGGGACAATGATGCCGATTAGCTGAAGCTAAGAAATTAGTGGTGATTAAGAAGAGACCAACATCAGTGAGGTGAAACATACTGGGAAGTATTTTCTGAGAGCACAAAGAAGCTGTGTTCCAGAGATAACAAAGGTTGTGCCTCATGCTGCAACTGTACTTGGTAATGTGTAAGAGTCACCCAGGAGGTACTGGTTTTGAAGGCATGAAGGGGTCATGAAGAGCAGCTGAGGCTGGCACCGTGAGAGGCCATGGGAGGCCATTGGTGAAGGTGCAGCCTCAGTTGCAGTTGATGGCCCAGGACTGAAGGGGTCATATAAAGAAGTTGAGGCTTGGTACCCTGAAGAGAGCCTATGAGAGGCTATTGGCGAAGACTAGTTGCAGTAGAAGATCCCAGTGTATTGGAGAAATAACCAAGCCCTTTGGAGGAGCCCAGAAGATCATGTGTGGATCCCTGACATTGGAACAATAAACTGTGAAGTTGAAGTTTTCTTGGAGACTACAAGATGTTAGAGATGCCAGAGCCATAGGATACCTGCTGAGGAGAGCTGCTAACAGGGAGTGGAACCAGCCCAAAAGAAAGAAGTTGCTCCAGTCAACGAAGATGAAGGGAGTTGTAGATCTAAAGAACACTTTGGCATCAGACATGGAGATGCTGAGTTTGGAGTTTGCCCAGCTGGATTTTGGTCTTGCTTTGGTCCAGTATTTTCTCACTATGACATTTTGGAATGATAATGTATATCCTGTGATGTTGGAGGTATTTGATGTGCTTTTTCATTTTGATTTTATAGGGGGTTAAAGTTAAATGATTGGATGAACCTCAGAAGAGACTTTGAAGTTTGGACTCTTACCATTGTTGAGACTGTTATAGACTAAGGAATTTTTGAAGTTAGAGTAATGGATTTTGCATTATGCTATGTCTAGGTATGGCCTCCATGGACTTCATAGACTCATATGTTTGAACATGCCTGTGGTGTGTGTGTGTGTGTGTGTGTGTGTGTGTGTGTGTGTGTATGTATGCACAGGGGCAGGAAGTGGAACGTGATGGTCTGAATATGCTTGGCTGAGGGAGTGGCACTAGGAGATGTTTCCTTGTTGGAGTAGGTGTGTCCATGTTGGAGGAAGTGTGTTACTGTGAGGGGTGGTCTTTGAGACCATCCTCCTTGCTGCCTGGAAGTCAGTCTTCTCCTAGTGGCCTTCAGATCAGGATGTAGGATGTAGAACTTTTAGCTCTTCCTGTACCATGCCTGCCTGAACGCTGCCATGCTCCAGCCTTGATGACAGTGAACTGAACCTGTAAGCCAGCCCCAATTAAATGTTGTTCTTTATAAGAACTACCTTTGTCATGGTATCTGTTCACAGCAGAACACCCTAACTAAGTCTTATATATAACTTTAAGATATATATAAGAAGATATATAAGATATATATATATATATATATATATATATATATATATATATATCTTAAAGTTATCACTGATCATATGTCGTGTTGACATCATGTGCTTCCTGATAGGATATTACATAAAGGACAGTTCACTGCTATGGTCATCTTCCCCAAAATCTACAACCTGGACTCTTGCATGCTATAGTAGCCAGTACTGGCTAACTTGACAAACCTTCCCATTTCCCCACCACTTTCCACTAGCATTGATTTTCTTTATGTAAATTTCAATTAATATCGGTGATAGTGTTGTCCAACTCTGGCATATGGAAACTCCTCAGTTTTTTATACATGACTTTGGCTTGGAGATCCAGTTGGTGTAAGTGGGAGCAAGGACTGCCATGGAGATTTGCGTGGACCAAGTCTATAAGTGTCCCGTGTCATTCAATCTACATTCATATTCCATTAGAGATGAACTCAAGGGATGCTGGAGAATAGAGTGTAGCCGTGTGAAAAGGCAGAAGAGGCTAGGGTTTGATTATCTGCACATATATTGATGCCCAAACAGACATCACTTACAGAAACAGCCTGAACTCTAGGTATTAATATAGCAGCAACAACTTAAAATAGGATTCCTGACAGTCACAGCTGGTCCTTCCTTTCAGTATCTTCAGAGAGCATCTCTTACCTCCTACCTAGTACCCTGTGGTGTCATGTGCTTTGCTCTTTGCACGAGCAAATTACTGGTGACAAATGCACAGGAATAATGGGCACAAAAGAAAGGAAAGCTGCACTCGTGTCAGTGAGTCCCAGCTGTCACGATGCATCTCTAATACCACAAGTACAGATCCTAAATGTGTCTTGGAAATGATCTCTTTAAGCTAAATCAAACGGGAATATGCTTGGTCCAAGGAGTGGCACTATTAGGTGTGGCCCTGTTGGAGTAGGTGTGGCCTTGGAGTGGGTGTGTCACTGTGGGTGTGGGCTTAACACCCTCATCCTGGAAGTCAGTATTCTGTTAGCAGCCTCCAGATGATGATGTGGTCCTCTCAGCTCCTCCTGCCATGCTCCTATCTTGATGATAATGGACTGAACTCTGAACCTGTAAGCCAGTCCCAATGAAATGTTCGTTTTAAGAGTTGCTTTGGTCATGGTGTCTGTTCACAGCAGTAAAACTCTGACTAAGACAATGAGACTCTGTAGTCCTGAGCTTGGTAGGATCTTGTCAGACCCTGTGTTGTTGTGTCTTTTGTTTGAAATAAAAGAGATGGAAAAACAGGAAGAAGAATATGAGTTGATGGCCTGCCAACACTCAAGAAGAATTCTCTCTTAAATAGAAACTAAGCTCAAAAGGCACCAGAACAAAACAAACCGATAAGCAAACCAACATGGAGTTAGTTTTGTGTTGGCAGCTACTTCTGGGCATAGGGCTTAACCTGGAGTGTGGTTGATATACCCAGTGACACATTCCACTGGAGAAAATGAACTTTTCCCTTTACCAGGAGGTATCAGTTGCAAGCAGCTTCTTGGTTAGGAGTGGGAACCCCTGTCCACTTTGTTCTCAGTGTTATGACCCCATCTGGCTTGAACGTGTGCAGGTCTTGTGTGTGCTTCATGGTGTCTGTGAGTCTGTATGGACATCAGTCCTGCTGTGTCTGGAAGACACTGTTTCCTTGGAGTCATTAATTTTTTTTGTCTTCTCCATTTTTTGTTTGTTTTTATTTTCCTTTTGTAGTTTTTGAAAGAATGTGTGAGAACTGGAGATGGGGAGGTAGAGAGAGGGAGAGGAAGGAAAGAGAAATTGGGTGGATGGCTGGGAGGAAAGGCCAAAGAAGCTGTGGGAGGGGAAAACATGATCAAAATATATTGATGAAAAATATTTTGAGTAACTAAACAACAAAGAAAGAAACCACACAGGGAGGTAATATGTCATCTAGGGTTGGTCATAGTCTAGAGCCTGGAAAATCCAATCCACAGGCATTTATTCAAATTAACATTTTCTCAGCTTAATCAAAGCCTAGGACTCCATAGGCAGGACATGGAAAGGTGGCCTGGTTTTATTTCTTAAGTAAAATTTCTCACGTATTTTAAAATGGAATGGTATTTCTTTTCTTTTTTTCTTTCTTATTTTTGAGAATATTTTACCTTCAGAAACCATTTGATTTCAGTGTTTATAAACAATAAAATTATTTTTCATATTGGACTTCATATATTTATAAATTAAACTGAAAAAGCTACTGCATACTATGTGAAATATCATATATGCATTAGACAAGAGTGTTTATGTAGAATCAGGGTCCTGGATCATAGTAGACACACACCAACACCAACATTTAGACCTATTGGTCACAAGTGAAAGCTGCCAGTCAGAACTTGGTAACTTCTTGGTCCTGTGTGTTACCTCTAAGAACTCAGTAGCTAAGCTAGATTAGGACCTGAAGCTACAGAAAATGTGAATTAATCATTGCTACCATCTAAATATTTCTGTTCTTCCAAAATTCATGCATTCATCCCTAATGCCCAGTGTGATGGCTCTAAGTGGGGAGCCACTGGGAGATGGCCAGGTCATGAGAGCTGCGTCCTCACGGATGAGACTAAGTGCCTCTGTAACAGAGGTCTCAGAGGTGTCCTTCACCCTGTGAAGATGTAACCAAAGGCAGAAGCCTACTTCAATCTATGAACCCAGAAGTAGACCCTCACAGGTCATTATTTTGCCAACAACTTGATGCTGAACATCTCAGCCTTCAGAATGGTGAGAAATAAATTTGTTATTAATTCACTTTCTAGGTGTATTTTGTTAAAGCAATTTTAATATTTGTGATTAATGAAAATAATTATGGTGATCATCATCCCCATGAAATTGAGAGACACTCAAAGGGCCAGAGAGCGAGAGAGAGGGAGAGAGAAAGTGAGAGAGAGAGAGAGAGAGAGAGAGAGAGAGAGAGAGTCAAAGATGAAACATGCCAGAATATAATCAGAACTGATGAGGTGGCTCAGCAGGCAAAGGCACTTTTGACCAAACCTGATGATCTGTTTCATCTCCAGGACCCACATAGTGGAAGAATGGACCAATTACCATTAATTGGCCTCTGACTTCCATACCCATGCTGTGGCATATGTGTGCTTACACACACACACACACACACAAACACACACACATTCGCGAATAAATAAATGCCATAATTTAATCAGGATGCATAGAAGGGTAAAAGAACTTGAAAAATACCATTTTCCTCAATTGTACATTGGAATCCAGTGTCTTACTGTAACTGAGAAAGGTGATACATTTCTTAGGATTTGTAGCTCCAGCCTGGTCAGACTTGCAGGGAAGAGGGTTATTAATTCTGGCATATGTAAAATTCTGTGGCCCAGAGCTTGCTAGCTAAGTGGATAATATCAGATAGTATAGTGCATTGATGTTACTTTGTTCACAATGGTGAAATTCTCTCCTCAGTTACAGAAACAAGAATATTAGGAAGAACATGGGCAATATTGTGCCTCTTACTAAGTGTAAGGCAGTGTATTAGCTACTTTTCTCATTGCTGTGACCAGATGCCTGACACAAAGCAGCTTATCGGAGGAAGGTTTTATTTGGTCTCATGGTTCAGAAGAACACAGTCCATCATGGTAGGGAAGGCACGAGTGGATAAGAGGCTGGGTGGCTGTACTGAGAATTTTGGTTTCTTAAAAAACCCACTGTTTTTTAACTTAAAAACCCACTGTTTTTGCTTTAGTTTTAGGTGTGGGCTGCTTCCAAATAGCTGATTATGATTTACCTCACGCACTAGCAGGGTGTGATTTTTGCCAGCTGCGAATAGTTTAATTCAGGGGACTCTGGAGAAGGTATAAATGGTAGAGCCCCAAGAAGGCCTATGGCAGCTACTGCTCCCTCTTGCAATTACCCACATTGGTGATGTGTTTGCTATTGCTGGTTTTCTGGTTTTCTGGATTGCAGGATTGCAGGATTGCTGGACTGATGGATATATAGACCATGCTGGCCTTGAGCTCACATGCCTCTGCCTCCTGAGTGCTGGACTTAAAGGAGTATGCCTCCATACCTTGCTGGAATTACTTTTTACATGATGGTGGTCATTCTTCAAACCCCAACCCTACCAAAGAGTAGGCTGTATGTTCCGGAAAACAAGAATCCTAGTGGGATACAGTGTGGTATGGTGTGAAAGACATCGGCCTCTGAGTCAGACCAACCTGTTCTGAGTCTGCACATAAACTGTTCTGAGTCCCATATTTTCTTCTACAAAAGGAAGTTAAAAAGAGTCTTCTCGGAGGATTGTCTTTGTACTCACTACACGCTCAAATTCAGCCCTCTGCCTCTTGTACCTTGTTTGTTACCCATGCCTTAGAAGCTGATGAAGAACACTGTGTAGAAATATAGAATATTCAAATTGGAAGAGCCTATGAAATTCATCTAGGTAAGCTCTCTCATTTGAACTTAATTACACTCTTCCCTTTCTTGGGGGAATTGTCTAGGGGCAGTCTGATGTGAACAAAATATAGTGACGTTTTTATCTATTCGATGTAAAAGGATCAAAAGACATAGATATTCACCATCCGTCAAGGTGTGAAGAGCTTCATGCCCTTACCTAGATGTTTGATCCAGCGATTGGCTCAACCTTTGTATGGTGCAATCTGGAGGAAGCAGAGCCAAAGCTTCAACATATACACCTTCTTCCTTTACATTCTTTCCCATCTGGGAACTTAACATATGAGGTACTGGCCTATAACACAATAATACATAGGATATACTCTTCATGGTGGTGGTGTTCATAATAAATTTCTAGAAACATCTTAAATATTTCCAAGTAGGAGGTTAGTTAAATAAATTTTGGTCTCAACATTCAAGGGATTATAATAGGAAGATGCCCCTAGTGAGAAGAGTGGGTAAATATTGCACAGAGTGGTCTCATGTATGTAACATGATTACAGCACACGTATGCTATGTATACAGAGGGATGGCAGAATGATGATATTACAACTTTATCAATTGCCTGTGAATGATTTAGGTTGATTAAAAAAAATCTATCTTTGTATGCCTCTAAAATATATAGATTATCTCTCTGGGCATATATTGATTTTATAATCATAAAAGAATCCCACAAGGCTATTTTTGTCTGAAATGAAATGAAAAAAACGCTGTGGAGTTTCCTAATTTAGAAGTATTACTTGGGCACTACCATTGCACAGAGCCTACTTGATTTTTATTTTTTAACCGGATGATCAAATGGTTATGCAGTCATAACTACAAAGCATAGCCCTAATACTCCTCACATTCTCTCTCTCTCTCCTTTGCAAGCTCTAAAACTACCATGGTTCCCTTTATGAAATAAGGCAGATGCATAGATAAATAAATAAATGAGCAAATAAGTAACAAAAATGGCTCTAATCTCTCCTTAACAGTAAAATTTATACCATCATAAGTGTGTCTTCCTTTCTAAATAAAAGCAGATGGTTGGATGTCCTGTGATATTAATTTACTCTTACGTGGCACCCAAATACAACGGATTTCCTGTCTTGTGATTAAAGAATCTTAAGGGCTACCGGTCGAGATGATAGATTCAGATTGTGTACTGGTTGCCATGGTTTTGACTAAGGATGAGCTATTTAAGTTTACCCTTAATCTGGATAGGCGTGAGTCTCTCTTTGCAGGGTTAAAAATGGTGCGAAAGACGGGGGCTATTTTTAGATTGAATGTCAGCTTGTCTCTTGTAGCAGCTAAAAATAGAGGTTCCTATCTGTCATTAACCCTTTGGCTACCAAACTAGCTACATAAATTAATCACAATAGATTTCTTTTAGAAACTAAACCAACATTCACAAAAAAATTAAAGCTAGTATCTAATTTACATAGGCATTCAAAATAGATATCTTATTTAAAAAAAAACAGCGAAATATATATTTAAAGAAGCTTATATTAGCTTCAAAATCAGCTAGCCAGTTCCCATGGCAGCTTTACTCTGTTGAAGGATTCCAGATCGCAACCAATTTAATGTTTTTAGCTTGTGATTTCCTTTCTCCATTTGAAAATAGCACTTTGGAATAGACGGGAGGTAGACTCTTGATGGTTTATCTTTGATTCTATTGTTCTCATTACTTCATGTAGCATGCTTTGACTTATTAGAATGCAGATGGTTTCTGACATCAAGAGCTTTAACCACAGAAGGTATGAGAACCTATAGAAAGGCTGTAGAAATAAGCATGAAATCATTTCAGACTCGAGGTGTTCAACTGCTGCACTGTAGGTGCTATGATGGGCACATGGGAGTTTAGAAAGTTCATTCAGGTCAGGGTCAGAGAAAAATATCTCATTTCTAGTCTCGCTTTTGAGTAGCCATGAGACTTGATGGAACTCACTTAATCTGTTGGGCTCCATTTCCTTAGGGGCAAGACTTTTTAGTTTCAAGGGTAATTGGACCAGAAGATGAGTTGTCTACCAAACATGTTTGTTTTTATTTTCAAATGGTTAATTTTTTTCCTCAAATAAAACTCAGGTGGAAGTTAATTATGAAAACATGAATAGTGGAGTGCCTTTGTATCATTCTGGGGTTGGAGGGTCAGAAATCTCTCTCTCTCTCTCTCTCTCTCTCTCTCTCTCTCTCTCTCTCTCTCTCTCTCCAAATCAATCTATCAATCTCTCTGAATCAATCTCTCTCTCTGAATCAGTATCTCTCTGAATCTCTCTCTTCTTCCACCCTCTTTAACTCTCTCCCTCTCTGAATAAATATCTCTCTCTCTCTCTCTCTCTCTCTCTCTCTCTCTCTCTCTCTCTCTCCAAACCTCTCTTTCCACCTTGGAGTTTGAACCCAGGACAGCATTCATGATGTTTAAACCCAGGAAAGCATTCATGATGATTAAACCCAGGTCAGCATGCATGATGATTAAGCACTCTACCCCTGAGCTACATCCTCCAGCTCAGAAAACAAACAAATGAGCAAACAAAAACACAAAACAAAAACAAAAAAACCCAACTTCTTCCAAACCAGAGTGTTCTTCTTGTCCTTACTCAACTAACCACAGAGCTCTTCAGAGCATAAGCTGAAAAACTTTTGTGTCAGATTCATTTTGAAAGTGAAGCATAGATTCACTGAAAAACATCGAAAGAAACAATGCCACAAGAGTTTCACTTTGAGAAAGTGGAAGTCTCCCTGGTATGCCAGAAAGATACAGTACTGCAGCTTCTGAGAGACGCTGATGGTTATATTCCACGAGACAGGTTAGAACATACATTTTCTTGGTATTTGACATGTAAGAAACCCCCACCATTTTATCTTTTCATGAAAGTCTACCCATCACTTCATTAGTTTTCAATTTTGCGTATGTTTGAATTATTTATATCTTCGATATCGTGGGAACTTAATTATTCTAAACAACAGAATGCTTGTACTGGTATAACCATTTACTCTGATGTTAGTCCAGCTTTCCAGCTTCTGTCTGCTCTGATACTCAATACTTATTTTCCAAGGAAGGAGAGTGAAGGCTGAACCAGACTTGTGGGTTCACACAGAGGAAGCTGGACTTCAGACCTCCATGTGGAGGTTTTTATTTAAACTTGGCCATTAGTCATTCTATGTCTACAAGGCAAAGACCATGGGAGACAGATCTGGTATAAGCAAGGACCACAAGTATCAGAGTTGCTTTGTTATTTCAAAAGTGGTTTCAGGACCAACAGTGGAAGCTGTATCTGATTCCTTTTTTAAAATACCAACTAATTGTGACCCTTCACAGGGATCAGCCTGGAGCTTGAAGTTAGCATTGCTTCCGGATGTTCTGCTATACAGATAAAGCTGAGGAAAAAAATGCTCGAACCTTTGTTCCTCTAGATGGAGTTAAAAAAAATCCAAAGCCAAGTAACAATAACAAAAAACCCCACACCACCACCATCACCACTATCAGCAAAAGAAAATAAAACACACAACAAAAAACCCCCTTGATTCATTAACATGATCCCTATGAGAAAAGATTGTGCCATGCCCCAGCTGCTTAATACTGACATTTGTATTGCACTTCTTAAAACCTTGTATAAACCATTTATCAAGAGATCATATCAACCACCCACGACTTGTTAAAACAGAACAAGTATTTCCACACTGAAAGGCAACTTAATAAAACTGCCAGGGAGTTGTCGGGGGGCGGGGGGAGGGAATGAGAGACAGAACACTCAGCTGATTCCTCCCTTATTTTAAACCTTGAGAGTATAATATCCCTTTAAAGAAATACATTCAGGTCCCAACTCCCTCTAGGTTAGCAATGTAATTCACTGGTACAGCTAGCATCCAGAGCAGAGAGACAGCCCACAGCCAAGTCCTGCTTTTGAACTGTAGTCACTGCGTGCCTCGTCCCCCCACCTCACTCCATGGTTACCAACCTTTAGGAGCAAAGATGGATTCAACCGGGTTTGGACTTCTATCTAAACAGAATAATATAATGTATGAACCATGTATTCATGGATCTGGTTTCCTTCCTTGATGTTTGTGAGACTCTCTTGTTGCTACTTGTGAATATTGTTTGTTCACTGTGCTGCAGGTCATCAAAATGAACAGCTATATCTCAATTTATGAACCTATTTTACTGTTGATGGATATTTGGATGGTTTTTTGTTTTGGACAAATCAGGCTTCTAATGAACATTCCTCATTATATTGCTTGGGGATAGATCTGGGAGTGACAGTTCTGTGTCATGTGCCGATGTGGAAGGGACTGCAAAGTAGCTTTCCAAATGATTGCTAGTTTATATTCACAGTAGTCTTAAATGACAAATCTGGGTTGCTGCATATGCTCCCCAACACTTGTTATTTTTCAACAATTGGGTAGTAGCTTTAATTTGCATTTTGCTGGTGACTAATAAAGTAGAATATTTTTCTGCTGATGACTTGGCCACTCGAATAGTGTCTTTTGTGTGAAGTGTGTGTACAAATGGCAGTTTATCTTTTTTCTTAATGGTAAGAGGGTTTTGCTGTTTTTATATAGTGGGAAGTGTCCTTATTTCTTATGTGCCATATAATTTTAAGTGTTCAAGGTTATGGTAGGCATATCTTTAATGTTTTCAATGAGTGTGATGTTTACCATGCATCTCCGGCTACAGTGTTTTGAACTCAGAGAAGTTTCTAATGACACTGTATATTAGTTAACTTTTCATCACTCTGATAAAACAATCAGAGGACTTAAAGGAAAAGCTTAAGTCTCAATTTTGGAGATTTCAGTCCTGGGAAGGCTTGTTGCTTTGGGACATGTGATAAAATATTTCATCACGGTGGGGAGCATAGGTTGTGGTCAAGCTGATTCTTGAATGGTGGATGGAATGGGAAAGGGGAAGAGGAAAGGGGTGGGTGCCAAGGACCAGCCTCAGCTAGTTAAGGGGGTCCTGAGGAAGGGGTGTTTGGGAGCATCGGAAGAAATAACTCAAAGTCAATTGTGGGTATAAGCTGTCGGCTCTATAGTCTTCTTGAGATGACTCCCTAGACAGCTCTCTGCTTGAGACAGTTCTGTCTAGGGGAAAAAAAATCCTAAAAGCTCTCTAGATAGCTCAAGGGTTTTCCAACCAAAGTCAGAAGAACTGGGGGAAAAATTCTTGTTTTTTTCCGATCAAAGTCAGAGAACCCTCTAGACAAATCCCAAGAAGAAAGGCGGCTAGAAAAAATAAAATCTAAAAGAGCTGTGTTAGCACTCTGAGTAATGTGTGGACTTTCTGACCAAGGCCAGAAATCCTGTTAGAAAAATTATAAAAGAGCTGTGCTCCCTCTCCAAGCAGTTCTCTCTGGGTAGCTCTCTCTTGCAGACCCAAACCCAGTCTTTTATTTACATATTAGGTCAGTCATTTACCCAGGTTCCCTTTTGAATATCCCATGAATTAGCGTTTTATGACTTTACCCCTTGATTCTTAGATGAAGACAGCATGTAGATTTGTTTTTTGTTTTGTTTTGTTTTTTTTTTTAACATGGCAAAAGACTTCTGAGATCTGCCTGCCTTTGTAAGCACAGACAATAAACTAGCTGGGTGGGATCTCACTCTGAGATCACCATTCTCACCACCTCTGAGCCTAAACTTGCTCTGTCTCAGGCTGACCTTGGACTCAGGAATCTGCCTGTTTTCGTAAGCACAAACAATAAACTTAGTTGAGTGGAATCTTGCCCTGTGATCACCACTTCCCAAATCTCTTCAGCTTCCTCTTTAATATCTTTCTGACAAGCTGGTTCATAGTGCAGCTGCCTCTGTTCTTTTAGGTTTGTAAAGCGCCTGATATAGCTCATATTGCATCCTTATATTTTGCATAGTTGAGAAATCCTTTTTATATATTTTTCTTTTTCTGGATTTTTTAAAATTTACACTTCAAATATTATCCCCCTTCCATTACCCCTCTTCTCGATTCTATGAGGGTGCTTCCTCACCCACCCATCCACTCCTACCTCCCTGCCCTGGCAATTCCCTACACGCAGACATCAAGTCTTCATAGGACCAAGGGCCTCTCCTCCCATTGATGCCCCAACAATGCCATCCTCTGCTATTTATGGGGCTGGAGCTATGGGTTGCTCTAGCTACAGTCTTAAGGACTGTCTTGAAGGTCACAGCATTTACCATTTTTGCTGAGAAACGTTAGACACATCCTTGCCTCCTGGACTTGTGCTGCTTCTAATTATCATGGAGTCATTAACCTTGGCAGGGGGAACATCTCCCCAAGGAGGAACATAAAGTAAAATTTATATACATTATCATACAAACAAGCCTTATGCCTAGCAGCCATCGATACTGGTGGAGGCCCATGCCCTGTTCCAGGGGTGGGAATTGTGTCACACCATCCCTTCTGTGTGGCCATGCAGGACTCGGCAGGTGGGGCCCACGGCATTTCCTTCAAGGGTGTACCCAACAGTGACTTCCATTAGACTCCTCCTTGTAAAGCTTCTACCACCTTCCATGGAGTCTGTGGGGTATGTAGATCCATACTATAGCACTTAAGTAGAAAGAGTCTCTCCATCCAAGGGCTGGAAGAAAGGCCAGTGAGACAGCCCATGGGTGAAGGTTTTACTATGGACCCTGACCTGACCTGAGTTAAATCCCTGGGATATACATGATGGAAGGAGAGATCTGACTCCTATAGGTTGTCTTCTATAAGTTGTCTTCTTACCTCCACATATGTGTAGTAAAACAGGTAGGTACACACACACACACACACTCACACACACACACTGAAATGTACAAGAAAAATCAAAAGAATAATAAAAGAAAGAAGTTTAAAGAATCATACACAATCAGCCAATATTTAATATGTTGACTGTAATTAATACCATTTATGTACTTAATACTATTTTGAGATCACTTTTATTTTAGTCTCTTTATATTATTTGATTGATTGAGACAGAATATGAAAATAAGGACAAAAGGGAAAAAGAAGACAGTGATCGTGTCTTGACTTTGCTAGGATGGACCATGATGTTTCTTCACTTTGGGAAGTGTCTGCAGTGAAATTCATTAAGAAACTGGAACTCTTGGTTTGGGTTTTAGTTTAGCAAATTCTTGGTATTTAGAGATAAAATTTCCCTAAGATCACCACATACTTGGGAGGACAGTCACTACTGTTGGTTATACACACCACTCCTTTTTGTACCAACGTCCCATATCTTACTTATTATTGGAGAGTCATCAAAACTATGCACAGCCGAACATGTTGAAGGTACCATCAAGTTTATCTGGGACCTTGAGCCAATGACTCAGGCCTGCTCAGCTGAGCATCATGTTTCTTGGGCCCCAGTCAGAACCTCAGTCAGAAACACTGACATGTGACCAGACCCATGTAAGAACTTCTGAGGATGACTCTTCCCTGGAGAACTCAACCATCTGAGGATGAGATGCCAGCCATCGAAGTTGCTGCAGGACAAACCTGAGCACCCGACTTTGATCACTAGAACATACACAAAGGAGGAAGGAGAGACCTGACTCTACAGGGTTGTTCCCTGGCCATCATGTATATTCCCATCTCCATAGACAATCATACTAGTACATAACATTATTTTTAAAAATTAAAATATGGTTACATACACACACAAACACACCACACACACACACACACACAAAAAGTAAAGCTAAGAAGTCGTGAGATTTGGAACATTTTGAAATTTTTGGATCGAGACATGGCTAAAATCATCAAGATTTGGTCATTTTGTAATAACCTAAATCTGTGAATTTCTTGGCCTCTTAAGATGCTTAGGGTTGTGTTTTCTCACATTGAAAACCAATGAGCACCAGCAGTTGCAAACATTTGTCTCACAGGGTGGTTTTCAGGACTATCTGTGATATAATGTAGTATTATATTTATAATATAATATAAAGTTAGATAATGATATAGCTTTAAGTCAAACCTTTACCCTGCAACATGAATATTGTCTTGGGTAACAGTTTTGTAATTTAGACCATGGGTGTTGTGCTCCTCTATGGCTTTGAAATGATTTGAATGAGAATGGCCCCCATAGGCTCATATATTTGAATCCTTAGATTGGAACTCATATATTTGAATGCTTAGATTGGAACTGTTTGAGAAGGGTTAATAGGATTAGGAGGTGTGGCCTTGTAGGAGTAGGTGTGGCCTTGTTGGAGGAGGTATGTCACTGGGGGTGGGCTTTGGGGTTTCAAAAGCCAAGCCTAGGTTCTCAATCTCTGCCTGCTACCTATGAATGGGCATGTAAAAAACTCTCTGCTTCCTTTTCTCAGCATTTTTACTGCTCAGGACCATGCCTGCCTGGATGCTCTTACTCTCTGATGATTATAAACTAACCCTTGAAACTGTAAGCAAGGCCCCACCCAGTTAAATGCTCTCTTTTATAAGAATCACCTTGGACATGGTGTCTTCTCACAGCAACAGTAACTAAGACAGAATTGTTTATGAGATTAAAGGATTACTACAGTAAAAATGTTTGGTTAGCATTCATTGTGTGGGGGAGGTGGGGAAAGAGAAACGTGTATTCCCACGATGCCTATGAACGATCACTGTACCTCGTGAAATCGGTTCCCAGACATCTGTCCAAGGTTTAGTCCCATTGGAAGTATTTGTGGAATGGAACAAAAACACAAACTGGGGAGCTCTGCCCCTGAAGATATAGCTCACAAAAGTGGGCCAGTAGTTAGAAACTCTTTGTAACACGCAGCATCCAAGATGTGTCATTACTGGGCTCCCCGTTATCAGTATTGTTAGATGCTAATGGCTTCTGGTTTGAGCCTTCCAGGAATTCTGAACCACGTCAGAAAGAAGATAGAGAGGAGAGGAAAGGAGGGAAGGGAGGGAGGACTGCACACAGGTCTTTAGAGAGGGACAGCTTCTAAAAGAGTAAAGATTGCTTGGTGGAGAGGAAAGAGAGCATTTACTTTTTTGTTTTATTTTTATTGTTTGTTTGTTTGTTTGTTTGTTTTTGTTAAATCAGATTTTTCTAGAAGAGAAGTTAAACTGACCTTGGATGGTGAAGGTGAATTGAATATGTATTCCTCTTCCCTTCAGGATGCTTCCCTTCTGGAAAAGCCTAGGGAGAAGGTGGTCCCAGCATCACTGTCCTGTGGTGCTGCCAAGTTGAAATACATGTCTCTGCATTTTGTGCACATTAGTCTTGGTGTGGTGTCAGAAAGAGGACATCTACTGTCCTTTCCTATTTATCAGTTGTTGGCACAGATATAAAAAAAAGCTATTGATGTTCTCCATGTAAAATGTTTCTTATTCCATATTAAGTCACACCAAAACATAAAGAGTAAACTGGGGCACCTGATGGTGGTGGTGTTGTTTTTAACAAAATTTCAACTGTTCAATTTTACCAATGAAGACTCAAGAGAAGGTCAGAGATATAGAGAAAGCACCCAGCTGACCTTCCTCCTCAACCAGCGGTGTCCCAGAACCAACCTCCTTCAAACTGAATGTCCCTCCCTTCTACTTCCTGTGCATCTCTCTGTCCTCCTGACTCCCTCTTACTCTATATATTTTTTCTTAATAATCCTATGTTCACCTCCTGTCAAGTGGTTGCTTGCTCCACCTCTTGGCCTATGTATGCCTTTAATTAATTTTGTTTACAATATTCAATCGGAAAGCTCTTGGATTAAAGTGTGTGCTAAGGCTGAGCCACACCACAACTAAAAGCAGTGTTTTCCAGTAAGTAACACAGTCTCAGGGTTCACAGTGTGACCAAATATCCTGCAACATAGAGTCTTCAATTCCTTCCAATCTTGTATGTGACCAGAATGTAGACTTCCTTCTTCTGTGGTAGAAGAGATGATTCTTGCTGACTTTATAAATGTGAGTCTAGGATGAAGTGTTGAATTATCCCTCACTGCTCCCTGAGCACTGATTCCTGTCTGCCATCTTCAGGTCCAAGTCAAAAGGGTCCAAGTTAAGATCATTTGAAATATGTTCTATCTGAATCCTCGTCATAAAATACTATGAGTCTTGGACTTCACATGTGTATATTATGGTCTATTTAATAGTTACATTTTATTTTAACAAGAACCCGTGGCAGGAGAGGTCCTAGACCATAGCAAAGAATCTACTACTTCCACCATATTGCTACATTGATACAGGTCTCCAACCGCCCTCTGAATACTTATCCTTATACCCACAGGAATGTGTAACTCTTACCCCATCACACACTGTATCCCATGTCTCTCTTGCTACAACAAAATGCCTCACAAAAGGCTTAAAGGCAAAGCAAACAAAGCACATTGAGTATCTTTGGAGGATGTCAGGAAGATAGGCATATACAGAGGGAAAACATTAATACACCCCGCTTCTTCTGTATGGACTATGCCTCAAGGTAATACAAGAGTTTATGGAGGAAAGTTCTTTATATAAAGTACCAGTTAATAAATGTAGAACATTGGTAACATTATTACATTATCATTATGTAATCTCAACGAATATTACAAGGCCATGCTCACAAAGGATGTTAAACAGCCAAGAGGAAGCCAATGGAGGGACTCCTTAATGGTTAGATCAACAATACCTAATGTCACTGGTCAATCTTCGAGTCCCACATAAAGACACTGTGAATGGAATATTCTAGCTAAAAAATATTAAATCTGGATCAATTTCAGATCTAAATTCAGTACACAGAAAAGAAACACCAGGGAGAGATGAGATCTCTTTAAGGCACTCAGGGTGAATTGATAGCTGAGATAGTTTCTTTCCTATTTTTGCTTTGATTTGCAAAGATAAAGTCTCATGTATCCCAGACTGACCTCCAACTCACTCTGTAACTGGGGATAACACTGTACTGTTGATCATTCTGTCTCCATCTTCAAAGGGCTGGGATTGTACACTACTACAGGAAGCTGCGACCTTGTTTAATATATTAATTGAAAGGAAAATTATAAAAAGATTGAAGTCATAGATTAAGATTTCAGAGATAGAGTATTTCTATGTGCTGACTGGGCTCCTGTGGCAAATAGACCAACTGAATATCGACCTACCAGAGCACTGGGAAAAATGAATGCTGATTGAGTAGCCACTGCTATTAAAAACATTTTGTTAATTTAAAAGTGAAATATAATATTATGGTTACATTTATAAGGAATTATATCATAGAGGTATTTTTTTGAAGTATTTATGGATGGAACAATATGATGTCCGGCATCAGAATCAGCTTCAAAATAACACATTAGTAAAGTCATGAAAGAGAGAATAATAAAGCTGGATCAGTTCTGCACTGACAGCTTTCTTGAAAATATGCTTTGAGTACACAGAAGTTCATTACATTGGCGGTTGGGAGCATGGCTTGGGTGGTAAAGTGTTTGTCATAAAAGTGTATGAATTGAGTCTATGACCTGAAAGTATATGACCTGATCTTGGATCCCCAAGACAATCCATGTACGTCTCAGTTGTTTATTGTTGGAATCTCAGTGGTACACATGAATATGTGTGGGTGATACACTCGTATACATAAAATAAAATAAATTAATCTAAAAAACTTTTAAAATGTGTACAAATCATTCAAGGTATAGTTTAATTATCTCAAAGAGCTTATAAACGTTTCTCATTTTTATTTTCATCTTTTTTTTTTTTTGAGACAAGTTCTCTCCATGTAGCCTTGGCTGACCTGGAACTCACTTTGTAGACTAGGCTGGCCTTGAACTCAAAAGATCCTTCTGCTCCTGCCTCCCAAGTGCTGGGATTAAATGAGTGTGCCACCACTTGGCACTTTTCACATTTTTAAAAGAAATCTTTAATATTTTTAATCTCTCTCTCTCCTCTCTCTCTTTCTCTCTCTCTATCTCTCCCCTCTGTCTGTCTGTCTGTCTGTCTGTCTGTCTGTCTGTCTGTCTGTCTGCATGTTAGGTGTCCTACTCTATCACCCTCTGCCTTAATCTTTTGAACAGAATCTCTCACTGAACTAAGAGATAGGTCCTCGGCCAGCAAGTCTCAGAGATCTTCCTGCCTCTGCTCCAACAACACTCAAGTCAAGGGGAATACAGCCAGGCAAGCTTTTTAGATTGGTTCATCATTAAACAGTGTGGTGGTTTGAATATGCTGGACCAGGGAGTGGCACTAATAGGTGGTATGGACTTGTTGGAGTAGGTGCCTTGTTGGAGGAAGTGTGTCACCATGGGGGTCGACTTTGAGACCTTTCTCCTAGTGGCCATCAGATAATGATGTAGAACTTTCAGCTCTGCCTGCACCTTGCCTGCCTGAACACTGCCATGCTCCTGTCTTAACGATAATGGACGGAACCTCTAAACCTGTAAGCCAGCCTCTATTAAATGTTATCCTTATAAGAGTTACCTTGGTCATGGTGTCTGTTCATAGCAGTGAAACCCTAACTAAGACATATAGCAAGAACATTTGTCCATTGGGGCATCTCCCCTGATTTTGGGGTTCAGATAGTATGTAGTTCCTTTCTCAGGCACAAACCAAGAAGTGGCTATGTGACTATGAGAAATTACAGGCACAAGATAATGCCTAGGAAGAATGTCTTCTAGGCAAGTAAGATCTCAAGAGCAGGGAGGTGTGGAAGGAGAATTTCAGATAAAGGCATCAAAGATAATGTTTTCACAAGTAGCTCTACTAGCTAATTAAACAATATATAAACAGCAGTGGAAAATAAAGATGGTTTGCTCCTGAAGTAATTCTAGTGTCCTGTGTCTCTGTCTGCCATTAACCTTCCTTTCCAGGTCCACGTCTTGCTTATAGCTGCCTTGGCCATAAGCACACAGTCCCTCAAGAAACCTTTCAATAATGGAAGTGTTCACACCCACAAAAGCATGGAGGGTAATAAAATGAGCTGTGTCTACACACATGTTCATGTGTATGTACATGTGGTTGAAGCAGAGATCATCATCAAATGCCTTTTTCGTCTATTTTTAAACATGTATTTTTATTATTTTTTAAAATAATATATAGGCATGTGTACCTGTATGTGGATATGTGCACATGAATTGAGGTGCCCTCGAGGCCAGAGGCATCAGATCCATCAGAGGTGAAGTTCCAGATGGTTGTGAGCAGCCCACCGTGGATGCTAAAACCCAAACTTAGGAACTCTGGAAGGACAGCAAGTGCTCCTGAGCACTGAGCCATCACTGTATCATAGCAACAGAACAGTGACTATGACTGACATCCCAAGGTGTGCCTCATTGATGCCTGTCTTAGTCACTGTTTTGTTGCTGTGAAGAGAACCATGGCCAAGGCAATTCGTAAAAGAGAGCGTTCATTTGGGGCTTGCTTACAGTTTGAAAGGTTTAGTCTGTTATCGTCATGGTTGGGGGGAAGGGGCATGGCTGCATGCAGGCAGACACTAGAGCAGTGGATGAGAGCTACGTCCTCCTCCAAAGGCAGAGAAAGAGTCTTGGCCTGGCATGTGTGTTTGAAACCTCAAAGCCAGTGACATACTTCCTCCAACAAGACCACACCTCCTAATCCTTACAATCCTTTCAAATAGTGCCACTCCTGGTGATTAAGCATTCAAATATGTAAGCCTATAGAGGACATTCTTATTAAAGCAGACCAGAGGTTGAGTGTAGACCAGACGTTAACATCCTGTTTTTCTGGTCACTTTCCAGCTTTTGGCGACAGTGTCTATTATTGAACCCAGAGCTGCCCATGGGAACTAGTCTGGGTGCCACCAAGCCTCCAGTGTCCTTTTCTACCTTCCTGGCATTGGGATTTCAGATACCTACTTCCACACCTGGATTTTTGTATGAATATCAGAGCTCCAAACTGAGGCCTTCCCAGCTGTGCAACAAGTTCTTTACCTGCTGAGTCATCTCCTCAGCCCCCTTCCCGATATTTCTTAATCCAACCAAACTGACGATAGAAATAACCATCACATTGTTATTGGCTTTATGGTTCACCAAATAACCAGGGAGAGTCTCTTCATCTGGAGTCTTAATTACATCTGCAAACATCCCTTTTCCAAATAAAACATATTTGTTGGAAATAAATTCTTGGAATTAGGACATACACCTATCTTTTTGGAGGCCACTATTTAACACATGACAATGACGTACCCCGATTTAAAGATTTGAGAGAACTAGTAACTAAAAGTAGTTTTGTGTTTTATTTTTAAATTATTATATTAAATTATATTATATATAAATTTTATATTAAGGAATACTGTCAGAGTTATTCCTGATAATGTGTGTGTGGATATTCAGTGTTCCCCCTCCCCTTTCTTCCTTGTTGTATAAGCAGGTCCCACTATCATTATTTTTGAAATGTAAATCCTGTCTTTTTGAGTTTTTTTCCCAACCTCAATGCTCTGTTCTTCTGGACTGTTATTCTGTGATGGTTTGCTGGCTTTTCTAGATCCCAACTTTACCTCTCTTTGTCCTGTTTTTTTTTTTTTCCACACAGAAGACAGAGCAATTAAAACTGTCTACATAAAATGTTCACCAATCTAATCATTGCCCTTTTTTTTCCAATCTGTCCTGAAATGGTGGTCCACTCCCTCCTGAATAGATATATTCTCTCAAGGCATCAGATCTGTATGTAGCTCGTTCTCCACCTCTTTGTCCACACTTATTTGAGCCCATTTCCTCTCTTGTCCACGACTCTCCAGCTCTACCAGCCTCCTAGCAGTGCTTTAAAAGCACCAAAGACATATTTGCCATGTAAATCCTGGAGGAGTGAAACCAGGTAGTCATCATCTCTAGAATTCTATTAATTGAGTAAATTATCACTTATTTGCAGTTCTGGGGATTGAACCCAGGGCCTACATGGTGGGCAAGGACTCTATTATTTAGTCACATCCCTAGCCCTAGGTGAATCAGTTTTTAAACTACATTTAGTGAATTATTTGTGTGTGTGTGTGTGTGTGTGTGTGTGTGTGTGTGTGTGTGTAAGGGTCATAATACAGCTTATGAAAGTCAGGGGACAACTTATAGGAGTCACTTCTCTCCTTCCATTCAATCCTGGGAATTCAGATAATCAGATTTGGAAGCAGGTGCCTCTATATTCTGAGCCATCTAGCCATCCCTAAATAGTTAAGTTTTAGATATAAATGCTTATTCATATTGGATATACACATTAGACACGTGTCTATACAAAGTGTAAATATATATATAAAATGTAAATACCCCTACTCCAGCTTCTGAAATTTTGGTATGTATTTTAGGTATATGTTTGCATTTCATGAATATGTGTTTGTGTAACTTAACGAGCTACTTCCACTAACAATGGACTGAGACTATATTTGCATGATGTTATATGTACAACTTCATCATTTAATTTTAGGTCTTTGATATTTCCAAGTTGCCCTCCTTGTAGCAATTTGTGTTCCCTCCAGTGCTGCATGAAAATCTCTATTCTCCCACACCCTTGGAATTCTTTCTAATCCCTGTTAATCCGAGATAAGAGATATAGCACCCTGTTGCTTACTTTATATTTCTTGGATGGTAGTGAGGTTGAGCTCTTTTTCTTCTGACGCAGCTCACCTGCAGTTCTTCAGAATCCTGTGTCATTGATTAAACTTAAAAAAAAATAGCAGACCAGTTAAGGAAGCCATTCAGTACCCAACTGAACCAACTAAGGCATCACTGACTTAGAGTTTCCTCAATGACTTGAGGCTTCTTTCTCTCCTGCATCGTTGTAGACTTCACAATCCTGTATTTTAACTCTTGTAGTATGTGAGTCACAGAAAATCCCCAGTGATCAGTTTTAAGGCACACAGACACAGACACACACACACACACACACACACACACACACACACACACACGTACATCAGGGAAACAAATGAGGCAATCTAAGTTTCAAAATGTGACCCAGAAACTTCCATTTGTCTGTGATTACTTTTGTATTGCTAGGTTTTATCTTGCCATTCAAATAACCCGATGTATTTCCAGGAATTACTTTTCTGTCGTATTCCTTTATGTTAGAAAGGAGTTCAGAGTAAAGTGCCTGCAACTATCTATTCCTTATATTTGAATAGGAGACTTTTAGTTTTGCTTTGTCCAAAAAATAAAAAAAAGCAACAGTGCTGTGTCTGATGCAATGCAGACTCAAAAATGCGGGGCATTCTGAAACAGAACAGGGTTTACAGAGCAAGTGCTTTTTACTGTCCAAGGTCCTGAAACAGCGACATTTTGTTCTATAGCGTTAAGTACAGTTTTGAACTTAACTTAGAATGATTTATGATTTGAACTTAGAATGATTTTTCCCTTTAGATAGGCACTTGCTACCACTCCACACACATTATACTCCTTTATTATTACCTAATGTCAGTACAGTCAAGTGTGACTCATCTGACTTGGTAAAGCAATTGTATGTATGAGACAGTGCTAGATACTTTAAGAGTTACTTTAAAAAATTAGAAAAAAGAAAAATAACCAAACAAATAAATGTAACTCTTGTTCTGATAGCGAAACCAAGTACCTTTTAATCGACATCAAAAGACATCGATCAACGTGACTCAAACTGTAGCTGGAAAAGGAAGTAACCATAAATAGAAACCATAAATAGACTATTAGACCAGGCCATTAAGAGTAAAAATAGTGTGACTTTGTACATGCAAAATTCTATATGTAAACTCTTAAGAAGCCTAAAAGGGGGGGCACAATAGGAAATAAGAGAAGTTGGGGGCTAAGATGTATGCTTTTGTGGGAAGAAATGGAGATGCTGTAAAGATACACAGCTTCTGCTTTTTTTTTTAAAAAATCTACTTTCATTGAAGGCAAAGATCTGCTACTGTCACGTATGCAGCTCACGTTTCATCTGAGCTAGTCATGGGGAGGCCAGTCCAGAGCAAGGGTGCCAGTCTTAGCCGAGGCAGTCTTACTATTTGCTGAATGAGTAGTCTGTGTGGTATTAAAATTAGGCTCAGTACTAGGAGAAAAACTAGAAAAGATGTCGCCTTTCTTAAAGAAATGCTGTAGACACACAGAGAGAACTCAGAATATCAGATTTTTAACCCTTTCATTGATCAGCAAAAGCTTAGGCATTGGGGGTATAGAGAGATGGTTCAGTGGTTAAGAGGGCTTGCTTCTTTTTCAGAGAACCTGAGTTTGGTTCCCAGCACCCACATCAAACTACACACACACACACACACACACACACACACACACGCACACACACACACACACACAAAATAACTAAAAAAAAAAAACTCAGAGAGACAAAGTGACTTTTCACATTTGCACAGTGTGTGTGGTCTTACTAAAATTTGGTTGTTCCCATTTCTATCAGAACACTCAAGTCATGTGAAAATAAAAACGAAACCATTCATAACAACAAGCATGCCCTTGTTATAAACTACAGTAGACTAGACAAACAGAACGAGAAAGAACTGATAAGAGATCTGTTTATCAGTTTGACGGGATTGACAAGGCCCAAAAAGGATTGGTGGCCACATCTACTGAGAGGGAGACTCACTTGGAATATGGAACGTACCTTCTCATGACCCTCAGTCCAGACAGAATTCAAAAGAAAAAAAAAATAAGGAGCTATCTGGCTCAGTGCCCACATTCCCCTTTCTCTGACTCTTAGTCATTTACAGACTACTATTTCAGTCACAAGCTCCCACCACTGCCACGTTCTGTGCAGGCTCATGGGGCAAGAGCTCATCATTGGACCCTCTGGAAACACAAACCCAAATCTTTCTTCCTGTATTACTGCTGTCAGATATTTGGTGACAGTGGTGACTCTCAGCACATGTCAGCATGTGTCACAGCAGACATGTCTGGCATGATACCAATTTTAAAGAGAAGGGAAGTTTGCCTGAGAGGCATAAGGGAGACAGTGGTAAGGTTTAGCTTGAAGTTGTTAATGAGAGCCACACATGAGGAGGTTTTGTGGGGATATTGAGAATGGTGTTATGTATAAAGAGCAGGTATGTCATGAGAGTTGCTTAATAATACATGTGGAATGAGGTGCTAAACAATTGAACTTCATTATGTTTCATAGTTTCCTGTGCCTTGGAAATGCTCCCAAAATTTTACATGCAGCAGACTTATGGTAATGGCGTAGGAGAGATAGGAATTTGGGAAGGTGATTGGAACATGAGTGTTCTGTCCTTGTGGATGGACAAATTCGCTCCTGGGCTAGTGGGTTATCTCAGGAGAATCAGTTTCAAAAGCAAGCTCTTTCTGGCTGGCTTGCTCTAACTTGCTATGTTGGGCTTTTAAGCCATATTCTGATGCTGCAAAAAGACCCCTATCCAATGCCAAACAGATGCCAGAGATGCTGTTGGCTTTTCTATTGCCCAGATCCATGAGCTAAATAAAGATCTGTGTTTTAGAAATTATTCAGTCTCAGGTATTTTGTTAGAGCAACAGAAAATAGACTAAGATAGGGAAGTTTTGAAAGCCCCTATCCCATAATGCCTTCTAAAGGTCAAATCTCATGATTCATCCTTCTCACCAGCCAAACACAGAGTTCATCAAGAAATTGCATCTCCAATGGACTAAGGATCTTCTGTGAGTGGTTGAAACATAAAATTCTCTAGTTCCCTGGAGAAGAAGCAGGGAGTGGGTAAATGTATTAACTCTAAAATTGAATATAAAATTCAGTAGATGAGGTCTCTGCTGTCAGTTTTTAAAATTCTATTTGCCAGAAAACTATCCTATCTCCAATGAGCTTATATTTCAAATAAAATTTTCTAGTACCAAACTCAGAAAATAATAGATGATATTCTCTCCCAGGAGTTAGGTAGAGTAAAGCAAAACTCAGCACAAATACATGAGCTTTGTGCCCTTTCACTAGCTATCCTGAAAAATTAGTATTTTTCCTTAGGTGGCCAGAAGCAGAGTACGAATCCCCATAGCAGTTCAGAATTAAATTCATCATTTCCATCATTTGGGGCTCTAAAGCAACAGAGGCATTGTTTTAATACTAAGTTTAAGCTTAATTTTTTTTTTTTACCTTAAGAAGAAAAATTGTTACGATGCTGCAGAGTTATGACATTTTGATGTTCTTCGAACTGAGAAGAATGCAAGTTAGGAAACAAGCTAAAAATGTTCAGAAATGACAAACATAAAAATATAGTTTATTCCTTAAGACTAATCTAGAGCTTTGATCTCACATGATTAGAATTCACCATCCATTTCTGCTCACTCCACCCATCAGTAGGCATCCCACGAATGGCTGGATCATAAGACAGTTGTGCAGTTTTGTGCATCAAATATCAGCACCAGGCTGGGGGGTTTAGTGAGATATGAGATTCAATCCAAGTTCTAGATCTATTCTGTGCTTCCTAGAATCAGCTTGCCCTTCCTGTGGCTCCTTCAACCCTTCATCTTCAAGGAGCTTCCTTTACCAAGACATAAAGGAAGAGCAAAGGCATGGTGTCCATGTTATGGAAGGGTCACTGCTCTCTTTTGGCCAGAAAGGGGCGCATTTCTCTAGTTCCCATATAAACTACTGGTAACCTTGCTTAACAGGCTAGGCTCTTACTGGCCATCTTGGCATACAGCGATTTTCGTTTACATACTAGAAAAGTTGGCATTTGAGTCTTCCAAGACATTACTGGAAGCAACTTCAATCAGGTGAGTTCTGAATATCTGAGATTTTTCCTAGGGTGCACAGACAGTGGGAGTGATTGTTAAAGGACTTTTAACGAACATACTGGACTCTTTCTAACTAAAGGTTATGGTCAGAACTTGGGAACCCAACCATAGGGCTTTTCTGAATGTGTCTTTGAAAAATGATAGCCCAGAGTTGGGAAAAAAATGATCAAGAATGTCCTTTTGTAGGAGGTATAGTAGGATGTTACACTTTACACTTAAAAGCGGAGCTTAGCTGGGCAGTGGTAGCACACACCTTTAATCCCAGCATTTGGGAGGCAGAGGCAGGCGGATTTCTGAGTTCGAGGTCAGCCTGGTCTACAGAGTGAGTTCCAGGACAGCCAAGGCTACACAGAGAAATCCTGTCTCAAAACAAACAAACAAAAAAACAGAAGCAGAGCTTTGATTTCTTATGAAGGTGGTGCATCTCGATGGTTACTTTTATGGGTCTGAGTGGATCAATATTTTCATACATATGGGTAACATTACAAGGCTGCTAAAATAAAGCATCAAAATCTAAATATAGGAACACTATATGGGCTAGGAAGGTCCTTTTCATAGACTCAACATTATTAACCAACTATTGAACAGGATTAAGTAATGTAATGTGTGTGTACATAAAGCATGGAGCCCTCCTCCCAATGCTCAGCCATCATCTCACAAGAGGAAGCAGGAAGATGATGAGAACCTGAGGTTGACCACAGGGAAATGATATTTTCCAGACACAGCAGGGCAGTTGCACATGTGAACTCACAGTAGTTGCCATAGCATGCCTAAGACTTGCACAAACTTAAGGTAGATAGAAATCTCAGCACTGGGCAGGAAGGTGAGCACCAAGTCCCACCCCTAACGGAGGAGGTATTGATAATTGATACACTGTGGGAGAGTCAGTTCTTAAAAGGGTGGCCCCTGGTAGGTAGGCCATGCTCCAGAGGAAGACCACAAATCCAAGAGTATATGGGCGGCACAGACTGTACACGACGGGCTTAGAGTTAAGAACAAGAAGACACAGAGCTGGGTGGGTAGGGGGATGTTGGTGAAGGGGATGAATATGTTTCAAATACATTGTATGAGTTTCTCAAAAAACTAATAAAATGTGAAAAGAGAGTCAGGTTTCAACAAGGATGCACAGGTAACTGTAAGTACTCGAAGGTGATTACAGCCTGGAGAGGCTTCAAGGACAAGGCAGGGGCGTTCTCAGATAACTTTCCCCCCATTTAAAATTTATTGTTCAGTACCTCGCCTTGTATGTCTGCCTGCTATTAAAACACTGGGATCAGAAGAATGTGTGATCTCAAAGTCAGTTCTCTAAGAGAGAGAAAACACACCTTTTTCAGGAGAATAATCTAAGCAGACAGTATTTAGTGGCAGGGAGTTGGCCACCAGACCGACTCTCTCAATACAACTTCATGTGGTCAGCTGTGCATGGAGATCGTAGCTTGGTTTAGAGACGGGTGAGTCCTGGACTTCAGTTCGACAGCTCTGACTTGTTTTCGACTTCCATCTCTAACTAACCATGTTTACTTGGATAAATCACTCCTTCCCCAGGCTCCAGTGTCATCCCCAATGAATGCCCATCAGACTTTTCAATGTGACCATGCCGATCGATGATTGTACTCACGTTCCACGATTGTTATGAGAAATAAATGAAACATTCTGTAAAATGTGGCAGTCGCATTCCTGGCAGAGAGCCAGAAGAAACTATGGGATAAATATGAATACTTTTCATCTGTAAAAATTTCTGTGTGTTTTGCAAAAACAATTTCATATCCGTTGTCTCTTTGTAATAATCTTTTAACTAGACGTAGCTGCAATATCTACTATCCCGTTTTCTATGTGAAGGAATGGACTAAGTTTCAAGTCTTTAGTTGGTTGTAGTCCTGACTGTGAAAGGTAGTTGTCCAAAATGTGTGTAAGTTGACAAAGTACTTCCCTGTTAATTACTGATCACTATTATATATATATAATATATATATATATATTATATATATATCACTATTATATATATATTATATATATTATATATATAAATAATATTATATATATATAAATATTATATATATATAAATTATATATATAAATAATATATATATATATATATATATATATATATATATATATATATATAAAATGAGTTCAGTAAGAAATAGAGACATTTCAGTTTTCTGGAACTTATAGTGAAAAATATGTTTTCCAGAAAAGCTCACTGCGGGGCTGGGGAGATGCTCAGTTGGTAAAGGGCTTGCTGTGCAAACCCAATCCCCAGAACTCATGTTAAAAAGCATCCCGACCCCACTCATCCCCCCATCCTTTCAAAGTCTCTCACAAAACAAAATATATAAATAAAATAAAATAAAATAAAAAAAAATATATAAAAGTAAAACAAAACATCTCACTATAAAAGCTGCATGTTTCATAATGTATTTCATAGTACACCCGTTTGCCCTAACAGCTTTGCAAATGTTCATTGCAGTGAGTCTGGTTCAAGGCCTCTGGCTTTTGCTATGTTATCAATACTGAATTCTCACTGAGACTCATCTTGGACATCTTGTTGTTGCCCTGTGTCATGGAGACCCTGCAGCTTTGGATCGGTAGGAGCAGCTCCTTCACATGCTCCAGTAGTTCATAGATGGGGTAGTTGTTGGGGTGACCAACTCAAAGCCCCGCATCTAGACATGGGGGTAGCTGAGTTGTTTAGCCCGACAGCACTCCTATGCTCACTCCATCAGGGCCAGCTCTCCCACACTGCCCAGGCTGGGACATGGTGGCATCTCTTCTGACCCATGCTACTGCACAGCTCATAAGAGGCAGGGTCAGCTCTCCCATGACAAAAACCTCTTAATAGAGAGTTGAGAAGCCAGGCCTGGTGCACAGACCTGTAATCCTAGCTTTTTGAGAGGTTGTCTTAAAGGATCAGGAGTTCAAGCATCCCTGGGTTACATATTGAGTTCTGGGAAAGCCCTTGATTCTTGGCGAGACCTTTATCTCAAAACAAGAAGTAAAAAGAAGGGTCGGAGAATGTAGTTCAGGGGCCGAGTGCTTGACTATCATAAGGCAAAGTCCTAGGTTTGACACCCAGCTCTGCGAAAAGAGTTTAGAAATTTCTTCACTACATATATTGAAAAGTCTTGAGTGATATGTTGGAATGCTAAATAACACCTATAAATATAGATGGAAACTGAACTAGGAGGATTTGTCAGTGGCTTCTTTCTCCATCAGCAAACATTCAGATGACTCAATAGCAGGAGAAGAACACTACGTTTGTCCCTGTAGTTTCTCTTCTCTTCTCTTCTCTTCTCTTCTCTTCTCTTCTCTTCTCTTCTCTTCTCTTCTCTTCTCTTCTTTTTTTTCTTTCCTTTTTTTGCCAAACAAGTATGAGCTTTAAGAGCAGCAAAATGAGGCAAATGTTTCTTTTCCATCCAGAGCAGTGGTTCTCAACTGTCCTAATGCTGTGACCCTTGAATACAGCGCCTCATGTTGTGCCGACCCCCTACTGTAAAACCAGCTCACCGCTACTTCATAACTGTCATTTTGCTACCGTTATGAATCATAATGTAATATCTGATATGAAAGGAATCTGATTTGTGACTCCCACAAAAGTCAAGGCTCACAGGTTGAGAGCTACTGCACTGGGTGGGGGTGGGGGGCAGAGGCTACATCCCACTTGCTACTGGGGAGATTTCTTTTTCTGCTTGTCAGACGGTGTCATTGGCTTACAGGAGAAGCATCTGCCTGCATTCCTACAGAGTCCCTCTAGAGGATTTCCAGTTCTGCTGAGCTGAAAGACCCTAGGACTAAGCTTCCCCTTTATATAAGCATACATACCTTCAAGTTTTAGTTCATATGAAAACCCCTTTTAGGCTGACATGAGAGCCAGCCTATTTTTATACTGTGTGATTGCTAAGGCAATCTTATTAATCTTTTTAATCTAATAAATGTCAGCTGTGCCTGCCATCTCAGTGTGCACGTGTGAAAACATCCATCGAAACTCTGCCTTTGGGGGATAAGAAACAAAGATACCTTCTGTGACTGGGGAGAAGAGTGGCCAGGAGAGCAGAGATATTGGGTTCTCAGAAAGCAAGCATCAAGTTATTTTAATTGCTTGTTGACCTGGAAGTATATTTTTCTTCTTCCATACAGTGTGGCATTTAACTTTAGCACAAGGAAAATGGAATTTGGGCTCTTTTATTTTATTTTTTTTTATTTTTGGGGTGCTTTTAAAAAACATTAATATTGGGGTTGGAGAGATGATTCAGTGGTTAACAGTACTCATTGCTTTTGCAAAGGACCCAGATTCAGTTCCCAGCACCCACATGGCTCACAAGCAGTGTGTAATTCCAGTTCTGGTGGATATGATGCTCTCTATGACATGGGCACTGCACACATGTTGTGCACAAACAAATGCAGGAAAACATCTATATTCATACAATAAAAATAAATAAATCTTTATGCTGGGTATGCTGGCTCACGCCTGTAACCTCAATATCTAGTAGGTTGAGACAGGAAGATTGCTATAATTTTTGAGGCCAGCCTGGGCTACATCGTGAATTTTGGGCTACCAAATAAGATTCTTTCTCAAAAACAAACAACTGTAACAACAAAAACCTCAAACTGAAACCAGCCAGCAAAACTAAACAAAAAGACACAACAACAATAACAACGAAACCACAGCAAATCTTAAAAACTATCAATACTAAAAAAAAGAAATGATTCTAGAATATTGTCATGTGGAATATAGTCTTTCTTCTCTTCAGACCTCACATTCACTGACTGAACAAACCTTTGAAAAACTGTGTCTGTACTGAGCATGGGCATACTCTTCCTGGTCGTTACTCCTCAAACAACAGAGCCTAACTACTACTCAGACAACACCTACATTGTATTGGATTTGTAAGTAATCTATAGATGGCTTAAAGTAGAAGAGAGAGGGGCTGGAGAGATGGCTCGTTTGTTAAGAGCACTTGCTGTTACTTCAGAGGACCTAAGCTCAGTACTCATCATTCACAGTGGGCAGCTCATAACTCCTGAAACTCCACTTTTAAGGGACCCAAGGGCCTCTTTTGGCATCTTAGGATGTGAACAGACACAGACACGCCTACACATAAAAATAATAAAAGTAAACCTTAAGTAAGATAAAGTAGAAGAGAGAATGCAAACACTCTGACATTTTGCATGAGCTTTGAACACTCTTGGAGTTTGGAGTCCATGGTGGTCCTGGAACCAATCCCTAATGGATATCAAAGAGTATACTAGGTAGGCATGACAACCAAATCAGCCACTGATTGCATCCTGGTTGTCTTAGTCCATTTGCGCCACGATAACAAAGTACTTTACTTTAAATGATTTCAAATACAAATTATCTCTCCAGTTCTACAGGCTGAAAAGTGCAAGAGCAAGGTGCCGGCAAGTTTGATAGTTGTTAGCACTTGTTTCTGCGTCCAAGATGGCACCTTCGTGCTGCACTCTCATGTGGCTCACAGTAAGAAGGGCCTTCCTAGTCCCTGTAAGCACTTCAGAAAGGATCTAACCTTAGTCATGAGGGTGGAGCTCTCTCACATTAATTACCCTGCAATGACCTCACTTCTTAATAATATTACACTAAGGATTATGTTTTAACAACATTTTTTTTTGGAATGGCACATTTAAACCATAACACTGCCTTTTAAAAACCTTCTCATGCATGCTAGTGTGTGTGTGTATGTGTGTGTGTGTGTGTGTGTGTGTGTGTGTGTGCGTGCGCGCGCATGCGCGCATGCACACAAGTGTGCAGGGAGGTCAGAAGGCAACTTCTAGTGAGTGTTAGTCTTCATCTTGGACCTTGAGATGAAGTCTCTGTATCACAAAGCAAGCTAGCTGGCTCAAGAGCTTCATGGAGTTTCCCATCTCAACTTTCTGTCTCAGAGTAAGAGCTGGGATTACAGGTGTGTACTACCAGCTTTGACTTTGTGTGGGGTCTATGGATCTGAACTCAAGTCCTCAGGCCTATGTTTTATCCACTGAGACCCCTCCCAGGCCCCACAGCACATATATATATGTTATCGTGGCACAAATATATATATATATATATATATATATATATATATATATAT
>JANHMN010000022.1:30137811-30202178 GCA_030674055.1 Rhabdomys pumilio
TATATATATATATATATATATATATATATATATATATATATTCAACCACAATCTTTTTTAATCTTTTTTTTTTCCCAGACAGGGTTTTTCTGTGTAGCCCTGGCTGTCCTGGAACTCACTCTGTAGACCAGGCTGGCCTCGATTTCAGAAATCCACTTGCCTCTGCCTCCCAAGTGCTGGGATTAAAGGCGTGTGCCACCACTGCCCGGCCACAATCTTTGATAATTTCCTTTTCTTCCTTTTTTGGGTGTGGTGGTTAAGGTGGTTTGAGTTTAAGGCCTCACGTGTGCTAGTCAAATGCTTCACCACTGAGTTATATACCCACTTATAAATGATTTTGTAACACCGTCTCTCTAAGTTATCCAGGTTGGCATTGAACTGGCTCTGTAGCTCATACAAGCCTTGAACTTGCGATCCTTCCAACTCAGCTTCCCAAGTGAGAAGGTTATAGCCTCAGCTGATTATTTTTGTTTTTATCAAAATAAAAAGCTGAAGGAAAAAGTCAGTGCCAGCTTAAGCACTTACCAAAACAAACAAACAAACAAACAAAAAACCCAAATCAAACAAAACCAAGAAACAAACAAAGCAAACAACCCCAAACCTTCGGGTTTATGCTTTGGTAGTAACCAGGAGCGAGGTGGTCACTGTAACAGGAGAAGCAGGATTTTGGCTATTCATTTTGCGTAAGATGTTTGGCATGATGCCCGATAGGAGTTTAAACATTATTCTCTTAGGGCTAAGATTTAAAACAGAGAGCGCTTACAAGGGAAGGGTACCGTGCTTGGTTATGTCATATCTCCATCAGACTGAAGTTTTGATTACAACATCTTGGAAGCGCATACTATGCTGTCCTCGATAATCCCCACTCAGAGCTTTGAGTCATCAGAATAACTCTGCAGGATGTGCGCACACAGCTCATTACTGGGCATCCCAGACCCACTGTTTCCAGGGCTGTCTGACACCCTCTGTCCTTTTGTTGCGGATTTGCCTCTGACTTTCCCATGCCAAAGCACAGCCCAAGATGAGAGCAACATATACTTACGGGTAGCTTTCCCAGATGTTGGTTGGGACATGAAACTTTAAGAGTCACTGAGTACTGAGAACCACGTGGAGACACTGCCTTGAAGAAAAAATAGTTCTGGTAGCAATTTAAGTTAGTGACAGTGGATAGCATTTCACTAATGAATGGATGTATTCCGCCCCCCTCCCCCCACCTCCCGTATGTGTGTGTGCGCATGTTCAGGTGATATTTTCATAAACCGACATACAAATCGTAGTGCAAGTCTTTTGGAAAGAGGACTTGGAGTTGTCTTTTATGTATTGAAAAGGTTCAAGTACAGGGATTTCCTCTGGGTTTGGGAGAGGAACGGCGAAACCCAAGGGAAAGAATTCTATGCAGGTGCATGAACCTATTTGTGAATTTAAAGTAGATTTTGATCAGACCCACCCCCTCCCTTTTGCTAAGCATTATCTCTCAAGCTGTTTCATCGTTCTCTGCGATTTGCTGTCCCAGGATATTCTCCTGCCTCATAGAACTCAGCGATTGCCTGCATGAGCTGTCCGCCCCATGTCAGGTCCTGCCCCCTCAGGTCTCACTGTGTCAGCTCAGGCTGCGAAGCGGGGAATGGGTAATGACTTGCCAACTCAGGCAAACTTCGTCATCAGAGATGACTGAGGGTTTGGGGTTTCCCCATCCCTCCCACGCCTGGCCATGCAGCTAGCGTTAAAGAGTGCGGCAACTCTACTCTTGAGCTGCAGGGACCAGGGCAGAAAACCCAGTGCACTCCGGACGCCACTGCTGCCAGCCAGGGGCTGCTGGCTGGGAACAGCGAGAGCAGGGAGGTTTTCCTCAAGACGCTTTGTTTTCCTGCGGCAGAAACCCGAGGCGGGTTCTTTCCACCAGACCTTAACTGGCCCGCAGCGTTAGCCATGGAAGTTGCTGTGGCGCAGAGCGAGACCCAACCACTCCGCGCCGCCTTTTTTGTGGATGTTTTTTCCTTACATAGGTTACTTCTTTCTTCCTCCTTTGGGTAAGTGGAATGAGTCCCCAAATAACTAACGAACCAATCAATGTGAATTGACGGTGATGGAAGCGGGCGGGGGGGGGGGAGGGGCAGGAAGAGTTAATGTGCTAATTAGCGAATGGGCTAATGCGTTGTGGTTTTTTGTTTTGTTTTGTTTTTTGTGAGGGGTGATGGTCTTGTATCTCACTTTTGGAAGAATTACACTTAATTTCACGTGCATTGCAGGGAAGGTAGTGGAACTTATTTTTGTCCCCCCTCCTCGTAAACTTGACTTTGAGAATGAGACTAGGGGTGAGGGAATGCTTCAAAGGTGAGTGGCCCCTGAAAGGTAAGAGGGAAGAAATACAGTGATTCAGTGCAGAGATGTTCTCCCATGCTTGGGGCCAGAGCAAGACTTTACTCCATCCAGCAGCTATGTATGGGTATGAATTCTGTTTCCCAGGCTTGTAGGGTCTGCCCCAAGTCTTCCAGCTTCCTCGTAATTGTCCTCCAGCTATTGGTGTGGGGAAGTCATTTATTACCTAGAGGTCAAAATTACTTTTAAGGAAGACCTGCAACTTACTTTGATGCTCTGTGTTTGTTGATTGGCTGAACGGTAATGCATCAGAAGACTGCAGTTTGTTCCAAAGAGTGGTGCTTTGGGTAGTGATAGAATTCCTTAATGTTGACCCCCTCGAATGCAGGATAGCACAGATCCTAATGCAAAGGGAAAGAGGCTGGAGTTTGGATAACTCAGTATTTGGATCATCATCGTTACTCAACACGTCTGGTCAGATTCATGGTCCTGGACCCTAAGGTTTTGGTATAGAGACGATGGGTCTTGGGGTCAGATAAACTTGGGGTCTTGATCTCCCTTCTGTGACCTTGGGGATGTTTCTTAATTCCCCCGAGCAGAAGTCTTCACCTCTGTACACAGAGGCCAGGGAAAGCATCCTCAGAGAGATGGAGGAAGCTGATGGAGACAGAGAGGAGGGGAGGGGAGGTTGCATTCAATAAGCTGTTTGGCCTCCTCACTTGACGGGGGTTTTAGAGAGGTGTGCTTCTCTGTGGATTCCTTGCTGATTCCAGTGGAGATGCAGGGAGGAGAGGGCGGAGGAGGCTTCTGAGAGTCTCCTTTCTGTGGACTTGGGTGAAGAATTCCTATCCATACCTGGTTTCTCCGGGGCTCATAACTGGGCAATGCAGAAGCTCTATTTGCTTTATGTTCATGCCTTGTTCATCCTCGAAGTCCAAGGAAGGGAACGTGTGGAAACAGCCCAGGGGAGGCTGCTCTGATGCACTTGGGGAAGCCATCCAAAGGGCTGAGGAGGCAGAACAGCATCTCATTGTGGTGCCAGCTTTCCTTGAACTTGGTCTGCAGAGACCTCACAGCCTATGAAGTCAGTGACAAAGCACTTCCAACAATAGCTCTTTCCTTAGAGCTTGCCCCAGGATTTAGAGGTGTGTATATGTGTGTGTGTGTGTGTGTGTGTGTGTGTGTGTGTGTGTGTTGACAAATTGACCCAGGTCTCCCATGAACCTCAAAGGTGTCTTGAATGCCAAGCTCGTGTAAGCTTTTAGGACCACAGTTGGCAGACTTGGGAATGGGGCAGTTGCCACTTTTTCTTCCCTAAGTTAAGGCAGTAACAATCAACCTGGCACTAGTTCTTCAAAGGGCAGGTCCACATCAGTCTTACCCTTTGCCAGGTGGCCAGAACCTGGCTTAGTCATCGATGGTACACAGAAGGACTTCGGTATGTAGATGCCGAACGAACACGAGTGTTTAGTAATCTTACTTATAGACAAGGGGACTGAGTTGAGCTTCCTGTCCAACACCACAGTGTGCTAATTGAACCTTCCTTTAGCAAACATACACTTCCTTTAGCATACGTTGTTATTATTATTGTTGTTGTTGTTTTTAGTTATTTTGAGCGTCTGTTATGTGCCAGTCTCTGTTGCTAGGCACCCAGGAAACTTATAAGCAGAATTCATATGGACACTTGGGTGGCTCTTGCAAGAGCATCCAAACACTGTTAGCCTTTTCTGGTCTTTTCTTTATCATAAACCCACCTAGGGATTCCAGGATGGGGAGAGTGAGGGTGGGGCATCTCCCTAACTCTTTTGAGAATAGGGCCCTAGGTCTTCCTGCAGCCACCATTGGCTGATCCTCAAGGGCTCTCCGGGCCACCTCCTTAGCTTCTCAAAGTAGAGTCACTGATTCTTAGCAACTCCACTTTCCTCCAGGGCCTCAGAGTCTCTCCCCAGTCCATCTCCCTAGCTTCCAAGCGTGAGCCTCAGTCCGGCTACAGGTAGCTGGGGAAGAGATCAAGCTGTGCCTGGGGAACCAGGCGCAGTGAGATCGCAGCCAGCGCCAAGCGGTCCCAGAACAAAAGGCTCATGGCTGGTATTAGCTTCCTTCACTCAGGAGCGCTGTGGAGACCTAGGTTCGGGACTCAGGCGAGAGGACCACGCTGGGGAGCTGGGAGTGGAGTACCAAAATGAAGTGACAAAAGAGAAGGAGCAGACACCCGGGGTGGGAGCGGTGAAAGGAGGTCACCCCCCCCCCCGCCCCCCAGGCCGAGGTCTGCGGTGGGGCCGCGGCAGGCAGGCCCTTTCCTCCGCCTCCTGCAGAGCCTTCCAGGCAGCCAAGCGTGTCTCCGGCTGCAACTCCACCGAGCACGCTGCGGCCGCGCTAGTAAGTAGCAGCCGCGCCCTCGGCTCGCTGTCTCTGCGCAGCCCGGGCGAGGACAGGTCCGCCACCGCCCAGCGACGAGACCGGGTGTCCGGGATCCACGCGCGTCCCGGGTCCTCCCGCAGTGGCGCGGCACCTGCAGCGCGCCACGGGGAGGGTCGCCTCAGCCGCGAGCTCCCCGGGGCGCCGCGCCACCCTTCCGTCCAATGGCTTTCGGCGGGTGGAGAGTGGGGGGCGTCGCCCGGGGGCGAGGAGCCGCGGCTGGGGAGGGGCCAGTGCTCTGTGCTCAGCCGAGCGAGGCTGACGTGTCCGCCCGAGCGCGCGGCCGGGTGTGTGCGCGCCTGTGTGTGTGTACGTATGTGTGTGTATGTGTGTGCGTGTGTGTGGACGCGAGAGAGGGGGTGCGAACACGCCTTTGGGGACCCGAGGGACGCTGCGGTGGGTTTCTCTCCGGCCTCCGTTCGGCGGCTACTCAGCCTCGCATCTGCCTACCGCGCTTCTGCACAAGCAGCCCAGCTCTTTGATCCATCCTCTCGGAACCACCCTCAGCATCCGATCTTACTTTTTCTTTCACCCACAAGGGCAGCAGCTGGCCACCCCCTTAACCGGTGCAAACACCCAACCAAGCCAGTGCTCGGTGCTTTCCTTAGCTAGTATTTTCCTCCCCCCGCTCGTCTTTCTCTGGGGCTCCCCACGAGCCACTCCAATGCCCCTACATCCTCACAAATTGTTCCGTTGGTCTGTTTAACCGACGAGTTGTAAATCTTGAAGACTTTATTATTATTATTTTGATTCTTTTAATTTCATCCCCCCTGTGGGCAACGGAGCAATGAAATTTCCAATCGAGACGCCAAGAAAACAGGTGAACTGGGATCCTAAAGGTTGGTATTGCCTACTTCGGGCTATCCTGGCTCTCTTCCACCGGCGGGTGCTTCACTGGCAGGAGCGGATGGGCTTGCTCCCGGCAGCTTGCGTCCTGAGGCTGGGAAATGCGCCTGGCAACTGCAGCGTGGGTGGGAGGAGGGCGGAGGCAGCGTGGGTTCGGAACCCAGATCGCGCCTGTCAAGATCACACAATAGTTGTCCCTCTAGGATGGTTTTACAATCTATTTAAAGATACACCAAGCTGCTGTTTGTTTTGAAATTGTACCAAAGTGTTGGTATTTGCTTTTGACTTTGTGAGTGTGCATGTACGTGTGCCTGTGTGTGTGTCCTTTGTTTCTAGTGATCTTTGTCTCTCTGGCAGATGGGTGGGGTGCCTCTCACTGGACCTGGATCTGCGCCTCATGGCCCGCGTGTCCTCAGAGGGACAGGTTTCTTGGCAGCATGTGAAGCTGAGATCTGCAGTAGCTTTCCCTGGGGTAGCACTTCTCTCGCAGGGCATGTAGCATAATGGAACCCAAGGGGCCTCCAGAGTCTTTGCTCTGTCTTATTACTAATCGTGCGGGCTAGTTTGGCTCAGGTTGTAGAAAGGGTGTGGGGAGTAGTTTTCCTCGACAAGGGTGGGTCTGGGAAGGGCTCACGGAGTGACCTACAGTGTGCCCACGCACACAATGGTGTGGTATAGTTTTAGGAATGTAGGCTCACTTTCCCTTCCTGTAAAAGGGATTAAAGCAGGTTGTGTGGGTGCACCACACTTCTGGCCTTGGCCACTGCCTCCGATGTTAATGTATAGATATTATGACCCGTAGTAAATAGTATTGGAGCAGGACAAGTTGAAACAGTGTGTTCAGTCATCTCGGCTCATATACAGGCTGAATTAGGGTAGGCAGCGCTTGAGTGGGTCTCGGAGTTAAAATTGTGTGTATGTGATTCAATTTCTTCTTTTAAAGCATATCATTTTATTTAGTCTTTGACGGCTTTATACAAATACATCTTGATCGTAGCTAATTTCCGCTCAGCACAGTCCCTCCCTTTCAATTTCTTTATGACTTCATTTCTTCTCTTCCCTAGACTAGATCCAGGAGAGCAAGTTATGTGTGAAGTAAATGTCCTAGGAATTGACTGACTGAAGAGTGAATGAAGAGGTATTGCCCTTCAGTTTGCAAACACTTTCAGTACAGCCTCAGCCTTCTGTTTGGTCTCCAAATCTCTGGAAATAAGGAGTGTGGTGGTTTGGCTTTTATTTTTTAATCGTTGCAGGATTTATTTGTCAAACACATGCTTCTCACCAGGCACAGTCGGAGACCTAGAAATATAGTCGGAAGGGGACACACAAGATATGTGTCTTCTTGGAGTTTACAGTGTGGGTGTAGGGTCAAATTTAGTCACAGTAGGGAGGAGTTAGGAATTCAAAGTGTGGCATGCTCTGTGGGCACCAGGAGGCTTTGAGACAGTCTGATAGGAAACCTTGAAGCTGGGTGCGGTGGTTCATAATTGGGAGCCTGAGGCAGGATTTCCATTGGGTTGAGCTTAATTAACATGGGACTACCCAGTGAGTTCCAAGTCAACCTGGGCTTCTCCCCTGTCTGAGACAAAACAGGCAGATTGGCAAAGGCCAGAGGAGAGGATGACCCGGAGGTTTCATGAGGAAACGACACCACTATGGTACCTAGAGCGGGAGCTCCCTGGCCAGTGAGAAGGGGCTCTGCCTTCCTTAGAGGGAACCACAGAACAAAAGTTCAGAGAGCACATGGACCATGTGCGTCTGAGGAGCTGAAAACAGTGTTCCAAGGCTAGAGGAGAGAGAAAGTGAGGAATTTGTGTTTGTGAGGTGTGGCTGGGTACTTCAAAGCCCTGGTGCTGGTGGTGATAGAGTCAGGTTTGAGACTGAGGATGAGGGGTGTCTTTATTTTAAGCCTTGAAGAGTTTCAAGCCAGAGTCACGTGATCTGAGCTAAGTTTCAGAACCATTGCCCTGTGATGAATGCAGCTCTAGGGACCAGATGCAAAGGTGCACTAGCCAAGGCGGTGGCGCTGGGGATGAAGAGATGATACAGAAAGAAGCTTTGGTGACCTGAAATCAACAGGATTTGTGAAAGAAACACCCTGGTGGAGCTTCCAAGGCCCGGGATGCAGCTGGGGCAGGTCTGGTGTGAAGAAGTGGGGGCATTCTAGGGTGAGACGTCCCCAGGGGGCAGCAGTTGACTGGGGGGGGGGGCGGGTAGATAGTTTTTGGAATTCTGCTAGGAACATCAAGGGACTGTGTAACTGATGCTGGCTTTGAAAACTTATTTCTGTAACATCCTCTTGTGTCCCCATGAAAAGTGGTTCTCATGAATTTCCCATGTTTCACAGCCTGATACAGAGAAGAAGAGTATACTGGTAACGCCTACTGTTATAGCCACAGATAATAAAATAAACGCCACAATAAAAAGAACAGCATTTCACGAGCCAACCCAGGTGCTTCAAGGCCGTTATTCTCATCACTTATTCTCACGATATATATTTTTTAAATTAAAAAAAAATGGTTAGCATGTGAAGAATGGGTTAATAATGACATCTCCATTTATATGTGTTATATTATAATTATACTTATATATTATATATTACATATTATACTTATCTCATATTTATAATCTCCATCCCAGCTACCTACCCCACTCTTCTTCCCTCTCACGGTTCCCCTTCTGGTTTGCTTTCGTTGTTTTATGATTTTTCATTATTTAATAAATTCTTCATTTTGTTTTATGTGTATGGGTGTTTTGCCTGTGTACCACATGCACGCAGTGTTCATGAAGGCCAGATGTGGGCATCAGATCCTCCTTGGAACTGGAGTTACAGATGCTTACCCAGTTGCCATGTGGGTGCTGGAAATTGAACTCGGGTCCTCTGGAAGAGGAGTCAGTTTTCAGACTGTTTTCATAGTTCTTATTCGACACTGTGTTATTGTTCTGTTTGACCTTTGCTGTTGCTAGGACACTATGAAACTGCCTTTCTTGACCTGATCTGGCTCATAACTTTTTTTTCTGAAGATGCTGGTGACTAGAGTCTGGCCATGGCTGTGTCTTAGAATTATGTGCCAGATACCAGTCGAATGCATCCCATATATTAATTTCCATAATGCTGACAAACAGTTTAGGAGGGAAGCATCATCCTATTTTTAAAAACGAGGGAACGTCAGAACAGAAAGGTCAAGTAACTTGCTCAGAGTTGCACAGCAAGTAGGTAGTGGGACTGGACTAAAATCTGGACTCTTAATCATTCTTCTAGCCTGTGTCTAATAGACTATTGGGACATCTGACTCTTGCCTGGTGAGTCTTCCAATGCTCAAGGACTGTCAAAACATATTGGAAGGAAGTAAAAGAGAAGGAAGAGAGTAAAAAGGGAGAAGGGAGAAGGCTTGTCAGAGGAGGGGTGGTCATGCCGAGTCACCAGAATCATTTCGTTGTGTTCTCCTGCCTAAATCCAGATTTGCTTGCTGCTCCAGCATGCTCTAGGCTTTTAAGCGCCAGAAACATCAATGCAGAGTGTTCTCATGGTTTGAGGCAAGCGGGTCAATATAGAGAAGAAAATTCAAGATTTAGGGGTTGGAAAGAATTCGGGTCTGGAGCCAGCTGTATCATTTACTGGCTGTGTGACTTTAGGCTTTTCCCTTAGCCTCTCTGGGTCTTACTTTCTATCCATTTAGAAAGCAGTCTCAGATGTGACCTCTGTGTACCTGTGGGCTCTTTGTGTGCCTCCCTGTCTCCTTGCTTCACCCCATCTTCATTCTGGTCTTTGGGTACTTGAGGCAGTGGGTTGTCTTTCTCCTCTTGCCCCCTCCTACTTTTCTGTGAAGGAATCATGTTGGTTTTTGTCACAGGGCCTCTACATGTATACTCTGAGCTGCTCCTGATGAATGCTCACACACCTGACTCCTTTCTAGCATGTGACTCTCGGGGCACATGCTATCTCCCTTGAAAGGGCTTTCTTGTCCTTTTTGAGGAATCCAGTTCCCTGTCTCTGTCAGGTTCTAGAACGTGTCGTCTGTTGAGGGCTCTTCCTGGCAGCTGCAGTCCGGGACCACCACACTTACACATCACCATCACGTTGGAGGCCAAACTTCTTTACCAGCACGAGACCTTCAGGAGCAGGCACTTCCTCGTCTTGTTCACAACTGTACTCCAGTGACACACGAAGTACCTGGCAAACCTTAGTCACTTACAAACCCATTGTTTAATGATGAACTTGATGGACAGATGGATGGACAGATAGATGAGATAGATGGATGGACAGATGATAGAGACAGGGAGGGAGATAGGGATGGATCAGCAAGGGAAGGTAGGTGGTTGGGGGGAGAGACAAATCTAATGACTTTGGATGGTGGATGAATAAACAGGTGAATGGGGGAAGACTGGAGGGTAACCAATACTCTGATATCTTGAAATTCTAGGCTCCTCAAAGTTACAAACTACAAAGTACAAATAAATCCAGAAGGCGAAGGCTTCCTTTAGTAGCATGGCGTGTGCCAGAATACACATTCACTTTCTCATTTCCTCTTCTCAGTCTCATTTCCTTCCTGGTTCTCAAGCCTGTAGTATGCCGCGTTCCTTTCCCCCTTTCTCCAGGAATTGAAAGGCTGTGTGAGCCTGAGCACAATGTAGTGATGCCAGATGGGTGTGTCTAGCCAGACAAAGATCTGGTCAGTGTTCAGCTAATAATGGATGTGTGGCTATTTTCAGGCACTTTAATACACTTAAGAAATAAATAAAACCTCCGAAGTGGAGCTGGGGTCTTTAAAAAGCCGCACTTGCTGTGGAGAGTTCCAGAAAATCCTTCACCTTGTATGCAGCACTTTTCAGTTTACAGAACACTTTCTACAAATGATGTCATTTATTCTTCAAGCGACTATTTTTGCAGATATTAAGGGTTTTAGTCTTGCTGTTGGGAAAGCTAGGGTGTAGAAAAAGGAGCAACAACTTCTTTGGGACCCTCAGATTTCAAACAGGTAGAGAGCAGAGGCTGACGCGCATCGTTGACTGCCTCTATCCGGGCTACCATCTGTCACACCTCTCTGCCCTCCACAGTTTATCCATTCCAAGGTCACCCACACTCCCTACTCAGCAATACACTCACAAGTCTCTCTGGGAGAGTGGAGGTGGCCAGTGGGTCCCCAGCTGTGGGCTGTTTGAGCATCTTGCACCTGCATAGGCTGATATACATGTTGCAGCATGGATCACAGTGCAGAATGTGGAGCTCACCTTCCATCCTGACTCAAGGGAGATATCAGTCTGTGGTGAGCGGGAGCTATACCGAGTTGGGGTCCCGTGAGTGCTGTCTTCATTAGTGTGTTTCCAAACATGTATCTGCACAGTTTAGGTTCTCTGGAAAGGAAATCATCTATTTCTGATTTAACATCCAACTTTTGGAAGATCAGCATTCCAAATGCAATTAATAATGAGCCCAAATCACCATAATTAGCCCAGAAAGTACAGCAGGGATGATGTTCCAGAGATTTTTCTGGGCTGAGGTTTGGTTTGAGTTTCCTTTACAGCACAGTTGGTTCTTCCATTGTGGAATGAAGACAGGGCATGCGGAGCCTTGCTGTTCATCCATTTCTATAGCCACCATGCTTTGGCTTCACTGTAATTCAGGCGTATTTGAGAAACACAGGGCTGTTTTGCTCCCAACTGGGAAACTTCAATCATAGCTGAGATATGATGTGAAGGTTACTACAGACACAATGAGCTAGTAAATTGCATTTTACTTTTAGTCTATGGGGGAATCTCTCTCTCTCTGTCTGTCTCTCTCTCTGTCTGTCTCTCTCACACACATACATACACATGCATACACATACACACACGCAGGCACCACATGTATGCACACTCACACTAAATGATAAATGATAAAAGCAGAAAGGTGAATAAAAATGATAGTCTCGTCTCAGATTTTGTTAAGAGGAGTACATGGTGGGTGGATCCCACTGAGTTAGCTCTGCTTAGGGGCCCGTCTGAAGGCTTTGTTATGGAGCCTAAATGTGGCATCAGGAGTGAGGCCACTATGTTGATTTACACCCACATGGCTTATTTCTGACTCTGGTCCTTTGGGTCCTTCCCAGGAACTTAGCACTGTCTATGAGACTTATCATTGTCACCCAGAATGGGAGAAGGCAGAGACCTTATAGAATGTTTATAGAATGTTTCTGTGGTTTATGGACAAAATTCAAGATTTCTATTTTGTTCTTCCTAGTGTCTGAAGCTGAGTGCCATAGAGTGACTATAACGCCTGATTTTCTTATCCTCTACATGAGGTTAGAGAAGAGGTGAGGACCACAGCCACTAGCTGAAGAAGGGGTGACCATGAAGGGCTCTTCTTCTCCCACTCAAACCCTAGAGAGGTGTGGAGGAGTGGACAGTAGACTGTGAGAGTAGAATTATCAGCTGGGTAGAATTTCAGGGAATTCTGGGTATGCTTTTCTATAAGTAAATGGGGTTTGTTGCTACTATATGCAAGGAGCCGTCACAGAGAAGATCTCCTTCCTGTCTTCCTTCCTTCCTTTGTCCTCACCTAGTTCTTAAAGAGTTCTGATCTCAGTTGCTATTGCTTCTATAAAGTGTTCTCTCTTCCCCATTTCCTCAGGGACCCAAGATGAGGAATTTTAGCTGTTAAACAGATACTAGAAGCGTCAACGATACTGTTTTAGGTGAAAGAAACTTTCAATCCACAGTGGCCTTCAAAGACAGACCCGAAGCCAGTCCTTGTAATTATGGGAGAGGAGCCAGAAACAAGTTTACTGCATAGAAAATGAGCCTCTTGTAGAGGTTAGTAGACTAGAGGTGTCCTGAATTACAACCAAATAGTCTAGCAGGGTGGAGATAAGTATTGTAATTTAACCTGTGTGTGTTGTGCATGTGTTATTGTGTATGCATGTGTGTGTGTGCATGTATGGAGGTTAAGGAGGTGAGATCTGGTGTCCTCCTTAATTACTCCTTACCTTATTTATTTATTTATTTATTTATTTATTTATAAACAGGGTCTCTCACTAAATGGAAGTCATTTGGGCCAGACTGGCTGGGCAGGAGCTTCAGGAATTATCATAGTCCTAGTGTTGGGGTTACAGATGTGTGTTGCTGCACACAGCTTTTACATGGATGTTGGGGTCTGAATTCAGCACAATAAGCATTCAACTCAGGGAGCCTCATAATTTACCCGTCTTAGTGCCTGGCAAGCCAAACAGATGCTGGGTGTCAGTTGTGATATCTGACAATTGCTCACCCACCACCTTTGCAGTGTGAACCAAGACGTTACGTAAATATTTAAAGGAATGATGAGAGGAGATTAGAGCTAAAAATTCCCTACCTAGTAATTTATTGTCATTTCTTTTGTTTCAAATTGGAGATGGTTTATTTTTCACCCATTTTAATCACAAACCTACCTGACCTGTATCCTAAAATCTACTGGTTGAGAATGCTGTTTTAGGCTAAAGGCATTTATTTCTCACAGCAGAAGTTAGACCACATAGAAAGGACTCAGGTCAGAACTGGTCTAGTATATTCAGTATTAGAATGGCTCAAGGAGAAAATAAACGCACATTATAATTATTTAGCTTAGATTCAAGGTAAGATGTTTCCCTGTGAATCGTGGCAGCAGAGAGTGGGAACATCTAAGTTCCTGGGCTGTCTCTGCTGTTCCTATAGAAAAGGAGAGAAACAAGTTGTCGATCAGTCGAGTCTCTCCCTTCTCCGATAGATTGCTTTGGTCTTAATTTGAACTGTATTGCTTAGTAGTAACTGACTGGGGAAAATGTCTTCACTTTGACTTGGCCTCTTTAGCAGTAAAACGGAAAAATGATAGCCAGTGCATCCACAGTTTGTTATGCAGATGAGGTGAAATAATTCATCCAGAATTCTTCTAAGCACCTCGTAGATGATGGGTGCTCTATGCTGGTGTGAGAAGCATCTGGGGCACTGTCCAGGTTGCCAGGGAGGGTGATCCACACCAGAAGCACCTCTGTTAGGGGTCTCTTAGCCCCTCAATACTCAGTCCAGGTTTATGAAACCTAGGCTGTTCTGATTTTCTTTTTTTTAAAAAGACTAGAGAAAGAACATATAGTTTGCAATTACAATATTTGTGTTTGAATTATTGATCTACTGACTTCCTTGTCTGAGTGTCTTAGTCTATTTAGGTCTCTGTATTGACACCAGACCATTGTGTGGACTTGAAAAAGTCACTTACCCTTCTTGAGCCTTAATTTTTTTTTCCTGGATAAAAGTTCACAATAGCACTGTGTTGAGATGATCAATTGAGATAAATGTAACTATGAGTTACAAAACTGGAAAATTATAGCATTTCCTAAAGTGTGTTCTGTGAGATACAGCTAGTTTCAACAAAGACTCTGAAGGAAAAAAAAAACCAAAACAAAATGTCTGTCTGGGGCTGTACCCCAGTGGTAGAGTAATTCCCTGGCATGCCTGGATTATAAAACTCCTAGAGTTCAATTTCAGAGAGTGACAAACAACACAACACAACACAAAACAAAAACAAAAACTGTAGTCAAAGAACTAAAAGCAAAAGCAGTAACAATACCAGCAGCAACTTCAGTGACAGGCCTATTGTGTAATAATTTTGCAGAGTGATGCTTGTTCAGTTCATTCTGGAGTGTCCTCATAAAACCTTAGTATTTTACTGTATTGCCTGCCATCAAGTAATCCCAATATCTGACAGGCCTGGTGCATGTGAGGCCCTGGGTTCCATTCTCACCACTATCAAAAATGAAAGTAACTGAGCTATTTATATGAGAACCTATAGTGAGTCTTAGACGGACAGACAAAACCCAAAACAAAATAAAAACCCATAACCAAACCAAACCAAACCAAACCAAACCAAACCAAACCAAACCGTACTTAGTATTCTCGAATAAAACCAGAAGGTTTCTGGTCTGTGCAATCTGAGTGTTGGTGGTTAGAGTTGGTGTCCATAGCAATGATGACACTATCTGAAATATGTGATTGAAGTATGAGTTGGTAGCTCACTAAGATGGCAGGGACAGTGTGCCTGGGGCGACAGGCACCCACAGTGACAAGCTGATGGAGGAGGGCAGTTGGCAATCCCTGTCATTTTCCCATTAAGTATTCTTTCGACAAACACTTGCATATTCCCTGTAATCTTGAATAAATGGTTTCCTGGAAGTAGGCTGCATCAGAGCTCCCTCGTTTCCCAACACCACACATCTGGTTTATTCTTCATGTGATTTATATTTTGAGGGAAGCCTCTGGGGTTTCTGTGTTCTGCACAGAGCAGTGTGTGTGCGGAATCTTTGAGTGCCACTGCGGACTTGAGCGGGAGTTAAGTATGTCATTTTCTATACAAAGTGACAAAGACAGGGTCTAAGGAAGGGTGAGAGGGGAAGGCAGCTGTGAGACTGCCTGAAGCCCCAGTCTTATACTACAGCCAGCTCTTCTGTTGTCTGTAACCATGGTAACCAAGGGTTGAAAGAGTCTCAGGATGCCAATGTGCCACTGTAAATGTCCTCCCCCCTCAGCCTGTTATTTTTCCTCTGTTCTTTCAATCTGGGAAACTCCCTCTGTCCCCACAGGATGGAATTTTCCTTAGTTCTTTAAACATTAAAAGTTTATTTTTATTTATTTATTTTTGTGGTATATAACACTATCTATCTACATATCTGTCTGTCTGTCTGTCTATACCTGTTTGTCTATCTATCTTTCTCTTTGTCTGTAGATAGATAGACAGACAGATAGATAGATGGGGGGACAATGTGGAAATAGGTTCTTTTCTTTGACTTGTGGGTTTTGGGGATCAAACTCAGATAGGTTTGGTAGTAAGCATTCTTACCCACTGACCCATTTCACTGTCTCATTGGTGCTTGTGTGTGTGTGTGTGTGTGTGTGTGTGTGTGTGTGTGTGTGTCCAGGTGTCTGTGATTTCACAATTGTGCAGATGTGCTTGCTTGCCGATGTAGGGACATTTGTAGCCTAGAGGCTAGATTTGGGATATCCTCCTCCATAGTATCCCCCTGCCCCACTCCCAACCTTTTTTGGTTTGTCTGTTTTTTATTTTGAGACACAGTCTCTTACTGCACCTAAAGCTCAATGATTGGGCAGACTGGTTGACCTTGAGCTCCTGGGATCTACCGGTCCCAACAGTGCTTCTCTGTGTTTCTGACAAGGTTATTTTACTGGAGGTCTGGTTAGATGCTGTGGGTTTTAGATACGTTCCCAAGGAAGAGAAGAAGTCAATGAGGATGGATAAATTCAAACTCTGGTCTTTTGTCGAGAGATTTTGATATTGACTTGCAGGGGCAGGGGTGTGGTATGGTGACTTAAGGGTGGTGAAATGAATGGTGGCCACATTGTGACCAATGTAGCAGGTTACAATGGGTTGCTTCTTTATTTCTTTAGGATAATAGGCTCTTTGGGAATAGTGTGACACGAGAAAATGATGCTAACAGTTTATTTTAAAGATTATTTAATCCACTTTGTAAACTACACAATGGATTTAGTCATATGTTTATGATGGATAGCTGCTATGTGGCTATGATAGTGCTGGGTACTGGACTTGACTGGGACATTTGTGCCTTCTTATAGGACTCATAGAAATTGAAAAACATACAGTCTGGGGGAAAATGTTTCATGACATCTTTGGTTTATGAGAATCAATTATGCAAAAAAGGGGGTGTGTTGTGGAGCAATGGGTGTTGCATATTCAATTTCTTACTTGAAAGAATCTTTTCTCTGGTTTTGTCACTCAGCCCTTGATTTTATGGTAATTTATGCACATGGAGTGAACAAATCAATAAATGAAAAGCAATGGCGTGTCCATAGTCTCCTAACTTCAAATGATTCTTGGAAGCATGCAGCTGTCGGTCCAACATAACGGGCCTAATAGAGATTGCCAGCATCCCCTCCACGCTGGCTGTCCCTTTGTTCCTGGTGTGTCCAGAGGTATTGTGACATTGCTGTATTTTTCTTTTTATAATGGGACCCCCTCCCTGCTTGTCCTGTCCCTGTGGCCTCAGCTCAGAAGTCCTCCTCTGAGCCTGAATTAATGAGAGACTATGACACATTGGTTCCTTTCTCTGGCAGGGTGAGAACATAGCTTTCATAGGAACATGAATGCTGGCTTATGAGGCAGTAAGTTTCACATTCAGCCCCAGTTATAAAGAGGGGCAGAACAGACAGCCGCAGGGGGGCTGGACTTTAGGAGCCCTGTAAGTCCTTGTCTTGTCATCCATTCTTACACTCACCACTGTTTCCCATGGCTGTCAGGATGCCTTTGCTTCTTATGCACCAGTAGTTGCTATTTATCCATCTGGTAATTCTGAACACTCACTGAGTGAGCATAAACAGAAATGGGGCTGGGTAGTGAACACAGACACATGGAGAAGTCCCAAGTCTGGGTACCCAGAGAAGTCACAGTCTGGCCATCAAGACAAGTGCCTTGTCCAGTTAATTACGATACTGTGAGAAATTCATTGCTAGAGATGTGGCTTAAAACCAGGTAACCAGGACACACCTGCTTTCTGTCCAGCCTGAGGTAAAGAGCTTCCTCGGTCATATGTTCCTCCTGCCATGATGTCTTGCCTGAACGCATGAAGACAAGTAAGCATGAAGTGAACCCTCTGAGATAATATGCCAAAAGAATTTCTTTGTTTCTCTGGGTTATATCTACCATGTTCCCTATAGGCTCATGTTTTCAGGGCCTTATCCCCAGCACTATTTTGGAGGCTGTAGACTTTAAGGATGTGGGCGTGGCTGGTGAGGAGTGGGCTTTTGAAGGTTATAGCCTGATTCCTGCTCAGGTCTTGTTCTGTTTCCTGGCCTGCTGTGGTGTGAGGAACTTCTGGCACAAGGTGTCTTCTCTACGTGTTTTCCCCCACAGTGGGTTTAAGTCACTGAGATCGTGAGCCCCCTTCCCTCCCATGAGTTCCTTTTGGCAGGTATTTGATCACAGCGATTCAAAAGTTACGAGCTTATCTACCCTCCATGCTGTTTCTAACAGGTGTTTAGCCACAGATTTGAGAAAAAATAATGAATCCCGCAGGTTTCTCATAAAAATAACCCCACTTCTGGTTACGGTTGGTATATGGCAGTAGCTACCATCTCAGTGTGACCTAACACACACACACACACACACACACACACACACACACACACACACACACTCTTACCCCTTCAATACTCTCTGAGTTCTTATTTGTCACAATGAGGGTCTTACTATGTAGCCCAGGCTCACATTGAATCTGCCACCACCCTCTTTCGGCCTCTGGCATCACAGGTGTGGATTACCACATCTGGTTACTGACAGACTTCTAACTGTAACCCTGGCGTGTTTCTGTCCCCCTTTGACTGAAATCATCTTTGCTGCTCCCATGGAAGGTGGAGAATTCTGGAGAGCTAGGGTGTCTAGAAGGACTCTCAAATCACAGCTGATGGGATACAGTCCACCAACACCCAATTCCCTCAGCAGTGGGTGGGATAACTCAGGAGTGTGTTTGGTATAGGGGCTCAGTTTCCTAACAGTGATAACTCACTTGATGCTGTGTCTTTTATCGGTTTCTTAGCAACCTTCCCATCTGTGGCTCTCTTTTCTAATTTCCTAATTTTTTTTTTATATCCTAAACAACTACTGGTATTCAAAATCTTATCATAGGTTCAGCTTCTCGGGGGACTCAGAGGAAGACATATGGTGAAGATCTATTATTCCTTGTGTTTCTGCCGTATGCATCAGGCACCAGCTTTGATGGCAGAACGAGAGGAGAGGATGGATACAGGACCTCAGAATACCGAACTTACCACTAAGACAAACAGCTCTCAAGGGATATAATCCCCAAACATCTTCTTGAGTCCCAGTTCTGGCAAATAAGCTACAGAAATGTGGCAAGCGAAGGCTGGATAGGTATTATCTGCACCTCATCAAACCAGTTTGTTTCCATAATTCTCCTTCTTATGAGAGGAAAAAAACCTGAAGTGCAGTTGATTTTTCATTATTTACTATAGTCGTTATGTTCTATAAAGTTACTACAAATGGTGAGTTAACAAAATGCAAACCATTGCCAATGTGGGAAGCACAGGGCTTAGTTCCTGCCAACCTCTGCTCACAACGTTCTCGTCCAGTGATTAGGGTGGACCATCGTCCTATTGAATTTGTACTGTTGGTTCATTTTGCATTGACCTCCTGGCTACAGCCTTGTCGGTGTGCCTGGAAGATACTCATCTAACACACTGGCTTTTCTCTGAAGTCCCTCACTGTCATCTGTGACGCAGAAACACTAGGTAACACTTCCATGTAATGCGTGGAGATTTTAGGCAGTGATATCATGAATACATTATAAATCACATGGTTGCTTAGACTGGAAAAGCTGAACTGAGAAGGCAGACAGGAGCTTGGTTGATCTCCAGCGGAGAGTGAGCCATGCAACTGGATCCCCCACCTCCATTGTTTTCCCCCAGGCCTGCAAATGACCACCACAGCACCACAAATATCGACTGTGAGACGATCCGGATAAAATTTTCAGGTAGAAGAATAAATAGAAATAGAATTTGTGAATATTAATAAAAGCCAAATGTCTTTCTCACGTTATCACACTGAGACTTGATTTCTAGTTTAGTATATTTATAAACATGGGAGCTAGGCTCTGTGATTGATAATGATACTGAGATATTAATGAGTTGGCCCTTGCCATTGAGGGTTCATTCTGGTGGTTCAGAAACATCCACTGACATAAATGTATGTGTGTGTGTGTGTGTCCCTAGTTACCACCTTGACTGTTACACTCACATGTCTTCACTGTGAAGACCAACACAGAACTGTGGACTTTGCATTCTTCCCCAGATTGCATCTCAGTGAATGATACCACCTTATAAAATCTGGTCAGGTCACATGAGTTCTTTACTTTCTGTCTCCCCATTCCCCACCCCCAACACATTCTATTAGCCACCAGTCCAATCCATGGGATCTCTCAAGCACACCTAAGATCTTTGTTTCTGTCTGTGTTTTCCTCCCTCCCTTGATCTGTGTGTTCTTTTCAGTGGATGCTGACAGTGCCTTCATATTGGTCTATTTATTTCTGTTCCCACTCCCTGGTGTTCTGTGGTATAGCATTTCAGTTAAGCACTCTTTACTGCTGCTGGCCTCCAAAGCCTTGTATGGTGGCTTTTGCTAATCTGCCTGAAACCTTGTTCTGAACCACCCTCCCCAGTTTCCTCCGGACTTCTTCCTTCTTTGACTTACTGAGAAGGTTTTCAAAACCTGAATTCCCTCCTTTGAATCTTTCCTATCCAGTCTTCCTTACCTATAGAATCTCATCTCAAACCTAATACCCCAGAAAGCTTTCTTTAACCCACCCACCCTCGCCAGACACCTTCTGCTATAATTCTCTTCATTGGGCTTATACAACCCTGAAAAAAAAAACCCTTCTATTTGGTAATTTAATGAACTGAAACTAATGGAATTACTAAACTAAAGCCACTAAAAATGATATTTGTATAACACTAAGAGAACAGAGACTTTTAAGGACGAAAGCATAGCTGGTAGCATTTCATGCTCTTTCAAAGACTGAAGATAATGGTGATGATGGTGATGGTGATGGTGGTGGTGGTGGTGGTGGTGGTGGTGGTGGTGGTGGTGATGGTGATGGTGATGGTAGATGGTAGATGATGATTGGGGATATCACAGTGACAACTGATGTATATGCTTATTGTGGGTCAGGAACATTGCACACATTGCATCATTCTAACAAGGTTTGCATTGCTGGGGAGTATTGTCATGCTCACTCTACACTGTGAGTTCAGGTAGTTGGTCACAGTGTTTGGTACATGGAACGTTCAGGGAATATTTTCTGACTGCCAAGACTCTGATGGACAGTAGTAGAGATGACTGTCTTTTTAGGTCTGAGCAAATTCAAAGTGTGCATTTGTAAACTTGGTCTGTATTTGTCCATGTGATGATGAAACAGTCCTTAGCAGATTAAGCACGGGAAAGATAATATGGAATAAGTGGTTGACTATTTTCAAACTATGGTAAGTAAAATTTGCTTCCAGGCTAGAATCCCTTGACGTTTGTCTTCTACCCTGATTAATGGAAGGTACAGTTGAGTTTTAGAAAAGAGTAAGGGTGGGAATAAATTTGACCATAATGCCACATGTCTATAATCCTAGCTCTCAGGGGGCCAAGCAAGAGAACTGAGAGTTTGAGGCCAGCCTGTGCTACAAAGTGAGACTTGGTTTAAGGAAAGTAAAGGAAAAAAATAAAAAGGTAAGTTTCAGGTAGTTATTTTCTCATTGTGACAACCTGAAGGTGTGTTCTTACCATTGTGTGGTAGTTCAGCAAAACCATCATCCTTCCAGGTGCTCTGGCTCTTACATTCTTTCTCCACTCCTTCCATGATGTCCCCTGAGCCTTAGGTATAGTTACTGCATTGCAGGTCTATCAACTGGTGTGATAGGCACCCCATGGTCGGTTGTTTTCTGCATTTTGACTGTAGTAGTAGCTTTCTATTTGCTGTGAGAAGAAGCTTCTTGGATGAAGAGTGATATCTACACTTACCTATGGGTAGAAAGATAAGTATTTAGAATGTATTTAGGAATTTCATTGGTTTAGGAAAAATCTACTGGCAATAGAAGGTTCTCCTCTAAGATTCATGGCTTCAAAGCTATGTACAATTGGCTAGATTTACAGTACCTCATATGGTTTCCTTCCTCTTGAGTGGGCCCCGAGACAACTATTAGTTACCTCCAAGATATAAATCCTGCTATTGTCCCTTTAGGGATGTTTGACATGTTTATTGTTATGGTCCATAGGTGTTACAGCAGGGTAGGACTGTTGATTGCTTTCCTGTCTTAGCAGCTTGCATATTACCTTCTGGTACTATGAAAGCTTGTAAGAGAGGGGACTTTATAGTCAAGTTTGAGTGTTTTATCTCCAAAGTCTATGATATCTTCAGCAATAGAGCCCTACCTTCAACTACTAAGAAACAACCAAAGGCAATAGCAGTAACCTATATTGTTTTGGGGAGGAAAACTTAGACTTCCTTGACCAACTCTAAAGGAGGTTTCTTGTCTTATAACTGATATTGGAATTTCTATTATATAAGAGTAGTATCATCCCAATTAATGTAACTTTATTTGGAGTGTATGTATGTACGTATGTACGTATGTACGTATGTATGTATGTATGTATGTATGCATGTGTATGTACATGTGTATGTATGTATATGTGTATGTATATGTATGTATGTATGTGTGTATGAATGTTTGTATGGTATATAATTTTAGGTAAATATAGAATAATGATTCCCTATGTCTTTTTCAAGCTTCCTTAGTATTATTTTTCTTCTCTCCCTCTATTGTCCTCCTTCTCCCAGTCTTTCTTATGCCAGCCTTACTTTGAATTTAATTAATATTTTTGAGATTGGGTCTCACAGTGTAGGCCAAGAGAGCCTCAAACTCCTGATTCTCTTGCCTCAGCCTCCTAAGTCCTGGGATTACAGACGTATACTATCACATTTGCCTAGATTTCACTTTTGAAGACTTAAAAATTAGTTTTCCTTTAAGCAGAAATTTGTACCATACTTAATGCTTTTATTTAAGTTTTTCCAACCATTTAAAAAAGAAATAAATATAGACTAACCTCAGGTAATTATAGAATGCTTATATAATCATGGGATTATCTAGTACTAGTGTATACTAATATAAACCCATGGCCACTACAAGAAGTAATGCATTTATGTAATAATAATAATAATAATAATAATAATAATAATAATAATAATAGTAATATCTAAGTAATGCACCTACTACATCTATGTATCACCTACTATTTCTCACAAGTACCAATGACTTGTGTGCTATACTTTTGGGAACACCCAAAGCTCTATTGTTTACCAAATTACAGCTCTGTGATGGGGGTAATTTCCATTGTCAACTTGATTAGATCAACAGACTAGACAATTAGTAAAACACACCTCTGGGTTTGTCTATGGAGTCATTTTCAGAGATGATTAGATCATCAAGGTTCTGCCTTAATCAATAGTTTAATCATCTGATGGTTTTAAAATCTGAACAGATCATTGGGAGGTAATTAGAACTGTAGAAGTTGGGGCCTCATTGGAGATATGGGCCTATGGAAGATGTGGGCCTCTGGGTATGTGTCTTTGAAAGGTACAGCTTGGTCCTGTCTCTTCCCGTTACTCTTTCTGCTCTTATCACAAGGTGAGGAGCAATGCATCACCACACCCTTCCACCATCTTCTGCCTCACAATAGGTTCAGGAACATTGAAACCAGATGGCTATAGATCAGAACATCTGAGGCCACAAGCTGGAATCAATCTTTCCCCCTTTAGTTGCCTTTCTCAGATATTTTGTTACAGCAACAAAAACGTTGATTAACACTGGCTCCCTGGTTATGACACGAGCGGAGCCAAGCACGTGACATCCAGCCTATATTCATTAGATGTTTATTAGTGTATTCAACCTCATGTACTGTAAATAGTGAACACGTGAACTGTATTTAGTCTTTAATCTTAATGGATTAGGAACAAAGAAACTGGAGAATGGTACACCAATAGGGAGGTAGGATGAGGGTGGGCCTCATGCTCCCAATTCCAGCTGTATGAATAGTGGCTCTTCTGCGTGCCGTTTGCCATCAGCTTTGCCATCAGAGTAGCTGTGTGAGCTCTCAGTTTGCACTCAGGGCTAGATAACCTCTTTTCAAATTCAGTTTGCTCCAGGATTTTCTAGGGACTATACGATACCTTGGGGATTCTGAAGGAGATTAGTATGGTTTATGGAGCAATAAAACAGAAAGTGGAAGGCAGAGTAGACTAGGACCACAGATGAGATGCAATGAGTGTATGCTTAAGGCTTAAGGGAGACAGAGTTCACTGCTAGCTCTGGAGCCCAAGAAAGGCCCTCAAGCAGATGTAGCACTTCACATGGACTTTAAAGGAAGAGATGGTGTGAAATGTAATGGTAGAGAAATGGTCCAGTACGATGAAGGGAATCAATTAGGAGCTGAAGAGGGAAATGGGTATTTGTTTGTGAAAGAGCAAGTCTCCAGTTTTGTGAGATGAGGACAGCAGGGACAGTTGGGTACTAGATATTGTTTTATTTTTACGAGCAAGTTGGAGTCTTGGAAGGCTGTCACATGTAATGAGTTGACTTTCTGGAAACAATGGGGTATGTGCACATAGTTTAAAGGAGAAGGAAGGAAAAGAGCAACCTCAGGAGGATAGTGCAGCAACATGGGTGGAAGACGATGAGACCCTGGGTTGACTGTGCCCCAGGTCTAGGCTAGAAGGTCCAGGGGAGAGTGGATTAGAAGGAAGTAAATAGTGTAGAGAAATGGATACTGACCGGTGACCAGTACAGTAGAGGTAATCGTTTCTCTTAAAGTACCAAGGGTTCAGTGTCATCTGTGAGCTATGGATAATGGAGACAGTGATTGTTTGGTAAAAAGACAATGATTGCAGTTCCAGTGTCTTATGTGGCAGGCAGTGGATCTGATGCACAGATTATCTGTCACTGGGGAAGAGCAGAGGCAGTCCAGGCTGCAGTCAATTTCCCATTTTATCCTTGGGTGTGCTCGAGGATAAGTGGAAGTATAATTTCTGTGTACATTTTCATGGTCAAGAGACAAGGAGGTGGGCGCTGAACATGGACATTACTCTTCCCTTGAACAAGGTTAGTCGGCCCTGGGAAGCTGGCCCACTGTGTTATATGTGAGAAGCCACATGAATGACTCATCTGAAAACATTAGTTCGTTAAGAATTTTGTACCATGTATTTTGATCATATTTATCCCCCAACCAACTATTTTCAGACCTTCCCCACTCCCTACTCACCCAAATTTGTGTATATTTTTTAAACAATTGAGTCCAATTTGTGCTGCCTACATGCGTTGACTTTGTTCATTTACTGAGTATAGTTGAAATACTGGGGGGGGATCGGGGTGTCACACCTTTAAAACTGATCCTTCCTCTCCCATTAGCTATTAATTGCCAATACTTCCTTAGCTAGCAGTGGGACTTCATACCAACCTCCTCTTTCAATGCTGGGCTTTTTCTGGCTTAAGATTTTGAAGATCTTGTACCTGTTGTCACAATCACTCTGAGTTTGTATGTACAGTTCCCCTGAATAACTGGTTTTTGTCCGCCAAGTAGGTATTTTCTCCTAAAATATGTCTTCAAAACCAGGAGTAATTCCAGGACAATTTCATCTATTTTGATTGTATGTTTTTCTTCCGAAAAGGGTCTAACAGTTAGTGGCTGTGGATGCAATTCTACCCTCATACAAAAGACATATGGTGGTTATATTTTGGCAAAGAGAAGACAGAGATTTACTCAGAGCATAGTCTGGGATTTGGTACTTCCACTGGAGAGCAAAGAGTAAGGTGGAAGTTTCTCTAGAGAACTCTGTAAATGTTTGAATTATTTAGACTCAGGCACCCAGAGGTGTGTGTGTGTGGATGATGGATTAGTTGCACCTGAGTTCAGATCCCTAGCACACACAAAAAAGCTGAGAATGGTGGGGTGCTTCTGTAACCCCAGTACTGAGTGGGGTATAGCTCATTGACCAATGAGTCTAGTGGATCCAAGAACTCCGGGTTCAATGAGAGACCTTGTCTCAAAAAGCAAGGTGAAGAGTAACCAAGGAAGTAACGTGACTAGATGTGTCACATGACTAGATGTCTACCTTTGTTTTCCATATGTTGCACATCCACCCACACAAACATGGGTATACCCCTCCTCCACACACCTGTCTCCTCAATCCATCTAATTTTCTCTAATCTTTTCTAATTTTAAATTGTTTTATCTGGTGCCGCCTACCACTGTACTACCTGGTATGAGATGCACCAATTTTAACTGCAATGAAATAGACAAAGCAACTCTTGGGGGCTACTCTGTGTAGAGAGTGGAGGCTGAGTTCTTCTAATGGAAACTTCTTTGGGAAATATGACTCACTGGCCTTCATCTCCATCACCATACAGGGACTGATTGAATGTCAGGAAAACAGCTGCAGGTCTACAGTTAATTTGGTGGTACAAAAGAAGAGAGATGGTACAGTTAAATGGATCTACATTCCCAGTCGGCAAAGATGCTGATGCTGTCTCCTAGTTAATAGAAAACTCAAGTATACCCCAAGGATGTTGCCAGATGTTTCTAAATAAGCATCTTACATCTATGGTCTTAGATACTGAACACTTAAACACAAGATAGTCTTTGAAATTGGCTATTGAATAGACACTGAAGTTGTTATTACTGGACCAAGGTCTAATGAAGTGGTACATGCTGTTTAGAGTGAATTTCACTATTATTTTAAAAATACAGCTTAAGTGGAAGGCTGCTGAGATGATGAGTATTTAATTTTAAACTTAATTTTCTTGTTTCACTAGAATTTTCTTTCTAGGTAACAGTGACCCAGAGTAATGTGACTATCAGAAAATCCACGTATTCATATGTACATTTGCTCATTAAAAGGACATTTATTTACTGGTTGGCAGGTTCTGTGCAGAAGTCTGAGAAGCAAGAACAGTCACGTTTTGTATTTTTTTAATATGGTATTAAGAGAGATGTTCTATCATCCTAAATTAATTCTAAGGTCCATTTTTGCGATTTAGCAATTTTGAAGTAAGAATGTATTGAATTTGAAATAAGAAAGAATCTATTTACCTCTTTGTCTTTTTGTTTATTTTTATATTTATATATTTATTTTTGCAGTGATAAGGATTGAACTTAGGGTCTCATACAATGACAAAATCTCTATCTTGGAGTTATAGTCCCAGCCATAAAAAGGTATTTTTCTATCAATGATATCAATTTAATTAGACCTTTTTAACTTTTATGAGGTACATAGAATAATGATACATTTTATGACTGAGTGTTGGTTTCGACAGCAAATACTTGCACAATACTAAACTGGCACTATATTCTGATCAACGTAACATCATGATTTGGAATTTACTATTTGTCAAGCCTCTAATTTTAGGGGTCAAGGTAAATCAAGGGACACCAGGACTCAGGGGCCTGGATGTCCAGATCCAGCGGAGAGGAGGCAGAAGGTAGATGAACAGCTCCTGCTGTGTAGACTGTAGCAGCGGGACTGAGTCACATTTCCCAGTGTCTTCCATCTCTTTTTCTGGCCTGCTGTGTAAGATCAGGTGAGTCATGTAATGTGATTCTGTCAAACACCAGAAGGTAGGAGTGGGGGATGAGAGACAGCAGCAAGGCCTGAAGTGTGTGAGGTGGAGATTAATAACAAGATCAAGGCCAGTGGGTGCACCTAGTAGTACCTGGAGCTAATACAACAGCAGTAATATTACTTTATCAAGTGTTCGACCACTGCCCAATTCAATGCTGTTACTACTTCTAGTAATAAAATACCCTGCAAGCTGGGTATTTATTAGACACCATTACTATACCACTCACTCACTTGCTTCATGCATGAAACTGGGAGGTGACCCGTCTAATATTACACAGCAAGTGGTGGGATCAGGATGCAAGCTTTGGTGTACTGTCATCAACACCATTGTCTTATTCAATGTGCCGCTGTGTGTCACCAAATCTTGTAATACGCATGGAGTTTGTGTCCAGTTGTGTGTATCCTCAAAAGTTGGCAGGGTGAGATTAGGAATTATCCAGAATAAAGTTCCAGTTTCTGAGCAAGATTCTACAGATGTTTTAAGGTAACTGCTATGTGCTTGAGCCCAGGTGAATGAACCAGACCAGGAACATGCTAACAGGCCAGGCAGCAATTACTTGCCTGGTGAGTTAAGAATTCATTACTTTTTGCAGATATTCAAAAACTAGAGTGCTATTGTGGCTAAAATTCCAGAATTCAGTGCCGGGATATTTTAATAACGTTCACAGTCCCTTGAGAAGTTTGCTTTAGGATAAGCCACAGTCCATAACTTGGAGCTAGTAACAATTTTTAATCACTTCTCTAATATTTGGGGAGATGTTCTCGTACTAGTGGATTCGCTTTAGATTTTGAAAACAGAGACCTCAAGGATGTGTAAAATGTTTTATTTCATTGTTTAAAATCACTATTTTATTTCCTATGAGCTAATGAAGAGCCTAGAAGAGTTTTACAAATTATATCAAAGCTTCCAAGATTCCAAATGCCAAAAGTAGTTATTCAGATCTGGGGATGAAGACAGATTGTAAGCTGTTTAATTAAGCCTGTCACTAATTTTTTCCCACTCACATGACAGAGCAAAGTAGTTTTTTTTTTAAATTAAATTTAGAGGACAGTGCTACTAAATAACCAGAAGGAAGAAAAAACCCAAAATCAAAAACCAAAATCCAACTAAACCAACCAAACCAAGAAAAAAAAAAATCAAAAACCAAAAGCCAAAAAATACCCAAAAAACAAAACAAACAAAACCAACCAAACCAACCCCCCCCAAAACTATAAAAAAATAAAAACCCAAAACCCTAAAAACCAAAACAAAAATCCCCCCAATAAACAAAGAAAACAAAAAAACAAAAACCAAAAAAAAAATCTCACCTTTTCAGCGATGTGTCGAGTATGGCTCTTACCGTATTGACTTCTGCTGTCAAAGCATTTGTTGCATACTGTGTGGTGCCAACACACAGGCTTACAAACTCTCACCAGTCTTAGAACTCCCTGTACACAATACCAACGAAGAAATACATGTAAGCCATGCATTGAAAAAAGGGGGGGCATATTACAATTTAGCATATTAACGAATGCATAGGGAGAAACTTATTGAAAGGTCATAGGTGACTGCACTGAAGTGCTTTTATGGGTAGAAAGTAGCACTTTTAGAATGCTTGAGAAGGTTGGCCAGTAACCAGGAATTGCATGTTAAGTTTTGGTAGAGAAAGAGAAAGGAATTGATCGCAAAGGATACATTGATGCTGAAATTAGTGCTGTAAAGATGCTCAACCAGAAATCTCCTGTGGACTTTTGTGCATGTGGTCTTGAGAGGATGTCTGTATATTTCAGATCAAGCAGCTGCGGTCGGGGCCGCTCACAGAGCCACCTGGATGGAGGGCCTGTGGCTTCATGCCTGTAAGCCAGGTGCCGCGTTTCTCCTGGCCTTCCAGGATGGGTCCAAAGCTACAGGTCATGTCCTGGACAGTTGGGCAAAAGTGGGATTGGATCCAAAGGAATGCCCTGCAATCCATTTATCACCATGATAATGGGGTCTGTTTCAGCCTGAGGGTTGTGTGGGCAGTAGACAGAGTCCAGGGCAAACTGCTTCTGTGATTCACGATCTGGTGATTCACAATCAGAGGTGAGATGGGGAAAGGCAGCATTTGACTTATTATTTTATTTAGTGACCGCACGCACGCACGCACGCACGCACGCACGCACGCACGGATGTGTGCACACATGCACTTGAGACTGGAAGAGGGTGTCAAAGCCACTGGAACTGGAGTTACAGGTGGTTATGAACCACCAACTTGGATGTTGGGAACTGAACTCAAGCACTCTCGCCACTGAGCCATCTTCCCTGTCCCAGCGTTTGACCTTTAAAAGGTCATATTATTCCTTGTCTGTGTCAGGATTCCCTATAGCAAAAGAAATGAAATTTTTACATGGAAGTTAAGGTAGGGGTGTAGGTATGACTTCAGACTGGTTGAGTCTCTCCCTCTCTCTCTCTCTCTCTCTCTCTCTCTCTCTCTCTCTCTCTCTCTCTCCCTCTCTCCCTCTCTCCCTCCCTCTCTCCCTCCCTCCCTCCTTCCCTCCCTCCCTCTCTTTGTCCCCCCTTCTCCTTCTCTCCCCTTTCCCCAGACATATTACCTCAGAGATACATCCCCAGATGAGATTCGCTGGCTTCTGAGACTGATAGTCTGACAGGGACCAGGGGAGAAAAGAACTTTAGGGGGTTTCTGTCCCAGCGTGTGCTGGGTCTTGCGACTCCAGAGATACCAACCTGTCACTAGCCTCCAGAGGCCACCTTGGAGTTTGGTGGGCTGTTCTCACAGCAGTAATAGGGATTTGTATTCTCTCAGGTTCTCAAAGATCAGCTTCTCTCTCTCAACTCCTTTGCTGACACCAATGAGCTTGGGCATAATTGCATTTTAGACACATTTCTGTAAGGGCGAGAGTTCATACATTTTAGACATTTTTAGGACAGCCTTAATTTTTTTTCAAAAAAATAATGATGACTGATCAAATGAATAATACATGTAGCTTATCATTGAATATTTGTTAGACTTTTTGTCTATAAAATCCACACATTAGAAAAGTTTAGAGGCATACAATAGCTGTCTTCCTTCTCATCCTATTTCTTCCTCTCTCTTTCCTTTTCCTCTGCCCTATCTTGCCCTTCCCTCTCTCCTTCCCCCTCTCCCTACGGGGACAGACATTTGTCTTGCAATTTTAGATACAAAATTGCTAGTTTTTGACTGTCAGGGAATTATGATCTACTTAGAGGATTCATTAATTTTGCTCAACATTTAAAAACAAATTTTGTGCATCTTGATTTTTTTGTTTTTATTTTAAATTTTATTTTTAAAATCAGCAGGTTTCCTTATTACTTGTCCAAGAACACCTTTGATTTATCCTTCTCCACTGTCTTTCCCCCCTCTTCATCCTGTTCCAGTTCCTTTTATGCCTTTCTGCACCCACTATTTCTCCTTTCAGTTTTATATCACATTTGTCTTCTTGCCCTTCCAATTCTAATTTCCTTCCCCTTGCTGGAAGCCTCTTACTTCCTCTCTCATGGGCCTCTTTCTAGTTTCCTGGTCTTTAATACACTTATTCCCTATAGATACACATGTATAAAAATTAGAAGCTAGGACTAGCACAGGAGAGAGAATGTGTGGGATTCATGCTTCTGATCCTGGGCTGCCTCGTTGGATATAATATTTTCCAGTATTGTCAATTTCCCTGAAATTTTATAATTTCATTTTTCTTTGTGCCTGAATAAAATTCCATTGTGTAAACATGCTGCCTGCTTGTTATCCATTCGTGTCAACAGATACTCATTGGGTATCAGTTATATAGTAGGCACTAATCTATATATCGGGAGATAGGCAATGAATAAAACACAAAATCTCTTTAGATGGGAGATTTATTTTTTGTTGCGAAGAGGCACAGAACGATCAAGCAAATAGGTACAGAATACAGTTTCAGACAGCGATGAAAGTAAAACACTGTGCGGAAATTAAGGTTGGGAAGCAGGCTCAGGCGTGCCTGGTGGAGAGATTGGCCTTTTGCCATGAGGCGAAGGCAGGGGAGTGTTAAGAAGTAGCCTGTCTATAAAGGGCTGAGCAAAATGTTCCACACTGAAGAGCGAGGGCAAGGCCCCAGTGATTGGAGATGAGACGGACAAACTAGGAGCCCAGGGTCACGTAGGAATGGATAGCAGCTGGTGAAATTGGAGACAAGAGCAGGAGCCAGGATACAAAACACTAATTTGATGAGTTTGGTTGCTATCCAAGAGCACATGGGAGGTTTTTAGCAAGGTAGTGGATAGATTGGATTCACATGCTGGCTGCTTGGCGAGGCTTAGACTGGGGTAATTGGAGTTGGGGGAGGGGAGAGAAGTGGTGGAAATGAATATTTAGAGGTGGAGTTGTGGACATCAGGGGAGAAGAGGGCCAAAGGCAACGGGAGAGTCTGGAGTGGTCCTTGGATGAATGGCAGGGACATTAACTGAGGCACAGAATCCTTGGGGAAGAAGCAGATTCAGAGATGTTATGTGAGCTCAAACAAGATTTCTCCTTAAATCATGTCTAATGTGGGCCCCTAACTGGATACCCGAGTAGACATATTGAACAGACAGTAAATGTAACCCAGTGTTAGAGACAGGTACTTTGCTTTCAGAGGGGCACACTTTTTGCTTTAGAAACTGTGGCACTCTGTAGTATCGAGTGGTGATGTGTGTGTTGGTAATCACTGATCTCCAGACGATGAGGCAGGGGGATCTCTAGTTCAAGGCCAGCTACATAGTGAGAGCCTGACTTAAAAACATTCCTGAAACTTTTAACAAAGAAATCAACAACTACCATCCCTAAAGTCTCCCCAAACACAAGGAATTGTGGCAATTTAAACTGTGATATCAGTGTTGTGGAAGGAAGGAAACATTTCCACAGAGGGTTGACTGTCTGCCAAGCGCTTGCTAGATGACTCACATGTATTATTATTCATGAGGCATAAGACTGGAGAAGCACTCGGAGTATAGTGTGTTAGACTCTGGAGATAGATGGCTAAGTTCAATTCCCAGCCATGCCTCTGACTAGTGGCATGTCTAGACTTTGCTTATTGTAAGTTGGAGTAATGGTTGCACCTATGTCTGAAAGTAACTTTGATTCTGAAATGAGTCGATGCATGGAAATACTGGAAATGATATCAACTCTATAGATGGACTCGGTGAGTGACAGTGGTTTTAATGTCTCCACAAAGTGTACCTTAGAGACGAAAGCACAGCACGCACTAGAGCGTTGCCTTAGAATCTTGTTTCTGCTTGTTTACCAGCCAATGTATAGGATTTTGGGTTCTATTCTTGGTTCTTGGGTTTTAGCCTGATTCAGGTTTTCTTTTTTTTCTTTCTTCTTCTTCTTTTTTTAATCTGTTCTTGTTGCTGTATAACCACCCACTGGCAGAAAACAAGCATTTTATTATAGTCACAGACTTCAGCAGCACAGAGGGGGATGGCTTACGTTCTGTTCTGTTTGTGATTTTACCAGGGAAGACGTGAAAGCCACAGGTGCCGGTGGCGTGATAGAGAGGAGATGCTGGAATCCCTGGGCGACATTGCAGCTTATGAGGGCTGAACAGCTACAGTGGATCAGTCTTTGGTGGCTTGCCACATGAGATAACCTGGACTTCTCACAACATGGTCATCAGTTCCAAGACTGAATGTCCAAGATGACCAGCGAGATGAGGCATGGTTGTCTTCTCTGCCTTAGTCAAAGCCTGTTCAGATTTGAGGAGAGGTTGCCTAGATTCCACATTGCCATGAGTAGATTATTCATTTACATAAAAATTATAGAACGGGAGAAATGACTGTGGTTAGCTTGTTTTGGAAAAAGTGTATTGGGCGAAGAAGTTTAAATAGGAGGCCATTTATAAAATGCCCTAACCTAAGGAATCCAATACACGAGCTATAGTAATAATCTCCAAATATCAACAAAACAGTGCTTTCCAGACCTAACAGGACATATGAACTCACGCTGACTGTGACACTTGTATGAAATCTTTACAATCTCCAGCCAGGTGATGCGGAAGGGTTGGAAGAGGTGAGCAGGAAGTCCATCTGTGGTTGAGGACTATCGGGATCTAGTAGCTGGGAGAAGGAAAGTCGATTTTGTAAAAGGATATGACTCCTAGTAGGTTGACTGCACCCCAGGACAGGCTCCACACCCAAGAGCAATTGGACTAGGTGTGTTTATAAAAAGACAGATCACAATGTAAGGTGGTGGGCACTGATCTGAGAGGAGTCGGAAGGGAGTGAGTATGGTCAAAACATATTGTATGAAATTCTCAAAGAATTAATAAAAAATATATTTAGAAAAAAAAAAAAACCTCAATAAACTTCTAAATTCCGTCCATGCTCTGAGATCAGGGTGTCTTCTGCAGATCAGGATATAGTCTTTATTAATTAAAGACTTGAGTGCTCTTAATCTAAATCATTTCAGAATTCAAGGGCTGAGTCATTCCAACCTGTAGGCTTTTGTTCACTTAAGGACCACTGAGCACAACTGGATGGATCCTGAACTGTGTGCAAGCGTCCGTGCTAATTGCTGTGAGGGTTATATTGAGATGCTATGAGAAGTCAATGTGCCAACAGGTGACGACAAATACTGTGGCTTTCAATTAACTGGTCTCTGGAGAGACAGAGGCTGCTGACAATCCCTAATGATAGTTAAAAACTAGTCAAAACAAGACGGAAAATGAGTTTAATGTAAACGTTTTTTAGTTGGCATGGTAACCAACGGTTCAGTGCATACCTCCCATTCTATATACACTACCCATTAATTAATCATAATTACAGCTACCAACCCTTAGGTGCTTACTATAGCCACGCACTAGACTAAGTAACCTGGCAACATTAGATATTTAAACTCTGTGCTTTATTGTATGCATTTGCAGATGAGAGAGTCTTACAGAAGTGAGGTCACATAGGCAAAGCATTGGTCCCTTCTGTTTATGCTCAGACTAGTTAATTAAAAGCTGGGATAAAAATTCAAGTTCTAGATTTCTGCAGGGAGGGTGCAAGATATTTTTTTTCCTCCAGCCTCATGAAGCCTCACAAGGTTGAGGACGGATGGATGTAAAATAATTGATATTTCAACCATGGAGAAAAGCTCTTCTGGGTTCCCAGGAGAGCCTCATTCCAACCATCAAGACTGCTTTGAGCTATATTTGATACTCAGTATAACATAACATACCATATAAAATATATATCTTGAATATATTTTATTTATACACCCAAGAGAAACAGAACGGCAAAATCTGTTCAGACATTGAAACAAAACTTTTAAATAAAATTTTATATTTATTTGAATTTTACTCAATTGAATTTCCCCTTATAATCCAAACTTATCTGATGGAAGGGTTTTGTTTCAAAAGTTTAAACACTGTATGTTTGATGGGAACATTGTATATGTGATGGGAACATTGTATCTGTGATGGGAACATTGTATGTACAATAGGAACATTGTATCTGTGATGGGATTGGGGACAGAAGCAACCACAGGAAGAGGACTGAAGGTTGATGAGGCAAGCCTCGTGACAGGCTATGTCCTCAGACAGCCCCCAAGATTTGAGGGGAAGAGTACAGAACGAGGAAGTTTGTCCAGTGCATACAAAGCATTCCGAGCAGAATCAACCAGTGGCATATTCAGGCCAGAGCCCCAGGGCCTGTGTTCTGTGGCCTCCCCAAAACTTGAGATGAGAGGAGCTGACACTCCAATGGCAAGTATATTCTCTCAGAAAAGAGCCATGCAGACTCAGAAACAAATCCCTGTGCTGTTATTCTAAGTTTAAGCCCAAAGTTTCAGTAGCTAGTTAGTCTGTGTGACTAGCAGAGCCCACATCACCATCTGAAATAACCTTTAAAATGCACATGCAAGCATAACATTAAATGCTGTAGAAGAAGAAGAACTTACTCCAGTTTTGAAGAATTCAATTTGAGAGGCTGGAGAGATGCTCAGTGGTTAGGAACACATAGTACTCTTGTAGAAGACCTTGGTTTGGCTTCCAGAACCCACACGATAGTTCAAAACAATCCACTTCCAGGGAATCAGATGCTTACTTATGGTCTTCCAGGGTATTAGGCATGCACATGACCTGGTGACCATAAGAAAGCAACCGATTCCCTAGAAGGGAATTTGAGGTAGGTAGGGAGATGACTCAGTTGGTAAAGTGCCAGCTACACGCAAACAACATTCAGAATCCAATCACCATTTAAAAGTTGGGCATGATGCTAAACGTCTAACCCAGCGGTATTGGAGTGGATGAAGGAGTCAGGTGGAGGATCCCTGGGTCTTGTTGGCAAACAAGTCTAGCTGAATCTGTGAATTGCAGATTCAATGAAATCTTTTGTCAACAAACAAACAAGCAAACAAATAAACAGTGAGAATACCTGACAATGAGAATACCTGACAATGACCTCTGACCTCCACATGTACATGTGCCCTCATACACACCACATCTTGTATAGCACACACACACACACACACACACACACACAGTCACTCAATTTGAGCATATGACTGCTATATTTTGCACACAAACACACCCCAGAAAGAATGGCCAAATTGAGATCTTTATTTCCACACAGCAAAGTTTGCTGGATGGGAAATGATTAAAAATAATCTTAAAGTATGATTAATCTCTCTTTTGGATAGCAGGCAGTGAAGTTCTATAGACACATACAGCAATTCTTCATTTGGGATTAAAATAAGTGTGAATTTTCAGATGCAAGGGAATTTTTAATGTAATCCCAAGTAAGCTTGACATGGAGCCGAACCACATCTTTAGGTAAGGGTACCACATATGACTGTGATGATTGTGTACTATAGATCTGTGAATGACTCTTTATGCCATTTGGCAGGACAATCCACTATGGTGGATTCCAGCCACCATCCATTCTTCAGCATGGAAGGCTTGATGCCAAGTTTCAAGGTTATAAGAATAGAAAGATCTTAGGTACTGTCATTTCCAAGGTTGTTCCTCCTTGGACATTTCAGTTAAGGTATTTCTTTGGAATGGTGAGTGGTTTCCTAGGAATAAAAGTGATGTTTTGCTATAGTGTACAATGTAGCGTCCTCGGGGTAGAAGTAGCTAGCCCTCATGTCAGTAGCTGATTGTTTTAGTGGTTTGTGTGAAGACATTCCCCCAAAGTTGGAGTCCCCCAGTCTTCAGCATTTGGAGTTTGAGGGATTATCTGGCTATTTTCCTTTTGCTCTCATGCTCTCATAGAGCTAAATGTAACCCTGAACACCAAAGACCAAAGACTCATATGACTGAAGGATATATTCGTGCCAAACTGAGAAACTCAAGCCAACTTTCCAAATAATATGACAGCATGGTTTGAGAAAGACTTTCATAGAATTTCTTGCAAAAGAAACTCAAAGGTGGTGAGATAACTTGATAGAGCTTGCGCTTGAGAATTGGGGAGACGCCAGCCTTCTATCTGGGTTCTAGTGTTTATCTTGGGCAAATTACTTAGACCTACTGGTTGAAGAAAATGAGTTAGCTGCTATCCAAAAATGTCCATTAAGTAGATGGAGTATTATATTATGTTTTTGGTATAGCTGTTTTACTATAAATTTCCTTATTTTTGTATTGTTCATTCATTATAGTTTGTATTAAGTGCTCACTTATGCCAGCTAGATTTATCATGTAAGTGAACTAAATGAGCAAGACATCTCTCCACAGGGGCTCGTAGCCTAGTGGAGGAAGGTTCTGGGGATAATGGCATATTTAACAGAAGAGCATCAAATCATAATCTTAAGTCATGAGCTTCACTATGATAAATAAAAATGAGGAGCCCAAGGTCCTTCAGGTAAACAAAGCCCATCATGGATGTATTTGTCTATATTTTTATTGTAAGGATTTGGCTTTTGTGACTGTGGAGGTGAGCAGGACTTGAGATCTACAGAATGAGTCAGCAAGCTACAGACCCAGCAGGAGAGCCAGTGGTTTAGCTGAAGTCTGAAGACCCTGAAGACAGGGAGAAGCCTCTCTTACTTAAGAGAGCTCAGCCACCTGTTTCTATTCAATCCTCCAACTGACCAGGTGAGGGCTGAAAGACCCCCCGAGGAAACCCTCCCTCAAATCCGGACCAGCGCTCACCCAAGGACACACGAGAGACCTCCTTGATGCAATTGCATAAGGTAGTTTAATGGCAAGGGCCCTTGGGTCGAAACTCGTCCCACACCAGAGACAAGGGATTTTGACCCCCAACCCCAGAGGCTTGAGCTATTTATGGGTAGGGATAGGGAAAGGTGGGAAAGTTTGGCGTGGTTACACAAGATTGGTTATTTCAAATATCAGCAACTTGCAGAGGCGGCTATGTGTGAGCTGGCAGGATGGCTAGTTATTTTGACCATGAAACCCCGGACCTCCCAGAAAAGGAGGGAGAGAGAAGTAAACACTGGATGGCCCATTACTCACTTGGGCTAGTTTGGACTTGTCTGGGGCATGCCTTTTTATTTTTCTTTTGGTCACCTTGCCCCTGGAGGGGGCATGTCTGTTTCAAGCTGTTTTCAAATTTTATTTTCACAATCCCTATGAAGACTCCCAAATTCGGGAGACCCTTACTCAAGTCTCAGGAAGTTGCGAACACCCACAAACTCCAAGACACCGTACCTGGATGCAATTAGCAGAGGTTTATTAGGGAAGAGAGCTGGCAGCCAGCGTTCAAACTGCATACTCGTGCAAGAGTACAGTTTGACCCCTCGTGGTAGGCTAAGGAACCTTTTATAGTAGGGGGTAGGGAAAGGAAGGAATTTTCGTGCCGTTACACATGATTGGTTATTTCAAATATCAGCAACTTGCAGAGGCGGCAGGATGGCTAGTTAGGACTTGTCTGGGCATGCCTTTTTACTTTTCTTTGTGGCCAGGAATGTGTCTTCCTGCTTTGGGCCTACCCCACCCACAGGTGGATTTTCTTCCCTGAGGCTTGAGGAATGTATGGGGCAGTGAAGGCCCGAAATCCTACATTCAGTTCCGCCTTCCTGGAACTAATGAGCCTGTATATATTTTATAAAATGGTCTTTATAATTTTTCACTCTACACCTACTCCTCTTATCAGGATAACTTTAACCTTAAAGTTATAGGTAAGCATCTCCTGTTTCGTCTTCTATAACTTTATATTCTTGTCTTAACACCATTTACTGAACAGCATCTATCTTATTTTTAACAAAAGCTATTAATCTGTTTATCACACATGAGCCAAAAACCAAAAGTAAAAAATTATTATCAAGGGACCGGTCATGGCAGAGTGTAGTGTCATCATCTGAGGGTGGGTGAACCAGGACTCAAATTAACCTCGTCGAGTCCTTTTTTTTTTTTTTGTCTTTCAAGGGCCATCCTATCAGGGAGGATGAACTGACCCTTTACTTAGACCACTGATTTAGTTGTTAATTTTATCTAAAACCAAGCATTTTCATAGAAACACCCAGAATAATGTTTGCACGGGTGTCTGGGCATCGTGTGACCCAGTCAAGTTAACACAACATTAATGCAGATATTTAAAGTGGCTAGAAAGGACCTCTCTGATGTGGCAACATTTAGACAGAGACCCAAAAGGAAGGAAGGAGTTATTCATGAATGGCTGGAGGAAGTCCTTTCCAGACAGGGTTCACAGAGGGAGAGATGGAGAGTTGGGGAAGGAGACGAGAAAAGGAGTCAGAGGCTCTGTTTTCAGACCTTGGAGTCATGGTCAGGGGCTTTTGGTTTTTAGGTTTTTTGAGATAGGCTTTTCCTGTGTAGCCCTGACAGTCTTGGAACTAGTTCTGTAGACTAGATTGCACTTAAACTCACAGAGATCTGTGTGCCTCTGTCTCCTGAGTGCTGTGATTAAAGGTTTGTGCCATCATGACCCAGCAAGAGGCAGGCATTGTGTAGATGGCTTCTTATGGATACAACTGAGAGGCAGAGTCATGATAGTGGTCCTGGGATTTGGTAACATGGAGGTCTTAGATATTTTGTTAAAAGCAGGTCTGATTTCTATCATTGCCCATTCTTATGCATTTTTATGATTGGCATTCAATGTCTTAGTCTATTTTCTGGTGCTATAAAAACAAAATACCACAAACTCAATTTTTATTAGAAAGAAGGAATTTGTTTCTCACAGTCACAGAAGCCAAGAAGTCTATAATCAAGACTAATGTGTGTGCCTCTATGTCTATACATGTTCCTTATGCTTTCTCTTTGACCTGTTTTTTTTCCTGTTTGTTTGCATTGTCCTATTCTGGTTTGTTTGTTTTTATTTGATCTTATTATTACTATTATTATTTTAGAAGCCTGTTTGTATTCTAATGGAAGAGAGAAAGAATGTGGATTTGGACGGGTGAGGATCTGGAGCGAGTTGGGGGAGGGGATCCATAATCAGAATATATTATATGAAAAAGAAATCTATTTTTAATAAGAATCAAGAAGATGCTAGCATCTGGGGCCTTCCTGCTGTGTCATTCATGGTGGAATATGAGAGGAAGGGGGAGAGGGAGATAGAGAGGGGGAGGGGGAGATGGAGAGGGAGAGGGAGAGAAGAGAGGGAGGAGAGAGAGAACCTAGCCATTTACTTTTACTGCTGGTTTTTAAAGAGGTAATCATTGTGGATTTTTTAGCCAACTCATGCATATGCAAATAAACCAAGGATGACTAAGAGACTGACACTTGAGATAGTGTATTGGCTGGTAATAATCCTAATGCATATTGTTTCTTCATTAGTCATTAGAAGGACCATGTTTACTATAGGAGAATCGATTTACTCAATAGCAGTAACTTATGCTTAAAATTGTAATGGTCTAATGACATTTATTTAAATGTATAAATTCGATCAAACCTGCTTTTACAGCAAACCCACTCTTAGAAATAAGCCTACTCCCTGCACATTGAAGTTAGCCCATCTGTGAGGGCAGAGCTTGCGTGGTTGGGTTGCTTTTTGGGGTTTTGCTGTGGGGACTGAATCTAGAGCTTCTTACATGCTAAGCACATGGCCTACCACTGAGTCACTTTCTCCACTCCATCACCCTTTACTGGTGCTACTTTTCAGCTCTGACACACTGGCCATTAGGTTTCCAGCACACAGACTCTGGGCACATGTTCAAACCACAGGGCTGTGCATAGTACTTCTAGGATCAGTTTTGGCTTCTGTGTTGGATAGTTAATGGCTGTGCTTCTTTCTGGTCCTTAACTTATGGCTGGCAGACAACATACCAGCTATCCAGTGAAATTTGAATTGCAAAAGAAAATTTGGGAAAGTCTGCTTTAGGTAGTATTCGGCATACGCTTAAAATTTTGTTGTGATTATCTAAAACACAAATTTTACTGGTTGCCCTGCATTTTTGCTTGCTGTATATGGAAGCTCACCTTGAATGTTCAGGTTAAAATCGTCAAAATGGTGAATTTTAGCCACCAGTCCTGGTGATAACAATGCATTTACTAAATTCTTGTAGCGCATCTCATAGAGTGCTGAGAACATACTAGGTTCTCATCAAATGCCGGTTCATAGAAATTGCATTATGGGTTGAAGCTGTGGAGAGTGTGGGTAGCTCCCATGAAGCCCGTAGTTAGAGCTACACTACCACATAACCCAGCTGTGGGTAGCGGCGCATGCCTGCAAAGGAACTGGAGGCAAGAGGATCAAATGTTCAAGGTCAGCCTTGGTTATTAGTGGTTTGAGGCCAGCTTGGGTGCATGAGACCATGTCCTTTAAAAATAAAGCAAGGGGCATAGAAAATGAGAAAGGGAAATAGAAAGGAAAGAAAGAAAATTGCGTCATGTATGTGTGTCCTTTGAAGACCATAAGTGGAAGGAACCACCTACCCTGGACTTGTAGTGTGATGTAGAAACTTGAGAACCAGGCCTCGAGTGGATGTCCTTGGTGAGTTAGTGGTGGGGCATGTTGGATTTTTTCTGTGGGATTAAACCCTCATGCCCATAGTACAAATGTCTGTTGAATGGATCGCCTTCTCAGGATGACGGTCTAAGTGTAACTGGCCTCTGAGGGGCCATTAAAGATCTCTAAGTGGCAACAAACTCTCGGATATGCCCACAAATTCCACAAGCGCCAGGGTGAGTCATTTGCTCTTTTAATTGTGTATGGCAATCTCTGTGCCTCTCTTTCTTCTCTATGAGACAGAGGAGCCATAACCACAAGACTACTTCAGATGACCCCTTTAGAGGCAATTTCAAGGAAATGAAGCACCAGCTGAATTAAGACTATCTGATGAATTAAACATGAGATAGGATTTTCTGCAAATATTCTATCCCTTGGCTCAAACCTGAGAATCTGAAGATTAGATTTTACTTTCTATGAAACTGGCCCTTCTTGTCTTGTGGTTTTCCTGGCTGTGTTATTTAGAAGGATCTCATACCAGCCGTTGACAATCACTGAAGCTGACAGGAGTTCTTTTATTCTACACCAAGGGCTAAATGCTACTATGTGCTACTATTACATATCCAATTTGATTTAGATTTTCAAATAATAAATCTCATGAGTCCTTGGAGGTAAATATGCTTCTGGTGGCTGCTTAGTTGCATCTGACCAGTCATAGAGATTTTGCCTGGTTAACTCTCTTGAGTCTGAGGATCTATGGTGAGAAAAGATTTGGCTCTTGAAAATATTACTGGTGCAAACTTCTGCTCATCCTTGCTTTTGGACATCCTACCCTGATGAGTACAAGGAACTGCACGAAGTCTGGCATCTTTCTATAGGAGTCACGTGACAGTGTGTGAAACCTCTGAGTCCGAGAATTAGTGCTGTATCGTGTAGAGGAGGAGGTGAAGGTACCATCCTCTGTTCCCTACATGCAATTACTTCTACCCGAATTGCTCAGCTCCTGTGTATCAGGGACTCTGCTGCTTGTCTCTGTGTACTTGGTGCCTCGGTTCCAAGGGATGCTTGGTCAACTTTTGTTGAATTTCTTCTGTGGATTTTAATGGAGGCAATTACAGTGTGTGCACTGAGATTGGGATTTTGCAAGACCCAGACAGAGATGAAAGGGCCCACTGTCAAGGGGCCTCCTAAGGAGTTTAGTCTCTGGCAGAAAGAATGGCTAGCAAGAGAGGATATTTTGGGGATGGGATGAGGTGTTCAGCAGCTGGTATGGAAAATTCCCAAGGAGGTTATTTCAGCCCCAAGATTTCCCAGGCAGTGCTGACTCTTGCCTTCAAGCAGAGGCTGGTTTATCCTCCAGGCCTGGGTGCTACTGGGAATCCACAGATCTGTCTTACTACAGGGAATCTAGTCCAAGTTTTCAGTAAGTCTCTTGATTCCTTGAAGAAGTCTCTAATTAGAGCTATTATTATCTTAAAACTCTTCAGATGAATGGATTTGTACACCTCCAACGTCATTGTCTCCTCAGCCTCATGAATAATACCGTAGGCACCCCTCTTCTAGTCATACTCTTCCTGCAACCCACACCCACCCCTTGCCTCTGAGAACTGCAATAGCAGTAAGTCACAGAGACGGTGGGTGCTGATGTCAGCAGCACGGATGTGCATTTAAAGAAACCCTTTTTTTTGTAGGGGAGATTACCCAGAGGGTGATGCTAAAATGCAAAGCTGTCTTGTAGGATGTTTTGTACAAACTGTCTTCTCCCTCTGACAGATCTTGTTTATTTTTTGCAGCTTAGTAGGCACAGTGGAGGAAGAAGTGCCTAAATACTATTGAAAAAGTTTTTCTGAAGGTGGTTTCAGTGGCTGCAGTGAGCCAGGAGCACTGAGCAGCCAGGCTGGCAAACTGGGTTAGTTAGGACTGCTTGCAAAGCAGAATGCTCCAGGGGGAGAGGGGAGATTGGGTCTCCATCTCTGTGACTTGAAATAAGGGCAATGGGGAAGGCATACCTTGTTCAACATAGTTTATTCCTTAATGTGTATATTATGTCTACTGATTGTGAGGCTAGCTTTAGTGTCTTTATAATATTTATCGTGACAGAAGGGAAACAGGTCAGGACCAGATGAGGAAGGATACTATGGATTGAGAATGACGGCAGTCCCCAAGGAGATTCCGTTTTCCCAGAAATATTCAGCATCTCACCTGTAGAGGAAGAGCAGAGAGTAAGAGTAATTCTGAGAGGATATATTAACTACTTTTTTCATAGGCTGCAACAAATTACCCAACAGATGCAGTTTAAATAAGGAAGATTTTTATCCCAGCACACAGTTCACAGGGAGATCATGGAACCAGGAGCTTGAGGCAGCAGCTAACATTGTACCCACAGCCAGGAAGCTGAAAGACAAACTGCCAATGCTCAGTTTCTTTTTCTTTTATTCAGTTCAGGTCCCAGTCCACAGAATGGTTCTGTCCGAATGCAAGGTGGGGGCTTTCTTGCTTTGTTAAACTTCTATGAAAACACCCTCAAAGACTCAGTGTGTTTCTATGGTGATTCTAAACCTAGTTAAGCTGACAATGAAGGTTAATGGTCACATAGGAGAGGAGAAATAGAAAGAAAGTTGAGTCTGTTGGCTGAAGAGAAGTATTCAACATGGAATCTAAGCTGGATGCAGAAGTGATAAGGGGGAAAGGGGAGGACATAGCAGAGGGGAGAGCAGAGGCAGAGTGTAATTTGAGAGCAATTATGGAGAAAAGTGGAGAGAGAGGATGCCCAAGTTGGTGTCTCAGTTAGCTTGAGCTACTGTAATAAAATATCACGGGCTCCAAAAGGACAGACACTTATCTCTCACGGGTCTGAGACATCCGGTCAAGACAACCTCAGTGTCCTTTGATGTCTGTTCCTTGCTGTCAGTTCCAGGCAAGAGGAGAGAGGTCCCAGTCCAGCCAGTTGTCTCTCTGGGGTTGAGCAGATGATGAGTGTCAGCAACCCAAAAGAAGCACCGAAGCACACCAGGCAGGGAGTCTCGTCAAAGCAGGAACTCAACTTTAATGTATCAGCCTCTCGCTTATATAAACTCAGAGCATAGGGAGGAGGAGTTTTGGTGAAATGAGATGACATAGGGGGCTGGGAAGGGTGATGGAGGGTATGGGGACTGACAGGGCCAATGGCAAAGCTATACACCAGCAACAGTGGGGCAGAGGCAGGGCCAAATGGGTCTTGTTCAGTCACCCTAGTACAGAAGTTTTCAGACAGGTTTCAAAACTCGAGCCTGGCTCGGGTTTGTCCTCAAGGCCCAAACCAGGGCCAAAATATGGCCCAACACTGTGAGGGCCTGTTTTGTGCTTCCTAGAGGGATATGTTCTTCCTGCATCCACACAGAGATGCTGTTGTCTCTCAGATCTGCTCTTTCCTGAATGTCACCGTCTATGTGCTTTCCTCCCTGGCTTGTACCTATAGCCTTCCCTGGTACACTGGCATCTCTTTCTTGATGTTTTTAAAGTTTCTATCCCCCAGGGTTTTTTTCCGTATATCATGGCCGACTGAGTAAGTGGGTGAAAACTCAGCCCCTGGGCTTCAAATTGGACAAATGCTGAGAAGGAATTCAGATCCCAGACCCCGTGTTCCCCCCCCCCCCCCCCCCCCCCCCTCACGCAGGTAAAGACTGGAACTTTGCTAAGGCTAGTCTCCTTACTTCTTGATTCTCTGCTTCTCTCACCCTCTTTATGGGACTCCTCTCAGTAAGTTGAATTGTACACTAAATCACAAGCAGATCTGTTTTGGGGATCCGATGTAAGTTCCTGGTTGAAATGGGAAGGCAATGATGGTGCTGCTAAAAACTGGAGGCAATGAGAGGCTTGGATTGGGTTGTTTATCTGAGAGTTACTGACAGGAGGGCTGTTTCAATGAAAGGTTTTGGAGAATCAAGAAGAGAATTCAGGATATATATATATATATATATATATATATATATATACATACATACATATATATATATATATATATATATAATTTATTATGTATACAATGTTCTGCCTGCATGTATGCCTGCAGGCCAGAAGAGGGCACCAGATCTCATTATAGATGGTTATGAGCCACCATGTGGTTGCTGGGATTTGAACTCAGGACCTCCAGAAGACCAGCCAGTGCTCTTAACTGCTAAGCCATCTCTCCAACCCCCTCAGGTCCACTATTAATGTTCATGTGGAAGATCAGGGATGGAGAAGCCAGAAGCCCTGAGTCTTAGAGGAGCAGGGGTTTTGACACAACTGTGCAGTAGAGGGTTTGGGGGTGGGGGACCAGGGATGGGGCAGCATGGCCCTGCTATTGTGGAGATTCAATGGAATCTACTGGAAAGCCATGTGTGGAGTGTAGTGCACCCTTGGAAGATGTGCAGGCTGGTGCACCAAGAGGCTGAAGAAGTAGGCTAGGTTCTGAGCAGAGGCTTGGGTCTGGGATGGGGCAATGGGAAGATGGGTCAGAGGAGAGGAAGCTAAGAGCAAGAGAAAGACTGAAACTCTAGGGTCACCTGAGTGTAGTGACACACACCTTTAACCCCAACACTCAGGAGGCAGAAGCAGGCAGCTCTCTGTGAGTTTGAGGTCAGTCTGGTCTAGTGAGTTCAAGGACAGACAGGACGATTTACAGAGGCAAACCACCCCCACCCCCCTCATAACTCTAGCGTCATGGACATCTACTCTTTTTGTTACATTTGGCCTTGCACTTCCCAGAAGAATGGTTCTTGCAGTCACCTAATGAATGGTGGCTTGGAAACAGGGGATTAGGGAGCCTTCCTGGTGCAGAGAGGACAACCACTGATTGAATGACAAAGACAAATACATTGAATTTCTAGGTCATTATAAACACTAGTGCATCTCTTTCTTTCAAGTATTTTGTCCTGGAATTTATTGACACCCCTTAGCTACTCTTGGCAGTGTGGTCAGCTAAGGCGAGATGAACAGATTTCCTAGGCAAGTGAATGAATGAAGGGCTGAAGCTGTAGGATCTTCCTTCCTAATAGCTTGAAATACAATTTTATTTGGTTTTTACTTTCCACTATGGATCTTTAAAGACAACGGTGCTATCAGAACACTGACTTAGGAGCTACTTGAGTATGACTGAAGAAGACTTTGCAGAGTGGGAGAACAGTGTGTGGAGGGAAAGGAAAGGGAAGCCCTGTCCAAGAAGCCTTTTGTGAACAAGAATAATGTAAAGATTTCAGGATTTCATCAGTATTTCTTGACTGTTGCTTGAAGCCTAGAAAGAAGGGGCCCCAGTGAAGAGAGGTGGCAGTCTTTGACAAGACTCCTGGGAGAGGCAGACCTCTAACTTAAAGGAAAGATCCTACCTATGGCATTTAGACTAGGATTTCAAACACTTAGTCCCAGAGGAGAGAAGGTATTTCGAAAGGTGCAACTGCAATTATATTATTTTTGATCCTAAAGGATGGGGAATGATGTTTCCCCACCAAAGGGTTCCAGTTAATTTAAATTGTGGAGGAAAAAAACATAGGGCATGAGTCAAAATACATTATAGAAGCATTTTGGACTGTACCACAAGAACTCTGATGGTGGATGTTTACCTCTACAGGTTTGGCTTTGGGGTCAGGACAAAGGAGAGAACAACAGGCAGTCTCCCAACCTAGCAAATACAGAGGTCACTCCAGGTCCTGGGCTCTTTGGGCCTGAGCTAGTGAGGAAGGGTTTACTTTACTGGGGGATGACAAATTCATCCTGTCAGCGCTCAAGAGCTCTATCAAACCCGAGTTCTAGAACAGGGATACTATTGAAGAGGGGTTTGCTGTAATCAAGAACAGGAAGGACGCAGTTAAAACAGACCAGAGATTATATAGGACAGTAAAACTTCATCTGGTACCCACCCACCCACAGGAACACGAATGATTCTGGGTGTGCCACAAGTAGAAGACCCGTTATCACTCTGTCTGAGAGGCTGCATCTAGGTTGCCCCTCACTTCCTCTCTGTTCTTTCCTGGACTCCTTTGTGAGTTTTGCTCATTCATGGTCCCTTAAAAGCTGCTCCCTTGAGCTCCTCTTTTACTCTCTTCTCACTTTACTCCCTCTGGACCATTTCATTCAGTCCTAAGGCTTCAGTATCACTTACATCCTCATCACACCCATACCCAGGAGTCCAGATGGACTCTCCCCGCTCCCTCCACCTGAGTTCCTGTTCCTTGTGCTCCATGTTTTCCGGATAGCTGCTTTGGATGTGCAGTGGGACCACACACACCCAAGTCTTCTGCATTTTCTGCCTTGCAGAACACTGTGCTCTGTGATGCCTCCCCCTCCAACATTTCTGACTTCTCATTCACAGGGTTCATAGGGACCTGTGGATTTTACTTTTTTTTTTTAATTTAATTTTATTTATTTTATAACTTGGCCGTAGTTACCCACCTCCTCCACTTCTCTTCAGCAAAAGACCTGTTGTTCACTCCCTTTTCTTTGTCTTCTCTGTGACTGCTCAAGTTAAGGACAGAATGTAGTGCAGTAAGCTTACTCCTCCACCCCCACCCCCATTCGGGTATGTTGTATATGCAGACACAGGTATAGCTATGCATGCCTGGAACAGAGATCGGAACAGGGCATTAAGTATCTTCCTCTATCACCCTATACTTTGTTACTTTGAGAAAGTGTTTCCTGCTTGTGATTTTTGCCTAGGCTGGCAGCTAGCCAGCCCCACCATCCACCTGTTTCTGTTGCCTTCAGTGTTACTGTTACAGACATGCAAGGGACCACACCCAGCTTTTACATGCATGCTGGGACCTGCACTCTAGTCCTCATGCGCTCTTACTAGCTGAGCCATCTCTCCAGCCCCTATCTCACTAACATCTGCCCACACTCTCTCTCACATCACAGGCTCATTCATACTGATGGTGGACTCAGCTTGTTCACCCCACATTTGAGCTCTTCTTTGTTGTGTTGGTCTTAATGGTTTCCCATGCTTACTAATAAGACTTAAATCCAATATGCCTCCTGTTACATTTCTAGCTTTGCCTTAAAGCCCTGTATTCTGACTTACAAACCTGATTAAGTTTTCAACATCCCAGCTTGGTTCACCGAATATTCAGTGTGTTTGTAATTATAGCTCCTGTGGCTGGTTTTTCTTTTCTGTCTCCCCTTGCTCTATAGCAGACTCTTGGTTCTCTTTCTATTTCAGCTGGCACTGTCTCTCTGAAGCCTTTTGGGTCCCAGTACCCTCACACCTTTGCCCAGTATGGCCACTGCACACCTGTTGCATTTATTTCATGGGTCCCACAGTCCTTTCCAGTTGGAATAATGGAGAATGCTCACGTTCATTGAGCACCTCCTTAGAACTAACCATGGAGCAACATGTCCTGTCTTATTGTGTGTTTTCTACTGAATAGCCTTCTACTTCCCTGTCTTTCCATGTTGGGGGAGGGGATATACATGGAGTAGAGTCAGGACAAAAAAGAATGGGGGAACTGAGCTCTCTGTCTCAGCTAAAATGTCACTGTTGTGAAGAGACTCCATGGCCAAGGCAACTCTTATAAACGGAAACATTTAATTGAGGCTGGCTTATAGTTTCAGAGGTTTAGAAGTTTAGTCATCATGGTGGGATGTATGGCATCATGCAGGCAGACGTGGTGCTGAAGTAGGAGCTGAGAGTTCTAAATCTTCATCTGCAGGCAGCCAGGAGGAGGCTCTGATTCCACTCTGGGTGGAGCTCGAAGAGACCTCAAAGTCCACTGTAACAGTGACATATTTCCTCCAACAAGCCCATACTTACTCCATTAAGGGCACACCTCCTAATAGTGCCACTCCCTATGGCCAAACATTGAAACATATGAATCCAGGGGCCCCAAACCTATTCAAACTACCTAATCCTCTTTCTCCAGGATGCTTGCTTTTTGCCTTGCCTAATGCTTCATGTGAACTATGGAGTTGTATTGGGTTGTAGACTCATGGCAGGGATTTGACTGGATGACCATTTCCCAAGTCCTAAAAGCCTTATTCTCTGGGCTCCTTCTCACCTGTTATTGCCATTGTTTTGGCTATGCCCTTACTTTATAAATGCAGAAGATCTTGGGACAATCAGGAGGAAGCATGCACTACTTACTAGTCCTCCAAATGGAGTTGGTTCATTAAGCCTCAAATGAACTGTCTCCTTTATACTTTTCCTGTGTGGGGTGTGTGGAAATGGAGCATGGCAAGAAAAGCCTCAGAATATTAGGTACCTTCAAATCCAAGTTTGTTCTTAGTCAGAAGGAGGGGGGGGTGCAGACTAGAGGGGAAGTTTGTGTCCTTAGGATGAGCGATGACTCACTAAGAGAGATTTCTTTTTGACCTAAAAATTGTTTTATGTAGACAAATAAAAACAGCTTTCAGGTACTCTATTAAGAGGACAAGAGAACCCGGAACGGAGTGTTGGGAACGCAGTGCACTGTCTCCTTCTTCATCCTTTCCATAAACCACTCACCCCAACGGTGCTCAGATCATTTTGTCTTCTGAGGACTTTAACACTGAAGTCGGGATGTCTGTCTCTGAAAACATACAACAGCAGCAGGAGTGCTTCTGCGTGCTGATTTACCTACACCAACTTTTCTTTGGAGCAGTTATCTGAACTGGTTATTTTAAGTGTGGTATGGATGAATGGAAAAATTCAGGAGCGGAACAAACTCTAGTTAGGAGCCTCTCACTTATAAGGACTCATAGATTCCACCTTGAGGCAGACAGATATGTGATCATTCTAGGACTTGGTGGATCAAGGAGGACTTCTCGGTGGTGGTGTCACATGTGAGTTGCCAGAATTTGTCAAAAAAAAAAATGAAGTAAGGAGAAGCAGGGAATGGAGGAACATAGCCCTGTATCTCCAGGACAGTGGCACAGCTAAGGTGGTGTAGTGTTGGCAGGCCTGGGTTTGGTTGGAACAAAGGTTGTTTGTAAGGGTGTGGAAGTGGGTGGGACAGGGAGATAGGTGAGTGCCAAGTCCTGGATGGGAGTCTTGGGGTAAGCCACAGGGAGTCTGCTCTTTACCCTGGACATGTACTGCCTGAAGTAGATGTGCTTTGCTGGACAGCTCGGACAGCTCTGGGTAGCCATGATGTGCAGGATGGAAGTAAGGGAGAGGGGACCAGGAGCTGAGGCAGTGACTCAGGTAAGAGAAAATAACGGTCATCTTGTTGAAGAGGTGGGAGAGGGCAGGTGTGAGGCAGGGGGTCAGCCTGTTCTCAGCTACCTTTTCCTTTTTCCTTCGGGTCTTGGGGTCTTGAGGGTTTTGAACCTTGGTCTGTTCTATCTCGAGTTTACTTTTTAAGGTTTGTATTATCACATATTAATTATACATTATAATTGGTTTCATATGATATTTTTGCACATACACACTCATATATATATACACATATACACATATACACATATACACATATATATATACACATATACACATATACACATATACACATATACACATATACACATATACACATATACATACATACATACATACATACATATATACATATACACATATATATTCACCTCCAATTTTACTCACCTCTATTCCTGATGACCCACCCCTCTCCTCATGTCAACTAGTTCCCTTCTTTTGTTTGTTTGTCTTTTCTTTCTTTTCTTCTTTTGCTGTGATTCAGTGACTTTCGTCGTGCCATGAGTAAAAGGCATGATTTACAGGAGCTCAGACAACTAACCAGTGGTCACAAAACTGAAAAGGAAGTCTCTCCCTCCTCCAGCAACTATTAAATAAAGGCTTATAGATCCCCAGGAGAGGCTGGTAGGCTGGAGTTCAAAAAATCTTTTACAGTTTTGTTATGTTGAATTCTATCAGGCCATTTTTATACCATTTTGTAATGTACTTTCACTGTGTCCCACTAGTCTCCCCTCCCCTGCCCACCCCCATTAGTCTCCCCCTTTCCCCCCATACAGTCTCACTTCTACTTGCCTGTAATCTGTATGTACATAATTCTATATGGGTCTCTGTAAAATCTAGGGTCCACGAACAAGAGAGAACATGTAACATTTGTCTTCCCGAGGCTGACTTAATGTAATTATTTCTAGTCATGTATTTTCCAATGTGACATAATTTCTTTTTCTTTTTTTGGTTTTGTTTTGTTTTTCAAGACAGAGTTTCTCTGTGAAACATCCTTGTCTGCTCTGGAACTTGTTCTGTCGATCAGGCTGACCTCAAACTCACCGAGATCTGCCTGCCTCTGCCTTTCAAGTTCGGAGAGTAAATGCGTGCGCCACCACCGCCTGGCTCTTAATTTCATTCTGTATGGCTGGAAGTAACTCCATGTGTGCATAGCCCATGTCTTCCTACCCATCCCTCTGCTGATGGATGCTATGCATCCATAGCCTAGTGACTGTGAATGGAGCTGTAGTAATCTGCTGAAGCTTTGGGAGGATGAGGAGAGAGAGCAATGCCTAACTCAGAGGCATAGCTGCCTTTGCAGTGGTACCCTGGGACTTGCTCCTTAGCATCCACAGACTAGGCTATATTTCATTTCTCAAAAGGACTGGCTTGATTGCCTTTACAGTAAGAAGCCTTCACACAGAGGAGCTACATGGAAATGGGATGAATCAGGTTTGGCTGCTGGGGTATCTGGAATCCGAGGGGGCCACACTCCCTTCTAATGGCTGACTGTCTGCCTTTCAGACAGGTATGGTTGGAGCACTGGAGGTGTATCTGTTGGCCTTTCAACTCTCCCGTCTTCATCCTAACACTTGATCTCTCTAGGTAGAAAGTGGATCCCACCTAGGCCTGAGGAAGCCCTTTAGGGAGACTGGGTGAGCTTTAGGCCAGAGCTCGTGGCATTCTCTGAGGCTGATGTGCAGGTGTCTTGGGGGGGGGCGATTTCAGGCCTTGGTTATGTGTGGGAGATGATGTAGGGAGACTAAAGGGAGTAGATTGCCATTTCCATTGAGCACACCCAGCCATGGTTGTCCTTTGCCTGGGTAACCAGGAAGAGTCCCTTTACTGGATGGCAATGGGAGGTCTGAGGAGGCTGCACTCCAGGCTTTCAAGAGATCGTCAGTCCTTTAGATGCTCTTTGCTTTCAGTAGTGTGACAGAGTGGAGGCACTCAAGGGTAGGCGTCTGAAGACAGAGTCAAGCTTGCCACTGTTTACTGAAAATGTTACTTGAGCTCTTCTCTCTGGCCTTAGTTTCCTTATCTGTGAGGGGGAAACACATGAGAATCACTGCCGTCCATAAAGGGCCTTGTGAAGCTAAGATCGACTCACGTATGCCTAGGTGTATGCAATTCTATTGCTAACTCTGAAGGCAATAGTGTGTCTTATTTATTCATATACCCCCGTACCAAGCATAGAACAAGGCAAGCTCAAATGTTCGTTGATTGGATTTATGAAAGTATGATACAGTAAAATCTACAGGACACGGGAAACCCACATAATATAAAATTACTAAGAAGTTATTCAGCCGCCAACAATCTGGCTTCCACACAGGTCCCTGTTTTCATCCTCACACAGAAATGATGAAGTCAGTGTTCTGAACACTCGTGAGAAACCATTTAAGAATGAACATGAACAGAAGGGAAATTTTCTCCCAACATATTATTTCTTTCTTTTTTTAAAATGTTATTTGATAGGGCTGGAGAGAGGGCTCAGCAGTTACAAGCACTGACTGCTCTTCCAGAGGTCCTGAGTTCAATTCCCAGCAACCACAAGGTGGCTCACAACCATCTGTAATGGAATCTGACACCCTCTTCTGGTGTGTCTGAAGACAGAGACAGTGTACTTACATAAATAAATAAACAAACAAATCTTCAAAAAAATATTCTTTGAGAATTTCATGCGTGTATTAAATATATTTTGACCCTATCAGCCCTTCACCCAACATTTCCTTTTATATCAGCTCTCCATAGCTCTTTTACTGCTAAATAGCTTTCTGTGGGGTCTGTGAAGTGTCATTACGTTATGGGATTTGTCCATTACTGATACACTATGTGGGAAAAACTCCATTGCTGCTAGGATATAGGAGTTTCTCCCACAGATCAGAAACTATTTTCATGCCAGGCTTCCTTGGGGTTTTAACAGAAGGACCTCTCTGCCTAAAACTGCCTTCTCTCTAAATTGTTCCTTTCCTGTGCTCCACTGCAGAAGTGATTTCCAAGTTAGATTCTTCTACTTTTAATGCTGGCTCTGCAATCGGGCCACTTGACCTTGGCCTCATCACCTAACCTGCCCGGGTCTCATTTTCTTTCTCTCTGCGGTAGAGTTGTGACGGCAGTGAGTATGCCCTTGCAGACCTCCAGTTGGAGGGCATGCAGTTCACCAAGAGCCAAGGGAATGTCTGTGAAATCCGTTGCCCGAGTTGTACAGCAGGTGTGCTTCTCCCATGAGCTATTCTCAGCCAGATTTGAACTTGCAAGGCTGGCATGGCGGAACTGTTCATGGGAGACCCAGAACTTCCCAGATGGCTGACGTTGGCTCAAGAACTCCTTGACAGGTTTTCCAGACCTTTCTTCGACTGTGGGTGGTCCAGAATGCTTTCATCCATCCATCCATCCATCCCTCTTACTCTCTTCATCACTCAAGGGCAGACTAACATAGTACGTTAGTGTCTGATGGCTGCTTTACCTCTCTGCAACTCCCTTGTTTATTTTCCCATTTGCATTTCCCTTAGTTAAAAAATGAACACACAAAGCTCTCTTTTGGCATCTGCTTCTGGGAGAATCTGGAAATGTAGAGTATGATACATGACATAGTGTGGATTGATGCAGTGGTGTCAACCCTGTCACTGTTATCACCACTGCCACTGGCGCCGCCCCCGAAGCTGCCATCACCATAATCACCACCACCACCACTAATTTATGCAGTTTCATTTCTTTGCAAAAGACAGTGACCATTATTTGCAAAAGACCAGATGACATGACTCATCCTAGGTCACTAGGCAATTTTCTGTTAGAGCGAGGGCAGCTCTAGTTTTTTTGAGAATAAACAGAGTAATGAAAACCCCCTCTGAAAATGTATTCAACCTCAAGGGAAGCAGACTCCAAATCCATTTCTAGCTGCCAAAATGTGCACTCATATTTGCTAAAGCAGCCAACTCCATTTTTAGTCAAATGCACGGAAGGTTTTGTAACGTTCTGAAGCCCCTGCCAGGACTCCTGACATCTGCAAATATACGCCAATCAGCAAACCAGGGCAGCTCATTTACTGTTCCTGAAAGCCCTGTGAGGTTAAAAAGAAGTGGAGTTATTATTCACATTTCCCAGAGAAGCAAACAGAGAAGCTAAGCGACCATTTCAAGGTCACCTAGTAGATGATGGTTTGGGAATAAAACAGCTTTTTTTTTTTTTTGCTTCAGTGCTTTGCAAACTGAGGCATTATCAGATTTGATTCAAACTCTGTTCCTGGGGACAGTTCTTAGCAAACTGGTACAAAGAACTGGCCTAAAGCCTAAAAAAAACTTTCCCAAGGCCAGCTCCACCTAGCATTGGGAGTGCTGGGATTTCTGGAACCATCTGTTCTATACTGGGCAGAAGACCTACCTATAATAGTTTTTAAGTCTACAGCAAGCAAAAGCAAAAGAATCAATAGCAAGTAGCAGATAAAGAAAAACAGGCAATTAGACATCGAAGCCTCATCAGATCAGGTGCTGACTCCAGTATTGATGGCTGGGGTAGCCTGAGTCAGAAAGCAAATAAAAAGCAGCATTATCAAGTTGGGGGAGGGGCTACAAACATTCAGCAGAAATTGATGGGGGAAGTCCCTGTGAGGCAGCTGGTTGGGGTTTCCCAGGGAGAGTCCCCTGAAGAGCTGAGTGACCTTACTCGTGAAGCTTCTGAATGAATGAACAAAGAATATGAGATAGACATAACACTGTGGCACCTGAAGTCACTAGGAACAAGCAGGGCAGAGGCTAAGGCAGTCAGCTGGAGTCTTGATGGACAGAGCTCTGCATAGAGGATGGTCTGCATCCTCTGCATGATGATCCCTGGCTTCCTGTGACTGTCAGCGTGTCTACCCCATGGGATGAGTGAGAGCAACCTCATAGTTCACCTTCTTGCTGTCTCACAGACACAGTATTGTTAATGCCCGTAGCTGTTTGTGGCTTCCTCCCTCTTTGTACAAAGCTAAGAAGCCAGCCTTTCCTGGAACAAAGAGGTCTGGAGGATGCAAGGCAGGCAGGACCTCTTGCTTCCAGAGTTGTCCCCTCCTCCTCCTCCTCCTCCTCCCCCTCCTCCTCCTCCTCCTCCCCTCCTCTTCCTCCTCTTCTCTTCTTTCTCCTCCTCCTATTTTCTTTCTCCTCCTCCGCTTCCTTCTTCATTTTTAAAAACTTCATATATAATGAATTTTGACCATATTCATTCCCCTCCCCCAGTTCCTCCAAGATCTACCCCTCTTCCCTACCCATCTGCCTGTTATGTCCCCCTCATCCCATTTAAAGTCTGTCAAGTTCCCTTTGTGCTGCCTATACACTCTTGGGTGTGTGCTTTTTCTCTCACAATGATCCCTGAGCCTTGGGAAGAGGGGCGTGATACAGTTGTCCCATTTAGGGCTGAGTATTCTGCACTCTTATTCTCTGCATCTTGACAAGTTGTGGATCCCTGTGTTAGTGGTATCTACTGCAAAAGAAGCGTCTCTGATGAGGGTTGAAAGTATTAATCTGTGGTATAACAATTAGTCTTTAGGAGTAAATTTAATACAATGTCTATTTAGCTGAATAATAGTGGAGGTGTACCCTTAGGGCCTATGATCTATCTAAACACAGGTTCTTAATGCTTTCAACAGGCTTAGGCTGCACATGACAATTTACCTATATACTGTACATCATATTTGGCCTTTAAACTGTTCGTATGATGTTACAGAGCTTTTTGAACCTTATTAGTTTATTCTGTAATATATAAAGTAGATTGATGGAATACATTTGGGACCAAATGCAAACAAAAAAAAAAAGTCAACTGTAAGCTTTTATTTATTTTTTTATAGTGCCATGTCTTTTTTATCTGATTAGTTTGTCTATCTCCTATCCAGCTACAAGTTCATTTATTTGCCCTCAAGTTTAACATTTTAGTGTATTTAATTTTCATCATAGCCTACTACCCCTCTCAAGGAGTTGAAATCCAGTGTTTTGGAGTAGGGTGCAGTGACTACTGTTGGCATCTTCAGAGCTTTATAGGGACATCAGTGAAAGGACTAGAGGTGCCCCTCCCTAGGAGAACACTAAGAAGAGATGGAATGTATGATGTTTAGGGGTAGGGCACTACAGATGATCCTGTTGCCCTTGGGGAAGGTGCTCACCGTAACCAAGGGTAGGTCTCCCTTAGCATTGTTTGAAATTTTAGGACTTGGAATCTGGATGATAGATATCACAAATGAACAAGAACCAAGGAGACAAAGCAAATGGAAAGATCCAAGGTATGGCTTAATGTCCCAGAGGTCAGTCTGGGAGAGAAGGGACACGATGTTGGTGCATAGCAGTTTGTTGGACTCTGGAAGCAGAGAACCTAGTCAGCTGTCTTAGGAGGCAGGAGGCACCTCTGTAGCCTCTTAGGTCCATCAGTGTTAACCAAATGCTTATTGTTGAGGTAATTAATGTTAATACTTATTGTGGTGGTCATTCTGAAGTTTTGGTTGCATGTAGTTTAAAATAAATTGCTTATAACAATGACAATGACAAAAGGAAACAAACACTCGCTCTTCCTTTGGTGCTGTAGCAAGAACTGAAGATGGACTTTCTGCTGAGCCATGGCACACACCTCTAATCTTAGCATTTGGGAGACACAGGTAGAAGAATGTCAAGGTTAAGTCTAACCTGGGCTACATAGTGAGGCCCTTTCTAAATAAGAAAGAAGAAAAAGTGATGGTCTTCTCTGACTCCAAAAGCAAACAGGCTAGAGGAGAGACAGGGTGTGGAGACAAGTTGGTGAGTCTGCACAGAAGAGTCCAGAAAGATTTCACAGAGGAGGCAGCTTTGGGCTGAGAACTATGTGGATGTGGGTTTGTAGATTCTGGACTATTGTGTGGAGAGAAGAATAGGCTTGCTTTTCCATGTGGGTGCATGGTCATTGTGGTTAGTCAGACAGTGCTTGTCTGCATTCTGTGTGTGATCACACTGTGCCAACTTTCCTTCCTTCCATCCACATTGCTTTATCTGGTCATCACCAGTTGACTGCCTACTGTGTACCAGACACTGTGCAGGTTCCTGGGGACACAGAAGTGAGGTGGGCGATATTTATTTTGGGGGGATGCTAATGAATGATCACAAACATAGTGGCCTCAAATTTATAGTTAACTGGTTTCTTTTGGAGGCTTAGGGGGAGAACCATTTTCTATTGGAACCATATTGCTTAACCCACAGTTACATAATTCTTGCCTCTGCCTATGCCTTTATTTTCCACCTGAATTACTGTCATGTGGTCTTGTGATGACAGCCACAGTCTAGAATAACCTCCTCACCCTAGGATCTTGCTATGTAAGGTAATGTTTGGGCAGGTGCTGGAGCTAAGATGTGGGTATCTTTGGAGGCTATTTTTTTCTGCCAACCTTGGGGATGGGAAGAGATACTTCCAGAGGTAAGATTAACTCGAGATTAATGGGCCATAGCTGGGTTGAAGTGGAAATAGCGAAGTGACTTAGGAGGCTGCTAGGTTGGTCTAGACAGGACATGATGATGCCTGGATAAGTCTGGTAGCCATGGATGCAGAGGCAGAATGGATGAGAAGGTCGGGTAGTGTTAAAGGAAAGATGTCCTAGACAAAAATACTCTCCTCAGTGTCTACAAGGGCAACTAGAACACGAGTTTAATGTCTTCAGAGGGGCATCAAAGAACATAATTCCTAATTGGATTTGAATGATTCTAATTTATAGATTGTTTGGAGACTACACAGAATTTTGTATTCATGTTAAATCCAAGAAGAATTTAATATTGAATGACTGTTGAACAGTAATATATAGTAAAAGGTTAGCTTGATTTCAAAGAGAAAAACTGATTTCTAGGGCCTAGAAGAACATATATTTATAGTCAGATTTTTCTAAGTGTCACCCTTTTAGCCAAGTGTGGTCAAGATCAGGCCCCGTTTTCAAGGAAGAATGCAGTGACAAAATCCCCTTGACAGTCCCAGCAGAAAGACGGAGCAGCCTAGCCTCCTCACTGGGGCATTATGATTTGCTGCATGTGTGTGCTAAGACTGTATTTACACCACAGCCAGGGTGCTGCCCAAGCAGAGGCATAATGAGAATCAGGATAATAAAGGCAAGAACAGATCCGAGTGTCTCGATTGCTCCTTGCATGTCTGTACTACATGGCGCTACCTCCAATCTCCTGCTCTTAAATCTGCTAGCTTAATGTATTTATTTCTAAGGTAATGAAATTGCCTTTATAGAAAACTAGGGATTTTTAATGGACTCTGTGTTCTGAGCACCAGGGGAAAATACATTTCCAGTGGCTTTTTATTGGACGACAATCGGAGAAAAAAATTTCAGTTGCTAATAGCTCAGGAGTGATTACAGCAAAGTCACTGCATTTTCTGTTAGGCAATACACTTGGGATCTATTTTATCCTTCTTATTTTTTTCAGGCAAGAGGGCTAATTGACAGAAGCCATCACTCTTGCTTCCTTCTCCAATTATAGCTACCTCTCTTCTGATATCCCAAACCTCCCTACTGTGCCTGACCTTTGACTCTTCTTCCTTAGACAGGGACCAGCTTCTTTCCTTCATTTTGTGACAGGCTTTTAATTCTGCAGCTCCTAGCTCTGTGTTTGTGTGGCTGTGTGGTTGGGGAGTGTATGTATGTGTTTCTATGTGGATCTGTTTGTGTGTGTGTGTGTGTGTGTGTGTGTGTGTGTGTGTGTGTGTAGGTCAGAGATCAGTGTTCTCCACCTTATGTTTTGGAGACACTGTTGTAGGAAAATTTAATCCCAATCTTTGACCATTTAGTTCTTTTATAAACCACACACACACACACACACACACACACACACACACACACACACACACGGGCTTTATATTTATAGTAAGTCTTTATTAGAACTAATACTGGGCAGATATCTACCCTCTGTGCTATTAAGATCTATTTCCTATCAATAACCCTGAGTTATTACTTACTATGTTTTATCTGGGCTGCTTTGAACTCCAATTGGCCAGCCCTCATGGCCATGCTTTCTTGACTCTTAACCCATAGCTCCTTTTCATGTCTCCACCTTCTTCTCTCTCCTTGTGATCCCTCCAACCCTCAAACCAGGGAATTCAAGAATCCTATCCCTCTTCCTCTCCTACCTCTCTCTTGTCTTTACCAATTAGGGATAATAAAGGGATTACTTGTTATATAAATACATAGGTATATTTGAGTACTTGATACATAGTTATACTTGGGTACTTGTTACATAGTTATACTTGCAGACTCTAGTCCCTGGGAGCACCTAGTCTTTGGGGGCCAATACTTATCATTACAAGACATATCAAAAGGTCAAACCATTGTCTCCACCCCTCCAGTGTTAAAGTCATAGATGTGGGCCACTGCACCTCTCCCCAGTTTCCAAGATGGGCTTTTACTGTCCATCTGTTCTTTGCTTCTGTACTGGGACAGAATAGCTGTGTCTCCTTCTTCTGTTTCTTTTTCTTTGGTCTGAGTGAGATGCTTGTTTTTCAGAAATGATGGTTTGTACCTGTTTGAGCATGGGAGCTGAGGAAGGACGTGAGGTATAAATAAATATGGATAGCTTTACAGTTTGGATCCTTGTAGGAAAATATAAGTGTTTTAAACTCAACTGATACGCTTTCCCATAGAATTTGGACTCCTGATGCTCCCTTTTAAGAACTCATTAAAACAACAACAACAAAAATCAGATTCTTAACAACTAATAAAATTCCCCAGCTGCAGGCTTGGTGAACCAGCTTTTCGTCCTCACATTTGGGAAGGCGGCTGAAGAAAGACATCTGTTCTTTGTTTCTGATGAGTTTGGTGTTTTGTTGTTATAAATGAATTCTCTTCTTCTCTTCTCTTTTCCTCCACCTGTGTCCTCAGTGGCCGTGCCTGCAGCAGCTCCACCAGTGTGCCAGCCCAAGAGTGCCACTAACGGGCACCATCCTGTTCCTCGACTCTCCATTTCCTCCCGAGCCACGGTGGTAGCCAGGATGGAAGGTGCCTCCCAGGGAGGCCTGCAAACAGTTATGAAGTGGAAAACAGTGGTTGCCATCTTCGTGGTGGTCGTGGTCTACCTCGTCACTGGTGGCCTTGTCTTCCGGGCATTGGAACAGCCCTTTGAGAGCAGTCAGAAGAACACAATTGCCTTGGAGAAGGCAGAATTCTTGAGAGATCATATCTGTGTGAGTCCCCAGGAACTGGAGACACTGATCCAGGTGAGATGGGAGTGTATCTAGCACACAGCAGCTCTGGGGAGGGACGATGGGGTGGATGCCGCCTTTGTGGGTCACTGAGTTTTGTCTTTGGTTATCAAGGAAGTCTTCTCTGGAAAGGTCACATGTGTGATACTTCTCAGAAGCCAGCAAGTGAAGGGTGAATTCTAACAGATGACACACCTCAGGATTGTATGGTATTCACAAAGTGGAGCTGGCCTATCCATTTGTTTCAAATGGTATGGATAGGGCAAGGGAGTTCAGATGCTATATGGGATTTGACATCCTCAGAGTAACCAGCCCTTTAATTTCTTGTCTTGACAGTGTGACTTCCTTTTTAAGTAAGTTGGAGACCAAGCTCCCTTCTCTGTGAATAAATCTGATCTCATACTGCTTTTCTTTAGTTTTTATTTAAAAGTGAAACTTTAAAGTACAAGGGTAGGTTTTTTTTATGCCACTCCCTTTATAATAATTCAATTATTTGGATGTCTTTGCCTTTTGTGAAGAAAAAAAAAAGCTTCCAAATCTGTGTTAGGAGCATACTGTACAAATTAATGTAGAATCTGAGATTGTCTATACCAGATAAAATGATAGAAAAGAACTGTGAAATATTTTAAAGTAAAGAATAATTATATTTACACATGCTGCGGTATGTAGTGGGAACCTTCTATTTAAACGCAGTGAATATCGTAGCCCGAGAGATGATCTGTCTTGAGTGTAAAATTTAGATTCTAAATCACGTTAAGTTTCTTCTTTAGACAGTGAGACCAGGAAATAAGGAAACGTGCTTTGCTATGTTTGTACATGATCTGTATGTTGCTTTGTGTCTGATTATTTCCTCATAGCTAAATTCTTTGGGAAATATCAAAGCTTCTCTGACACATTGGTGATGTCACAAGATATCGGAGCTTATTCAGACACTGGCCAATAATTAAGTATTGTATTGTTTTAATGCCTGGGATTTCATCCTCTACTTTATGAAAGGACTCAGAGGAACAAATGAAAGTTGATGTGGAGAGCATGCGGGTCCTCATTCTGATGTTGCCATTAGCCCGTGTCTTTACCAAATGTGTTCAGTTTTATTTTGTCTGCTTCTTACATTTATTTACTTTAAGTGGTATATGAAACCATATAGGGTTACCCAACAATATGTTCAAATCAGGGTAAATGTATTTATCTTCCTGAATATTTATTGTTCATTATGAGGGAAACATTCAAAATTATTTTACATTATTTACTTAATGTGTGTGTCATGTTGGTGGTTGTGTGTACCCCAGTGCACATGTGGCCATGATAGGAGAAGCCATAAGGATTGGTTTTCTCTTTCACATATTGTTCTGGAAATTGTAATCAGATCATCAGGCTTGGCTACAAATGCCCCTACCCACTGAACCATCTCATCAGCCTCCAAATTCTTTCTTCTAACTTTCTATCAACGTCACGGTCCTTATGTAGTCTTGCTGTAGTACATTCCAATGCTGGGAACTTCTTTTCCTGTCTCACTGGAACTAAGTACTCTTAGTCAAACTTTCTTCTTACAACCTTCGTCTCTCACTTCCCAAGCCTCTGAGAAGTACTACAGTTCGACTGAGTTCATAACTACTTAGTTTAATTCCTATGGGATCAATTTATGTGTGTGGATATGCATGTGTGATTTCTGTGTGTGCACATATATGCTTGTGTGTATTTGTGCACACACATTTAGAAGCCAGAGGTCAATATTGGGTGTCATTCTTTAGGAGCCATTTACCTAGTCTGTTTTTGAGCTCTCTCTCTAGACTGGATCTAGCCAAGTGGGTGTGACTGACTGCCTATTGAGCCCAGAGATCTTTCTTATCTCTGCTCCTGAAGTCTGAGATTACAAGTGTATACCACCATGACTGATTTGTTTGTTTGCTTTTTTTTTTTTCCCCATGGATGCTGGGTATGGAACTCATTTTGCCAACCAAGCTATTCTCCCACCGCTGAGACCAACTCTTATATAGTGTGTATATGAGTGAGACTCTGCTATGGTTTGTTTACCTCCACGGATGCAACAGAGGTGTTGCACGAGGTGTGTACACACCTAAGATAAAGTAACAACCATTGACAAAGTGCTGTAGACAAGTAGGCGCTTCGCATGTATGACATCATTCAATCTTCTGAACGATGTTTGCGTTGGTTTAGATGATGAATCCTCAGAATCTTAAAAACCGAAGGTGTGGTTGACAGCTGGAGAGCTTCTTTTCAGAGTGACTGCACAGTGAGGACCTAATCTCATCAGTGACTGGATCCATCGATAGATTCATACCTCGATGATATTATCAGGAGGTGATGGAAACTAAGGCAAGCAGGGAGCAGACTGATTGAAGCCTGCTTGTCTTGGCATGCTCTTGCTGTCTTGCCTTCCAGTTTCCTAGCAACCACAAAATGAGCAGCTTTATTCCATTACATGCTTCTTCTCATGCTGTTCTGCCTCAACACCCACCCCCCCATGGGGCCGTGCAGTCATGGCTGAAACTCCCCACACTGTGACCAAGATAATATTTTTTTCTTTTAAGTTGACTTCCCCAGGTACTTTTTCATAGTGATGAAGCACAGTACTAAGTTGGCGTTATTATCCTCCCTTGTTAAATGAAGAAACACATTCTAAAAGAGACCGAGTAACTTCCTAAGCTCTATTATGTCAGAGCCATCTGGGACTCAAAGTCATGGATATTAACCTGCCTCACTCATTGAACCCACAAATCTTGTTCCATGATGAATTTGGTTCTCTCTATCAAATACTCGCCTGCAGTCAATCTTTCTAATCATTTAGAAAAAAAAAAAACCTACTGGAGTGCCTTGCATCTAACAGAAAGTATTTTCTGTTTCTTCTTTCTGTACTCACTGAGTTTTATTTAGACCTGGGATATTTTCTGATCTCTATATACTATGACTTAGGTGTTTATTCTTATGTCTATGTGCGGTCTTCATCAGAATACATGTTAAGTAGTTTAAATTGCTATGTATGTACCAATCAAGCATCAGGTGATTGTGTTTGTCCTTGGAGTATTGATGCTTTGTGTGTGTGCAAGCATCCATGCTTGTGGAGCAGGGTAGCAGCTACACACTGTCTCCACACAGTACCAGAGACAGGGCTTCTAACAAGTGTCTTATTTAAAAGTGGCTTTCCTTTAGAAAGGGTTTTCTGTGAGTTGTGATGTTTTGGAAAAACAATGTTATTGCATATCATCCCCATAGTCCAGAAGGAGTGACCAGCGGAGAGAAAATTAGATTTCCTGGACAGATTGCATGAAATTGTCATGCAGCAAAGATGGAAGTTTGAATTACAGAGATCAAATACAGAATTCTGACAAAAATACCCAGATAGCTTGGAAAAACCAAAGCTGAGGATGGATTTTCTGATAAATTGAATCACCTCAGTAGTATGGGACCCCTGAGAGACTGACAGTTCACTGTCCTCGAGAGGCAGAAAATAGCTATGATAGAGGAGATGGCTCACCCATCACTCCATCAACTCACATGTCCATCTATACACTCATTCTTGGAATTATTACAAAACTCCTCAGCAAACAGGTTAGACAGAGTGAGACCAAGACACAGCTTGAGTAAATTCCTAGCCTCTCTGTGCTCCAACTTTTATCATCCACAAAATATAAAATCTGCCCGTTGGCTGCTAGAAGGCCAAAAGCAATAATCCATCAGGAAGGGTTTAGACCGTGCGTGGCGATCGATAAATGCTCGGAAGAGACTAGTGATGGGTGCAGCTGTGTTTCTCTCTTGAAACTTCAAGCAGTCTTTCTTTTATGGGGCGGTATTGGAACTGATAGACTGAACCCAGGATCCACCACATGGCAGCCAAGTGCTCCAGCACTGGGCTGTATCCCTAACTAAAGCTGTGTTTCCCATGGAGGTTGAGGGGTTGCCTCTGTGGTAACATTTAACTGTGTGTGGAGACATTTTTTGGTTACCACACAGCAGAGATACTATAGCTATCTAGTGGGTAGAGGCCAGGGAGACCACTAAACACCTTATATTCCTAATAAGGGTTAGTCTAGTTTAACAACAAATATTTTGGAAAACCATAAAGGAAGACGTATGTAATCAATGATTTGGACTCTCTGAATTGGGGCTATTTGAAAAATGATCCCAAAGAGGCTAGGGAATCATAGATCTAGCGATGATTTAGAGATATTTATCTCCTTTCACCCCTACAACTATCTATATCCCAACAAGGTTGTCTTTGGTGCTTGTCTATAGATGTGGAAGCAGGGCATCATGGGGTGAAGTTATATGCTCAGGTGATCTGGGCAGTAAGTGATAGATAAAGGATTTGTTGCCAGGCGTTTTTCTGGCATTATCTCATGCTCCCCACCAATGGGGAGGTTCATCAGGTAGATCATGTGGTAGACACAGAAGAGCATTTCACTGGCTTGAGGGAGGGGAGGGAGGGAGGGAGAGAAAGAGAGAGAGAGAGAGAGAGAGAGAGAGAGAGAGAGAGAGAGAGAGA
>JANHMN010000022.1:30202188-30232391 GCA_030674055.1 Rhabdomys pumilio
AGAGAGAGAGAGAGAGAGAGAGAGAGAGAGAGAGAGAGAGAGAGAGAAAGAGCTATAGTGGTCAGCTGTTTGAACTGAAATGGATGGGAAGAGGTGAGGGGAGACAAATTAGGGAAAATGGGTTGGTCCCTCTCAGATTTGCAGAGGAGTTTGGATTTCATATCATAGGAAGTGGGGACACAGTAGCTAGGAAAACCAATCTTTTACCAAGAGGAAGAAGAACTGGAGAATGGAGAAGTTGGAAGACCAGTAGGGAGATATTAGAACATCATGCTTAGTGTAAAGGAGGGCAAAGGGTAGGAGGGTTAAAAGTGGCTGAATTTGCCCTTTTACCCACTGAACCTAAGGCTCCTCTTCATTGTCAAGGGAATAGTCAGTCTTCACAGGGATTCCAGAGAATACTGGATGTGATAAATGCCTGGTAAAGAACCTGAATGCTATTGGCACTCAGAAACCGCTGTCCCTGACCTAACCAACTGTCCGTCTTGCTTCTCCAGTGTGACTTTCAAGTAATGAAATGAACAAAGGTAACCATGCTCATGTATTTCTTTTGCTGTGGAGAGAGGTAACTTAAATGTGTTTTTGAACTTGAGTTTCCATGGACGTGATGTGATAGTCACTTTGTCCTGGGAATGTGTTTATCCCCGATGGTCTCGGGTGTCATAATTGCTTATCTTCCTGTACCCAGTGCAATTGCACCAGGCACTTCTGCATTGACTAATCTTGGCGGGAGCCATAAAACATTCGTCTTCTGCAATCCAGGAAGCATAAAATCACGAGGAGGCTGCAGTGACTGACAGGGGAAGGAAAGATGCTTCAGCTGTACAGACAATGATTTGTTTCCGTAGTTTATCAGGGTTTGAGTTGTTGGGTGTTTTGTGGCTTTGAATGTCCTCACTGGATCTCATGTGGTCACTTGGCAGCTCTTTATTCTGGTAGATATACACACCTAAGAGGAAATATTTCATAGGAGAAGGTTGCTTGTTCTATAAGGTGCCCACCAGAGAGGACATCCATCGATGTCTTTATTCTAAATGCCTGGATGTGACAAGAATTTATTCTGCCCTCATAAGGAAGCATTTCTGGAAGTAGCTTCATCTCACTCAAACAGAGTAAGGATAAGCAGGCTACGTCACTGCCTAAAAGCTAACTTTTTTTTGACACACTTCACTGCTGCCTGAAATGAATTGCATAAATTCTTAGAACTCCATTGACCTTAATATTGGTGCCTTGTTTGCGGCAATCTTTCTGTCTGAAGAATCCCATAGTTTCCGTGTGCCTGACACGGTCCTGGTCCAGACTGTGATGGAGTGTGTGATAGGGTCTATTCCTATCCTCATGTTTCTTGTCATAGCCTTTATGGCTGGGCCAGTGACACTCTTGGCAAACAGGAACTTTCTTATTGTATTTTACGTTATGATTTCTTTTTCTTTTAAAATTTTAGTTGTTTTTTTTTCTTGTGTGTGTGTGTGTGTGTGTGTGTGTGTGTGTTTACCTGAGGGGAACAGAAAAGAACTTCAGATCCTTTAGACCTGGAGTTCCAGGAGGTTGTAAGTCTGTGTTTGCTGGGTACCAAACTTGGATCCTCTGGAAGAACAGCAGGTACTCTTACCAACTGAGCCATCTCTCCAGCCCCTTTATTACCTCTCATGGATTTTAAACATTTCCAAATGGAGTCTCAGGTGCCTTACTCAGAACCTGCGTCTTGAGCAGTATTTGATGAATGCCATTTAGTACTTTTCTTGAGTATTAATTGTATGGTTGAGTGCAGGGAGCATATATGTGTGTGTGTATTATGTGATGTGTGTGTATATATCACAGTAATATCTGGGCTTCACATGGCTCTTTCTGTGCCCATATAGGTTTCCATCTTCACTGTCCTATTTTACAAAGGGTAACTAATGATCTTGCACCTCTGTAACAGCAGGATGAGAAGAGATTCAAAGGAAACTTAAATCCTGCCCTTTAAACACCAGAGTCATGCTCTTTTAATTAGGTCTCTGCTTTGGCAGGACACAATGGTATAGTAATGTACATGATCAAGAGAAATACCTGCTTGCTATGGGGAAATACACACAAATGGCTGTTCTGTGAGACTCAGTGCTTGTCGATGGACATGTGCAACTGTCTCCTTCCTCCTTCAGAGTTTTGTCACTTTCCTGACCAGTGTCTAATGACAAGGATCTGGGGCTGCCATGTTGGTTTCTGATATTAATTATGCTTCTTGGGCTTGATCCCACCATGTTTTAGTCCAAGAGGATTGACTTTAAGATGTGGGCAGCTGCATGAGGAAACTAGACTCTAGGCTGTGGTCCTGGGTATGGACGTTTTGGTCCTGGTGACTGTAACTGTTATTCTGAAGGTAAGATGGGGTTAGAGGTGACACAGCTTTCCCTTCAGAATCAAGTGCAGGGTAATTTCATGGTCCTTGATCACTTTCTAGGGCTGTAGGTGTTGCCATTTTCTTCCGCTAATACATTAATCATTCACTGACTCATCCATTTAGTGACTGTGTTGATGGTCCACTGTGTGCCAGACATGATCCCAGATCCTGGGGATTGAATGGTGAATCAGAGACATGTGAGGTCTTTGTGTGTTTGAGGTTTATAAGTAAGATGACCTACCATTCCTGTTCTGTGCTTCTGTGGGACTTGTTGACTATTATTCACCCCTTTCAAAGTGTCCTGGCTTTAAACATCATCTATTTATAGATAAAGGGAGAGGCAAGACTTAAGAATATTTTCACTTAAATATTTGTAAGTAAATGCGGATGAAAGAAGGAATGAAGGCCCTCTATCTCCCAAGGGCAGCGACTATTAACATGTGCTACCATGTCTGGCCCCCCCAAAATACCCTTTTGCTTAAAATTTTATGTATTTTTGTTGTACTGAGTATTTTATTTAAGGCCTTGAACAGACTAGGCAAGCATTTTTCTACTAAGCCTGAGTCACTGGCTCCTGAAAATTCTTTGGTTGCTAGGAACTACGAGTCCTTCATTTCTGGCCTTAGTTGTCATTGCTGCTTCTCCCAATGAACCTTCTGCCCTGTCTGTGAGTGAACAGAGTTCCTGTCTCTGCAGTCCCCTGTGTCTCCACATGTTTAGGAAACACAGTAAGGAAAGCATGGTGTCTTAGTTAAGGATTTCTATAGCTACAAACAGACACCTTGTCCATAGCAACTCTTATGAAAGAAAGCATTCAATTAGGGCTGGCTTATAGTTTGAGGTTTAGCTCATTATCATTATGGCAGGAAGCATGGGTGCATGCAGGCAGACACAGTACTGGAGAAGGAGCCTGTTGGGCAACGGGAAGAGAGAGTGACATTGGGCCTGGCCATACATCCTACTACGACCACTCCCTATGAGCCTATAGGTGCCATTTTTCTTCAAAACATACACATGACTTCTGAGCTATTCATATATCAGGCTGTGATTCCAGTGTTCCCCCACCCCCACCCCTAGGCTGCTCTTCATCCATCAATCCTGTCAGCAGGTGAACTCTGAAAGTGACATGGGTTCTTAGTGCTCAGGGACACAGCTCTGAAGGGTGACATCATTCTTCCTGGCTGGTGATTGGCAGTGAGAGAGGTTGCCTTTTTGTCAGCAACTCAGTCATGCAGACTGTTCAGCACGTGCAAGATGAGGCCTGCAGCTCGTGGCCTGCCTCTGCAAGCTTCCACTTGTTATTATTATTGCTTCTCCCTGCAGGGTTGTTGGTTCTGTCTCTGCTTTGGGAAAAGGATCTCAAGCTTTTAAGCCAGACATTAAAGAGCTAATGGAAACTGGCAAGGCCTTGGGAAATGAATTAGCAAACAAGGATTCGGTGCTCCAAAAACAAAACCCGCAAACTCTCAGAAAAAACAACACCAGAACCCAGAAATAAATGCTAGTGAATCTCCACTTATACCCAAATGTGCCCATGTTGGCTTTTGTTTAAAGCATTGCTGTATATATTGTGGAATAATGAATATTTGATGGTGATTTGTGCGGTTATTATTTCTAAGCCCTGCTAGTCATTGGATAACTAATATTCGGCTGCTTGACATGAAGCTGGTACCTCATTAGGCTTTAGCCATTCTAGGAAAAAGTATGAGGTGTGAGTATGAGGCAAACACCACCTGCCCTCCGAGAGCCTTCAGCAGGTATTGATTGTAGGGCCAGCTCTATAGGCAGAGTGCCTGCTGCTCCCCAGCTATAGGAGTACCCCTCATCTATGCTCCCTGATCCTCCTTAGAGGTAAGCAACCAGGGGACAGAGAATTGCTCAGGCTTTGGTCAGTGGTAGAACTGAGGTGCAGACAAGACTGTGTGGCTCCAGAAACCTTGCTTTTTTTCTTTTCTTCTTCTTCTTTTTATTTTTTTTAAAACCACAATTCTCTATTCCTGAGTTGAAGAGACAGGCTTGGCTTGGATGAAGTCCAATGTGATTGGTTCAAAAGACTAGGAAGCACTCCAGACTCTCATTCTTGGATAGAGAGAGTTTTAAACAGGACTTTCAGGCCTGAGATGGGGTCACATACCTGTGAGTCTAATGTGCACAGTAATGACTGGTTGCTAGCCAGCTTCTACAGGAATATGGCTTTTCTGTCTGAACACAGGTGTTAGAACACTATTTCTGTTAGAACACTAGGCTTGTGTGTTCTGTTTAAAAGCTGGGGACAAGCACTGTCATTAAGAACAGCTTTTCAGTCTGTGTTGAGAACATTTATTTTCACTTAATGGAAATGGGGAGACAAGGTGAAAAACGTGTGGGTTCAGGATGACCACTGAGCAAGCCTGTCTTTAGATTCCTTTAAAAGGGGGGCAGTCATATAAGTTCAGAATTGTCTGTATCGTCGTGGACAGTGAAAGAGCAGAAGACTGGAGAAGGCTAGCACTTAAAGGCTTTAAGCCATCTTTGGTCTAGCACGTATCAATTACTATAAGCCCAAAACTAATCACTTCTATCTTTTGTTATCTGAGAATATCCTCACTGAGAATAGTTCCACCCATGATCCAGGATTTTTGTGAGACCCAGTGAGTCTAGCATATTACACATGCTGGCTACTATTGTTACTTTTAAAAGTATTCTAGAACTTTCCTCTGAGTGTCTCTGATTGGCCCAACTTCCTTGTTTTCACCTTAATCAAACTGTGCTTTTCAGAGATATGCTGGTTGTATGTGTGGACTTGTTCTTTACTGGGCTTGGGGCATGACATGAATTTGGGGTGAAAGTTGAACAATAAGGAATCAAGCCAATGGAGTCGAGTACAATGAAACCAAAGGGCCCCTTTTAGGAATATTTTAATCATCTATTAAATTTAGGATCTCTCTATACTTCCTGTAAGTTCACACTGCACTGAACCGGAACTTCCGCAGCTGCCTTTGCAGACTAGTAAGTGATTTTATTCTTTCTTTAATCTATTTTTATTACTACTTTAATTAAATTAATTTCTTTAATGAGTATTTGTAGAAGGGGATATGCATGCCTTTGTGGATGGCAGAAGACAACTTCCAGGAGTCAGCTCTGTCTTTCTACGATGTGGACTCCAGGGTTAGATGCAAGCAGCCCAGTTTAGCAGCATGTAATCTTAATCTGATGAGCCATCTTGTTAGTCTATCTATCTATCTATCTATCTATCTATCTATCTATCTATCATCTATCATCTATATATCTACCTAACCTACCTACCAACCAACATACCTACCTACTAACCAACCTCCTTACCTACCTGTCTATGTACCTACCTATTTACTTACCTATCTACCTACCTCCCTAACCAGCTAACCTATGTATCTATGCATCTATGTGTGTTTGTGTGTGTGTGTGTGTGTGTGTGTGTGTAGGAATCCACCTATCTATCTATCCTATCTATCTATCTATCATCTATATATATACCTAACCTACCTACTAACCAATCTCCCTCCCTACCTGTCTATGTACCTACCTATTTACTTACCTATCTACCTACCTCCCTAACCAGATAACCTATGTATCTATATCTATATCTATATCTATATCTATATCTATATCTATATCTATATCTATATCTATATCTATTTCTATATCTATATCTATCTATTTATATATGTGTGTATATACACATATACATATACACATGAATTCATCCATCTATCTATCTATCCACCTGTCTACTGTCTGTCTGTCTATCTATCTATCTATCTATCTATCTATCTATCTATCTTCTTACCTATCTATCTGTCATAGCAATTGGATAGACTCATATTTCAAAAAAAATAGTCTAAAAGCATAGAAAACATGTAGCATTCATCAGATATTGTCCTTAAGACCAGGGTAATTTTCAACATAACTTGGAAAATGTGTTATTTAGTTTGTAGAGGCTGAGCCCAAACTGAGGTGAAAGGCTAATGTTTAGCTAGTCTGAGAGTTTATTGATCATATCAGTGTCAATACATATATTCTTGTTTCCTTATGTTCTTAGTGCATTCATTCTGGCCTGTTTTATTTTACACACTTGGGGGTGGGGAGGAGAAGTTTTATTATGTTGTATAGCACAACTTAGAAAGAAGTTAAATACGTTCCCCAAATGGAACATGATGACAGTATTTAGCTAAATTAGTCATTATATTCAGGTGTTAATGAATTGAGTTTTAGAACTCACTCTCCTCTTGTTCAAAGGATTTACTTGGAATCATGAGAAAGTCTAGGGTGCCTTAAACCGTGGGCTGGGGATATGCATGCTTGCTTGTTTCTCTAATCCTATAAATAGATCCTCTGCTCATCTGTCCCTTCTGCAGGTGGCTTTCAGTTTAGATTTATGGCCAGGATACAAAGTTCGAATGAAAGCCTGTTACCTGCCTCTCCTGGGATTCCAGGAAAGGCTAATATTTGCACATAACTGAATATTCAAAGCAGCAGGAAACAAACACCATGGTGATATGGTTTTATTTACCTTAGCCCTGGAGGCACTTCTCCCTTTGTCTTTCTGAGAATATCTCTTTGCAGGGAAGACTGGGAGGTGTTGTTGAGGGCTTTGAAGTCGTATAGTTAGGGCGACCTCTGGATTATGACAAACTCAGGTCAGCACAAACCTGGTATCTTACTGACCCTCTGCCTGGGTAGGAGACCAAAGCTTCCTTTCCATTGTCCCAATCCTCTCATAAATCAGTTGAGATGTCTCAGCCTTGGTATGACAGATGTGGTGAACTGAGTATCTTAAACAGTGAAAAACCAAAACCAAAACCAAAAACAAAACCAAACAACAAAACCTCAAACTCAGGAGAGACAGATCTATTTTTCCAGAGTTTGGATCATTGATCTTCCTGTTGGGGATTTAATAGTATCATTGGCTGGATTTGCCATCCAGTAGGTTTGAGCTGTGGCCCGAGTACCTCATTATTCTCAGCCTCTCGTCTCCTATGGGGACGCAGTGAGGGCTGTCAGTCATTATGAAGGCTAGGTTAATAAGTGCACTTAGAGGAACTCAAAAGAGATTCCTATTATTATTAATATAGAATGAGAATTCACTAGCTGGAGTGTTGCATACATTTTTAAAAAGCCTTTATAACAAGTTTGCAAGAGAGATAGCCTTTCCTCATTTTATAGATGAGAAAACAGGTTCAGAAAGCTGGGTGACTTGCACAGTCCAAATATGTGTTTATTTGTGTTTGCAGGAATAATCTCCACAATACTCTCTACCTGTCTGGACTGAGGCGCTGATGGCCTCTGACCTTGGCGGTGCGCTCTAGTTGAGTAGGGCCCCAGATTTCCTCCCTTCTCACTGTTGTTTGATATTCTGAAGCAGCTAGGTTCCGCTCCCCAAGCCCCAGCCCAGTGCACTCCCCGCTGAGTCAATGAAATATTTATGTGCGGGGTACTTTTGAAGCAGGAGAAAGGAGGAAAGATGGTTGCAAACAAATTAATATCGTCTTTCTGCTTCTCACCTGAGACTCGTCCGTCCTCTATCCTAAAAGAGTGTGGGCGAGTTAGCACCCCACTGTTGGGGTTTTGGATCACTATGGATGTTTGGGGGCTGTAATGTATGTGGTTTGTGGAGCCTTTCTCATGGAGCTAATGGCTTTCCTTCTGTCCGTTCATAGCTGAACATATGCTTACTTTGAGTAAGCAAATGAAGCCCCGCCCCCATACTCACACACCATACCACCTCACCCCTGACTAAATATCCAGTTCATAGGTTCCTTCGCTGATGGAGCCCTGTAGGGATGAAGAGCCTTAGTGACCCAGAGCTATCGGCGTACCCTCAGATATGGCCCTTTTTCTTTGTTCTGTGGTATATAAGCTATTGTCAAAATGTCTGTGACCTGGGTCATGCTTGAGCTGTGGCTCCAACTTAATTTTTTTTTTTTAACAGATCCAGTCTTCATTCTGGAAATATCCTGGTTTGGACACTAAATCCCAGCTGTCTGTGTCCACGTGTGTGGCACAAATCTGTTGGTTTCTTAAGCTAATCTGAGACAAGCAGATGATTATGTGTCTTTGGTTGTTTGTCTTCATGATGCCTCATGAGGAAAGAGAGAAACAGATGATCTCACCAAGTACACAGATCATAGGAGAAAAGCCCCCGACAGTTATTGGTCCCCTGTGGGCCATTGCTTATTCCCGTGTAGCGCCAACTCTCATGATGACATTTTGTGCTGTATGGAAGTGTGATTTACACAGCCCAGCATCCTAACAGAGGAGCCCGGTTGGGCGTCCTGAAGGAAAGAGTCACCTCTCCCTCCCTTGTTCATGTACCCCCTCACAGTAGGCTTATTCTGTGAGACTATAGCTTTTCCCTTACACTTTCAGAGGGGTCTGAATGCATGTTGTCCAGAGTAGGGGTGGAGGGAGATAAAATCGAGGCACAAATGCTGTTAGATGCTGCCTTCCTCCAAGGCAGTTACCTTCTTGTCTTTGTTTCCCCCTCTTTTTTTTTTTAGAAGATAATTTTACTTGCCCACACATGTATCTGTGAAATGGTCATTGTTATTTTCATGATTATCTCATATATTAAGAAGTAGAAATGTTTTCCTTTCCTACCTCTGGAAAGATCGTATGCTTATGGCTATTACCTTAGCTTGTTTATTCAATTAAACACTCGCTCTAGCGGTCCCTCTTGGGTCGTTGAGTCATTTACTAGGCAGCTTGGTGCTAGAAATTCTAGCTCAAGGATCAAATAGGAAATTTAACAAGAGATGGAATTAGAATATAAAGTAATGTCTTCTTATATATTGTATGTATGTATGTATGTATGTATGTATGTATCGGTCTGTCTATGTGTGTCTATCTATCTATCTATCTATCTATCTATCTATCTATCTATGTATCTATACACTTATCTCTGTATCTGTTTTTCTATGAATCATCTATCAATAATATATCTATCATCTACCCATTACCTATGACATGTCTATCTCTTATCTGTCAATACCTTACTTACCAATCCTCTATTATCTATCACTCATCACTTGTCTGCTCATAATAGCTCTGTGAACCTGATAGTAGTTGCTTTGTAGGTGAACAGATGATGCTCATTGAGTCAGAGATTGTGACCCAAACTGATGTTAGTGTCAGTTGAATTTTTACCATATAACAACCTTAATTGTTTTTGAAATGCTGGGAAGTTGAACCTAGCTAGAACCACGAGCAGCTAGGTAAGTGCTTTACCTTGGAGCCTTCTCCCCAGCCCCAAATGACATCTTTTAAACACAACTGTAAACAGTTCAGTCAAATCATTACATTACCCATATGCTCAAATGATCATGATATCCTGGCTGCTTGCTAATCTCCACCCCCCTTTTTTGTGACTTGAGACAATTCATGAAACCCAAGTTGTCCTAGAATGCCATGTGTAACCTTGAACTCCTGATCTTCCTGCCTCAGTTTCCCCAATTCTGGGATTAAAGGTGCATATACCCATACCCAGCTTTGCTTGACTTTTGTGCTATAAATACCAAGACAATAGAAGCATAAAGGAAAAATCATTTAATTATGAAATGTTTTGAGTTCAAGCCATTAAAAACATTGAACAATGCTTTAAAAATTAATAAAGTTAATTTAAAACACTAATTAATGTTAAAATACAGACTCATTAAGAATTACTGCTGTTGAATAGTCGACTGATTATATCTGCCTGACAGAGTAATCAGCCCTTAATAATTCTGCATCACTATGTGGGTCAGATGATCCTGGACCAGAAGGCTGAAGATCAGATGCTCCAACATTTGAAGTATAGGGACTGTCCAGGTGTTCAGCGGTCTCTATAAATTGGCTAAGTTTTGGAAGCTATGCTTTGTGCTTCCCATAATTTCAGTTAACTCAGTCATTCTGAATTTCTGACGGGGTTGAAGACCTATAGTCTCATAGCCAATCCTGGCTATTTACTTTGAGAGAAAAAATTTGAGTGGATGGTTTTCAGCTGACATTTATTCTAAAGCTAAGAAAAAATCCAGGTTCAGAACTAAGTGTTTTAGTTAAGAGAGATGACAGAGGTTCTGGTTAGTCAACAAAATGATGGACTGGGTATTAGGACCCTATCTTGTACCTCACTGGTACAAATTGGCATAATTATGCTCTAATTGTATTTTGAGAGAAAAGTTTTATTTTAACAGGAAGGTTGATATGTAGGAGGAGCTAAGGTGAGAGGAGTACGGAGAGGAAGAGAAGGAGTAAGGAGAGAAGAAGAAGGAGAGGAGAAGCTAGGTGATGAGAGAGAGAAAGAGAGAGAAAGTGGGGGGGCATGAAGGCAGATGTTCACGTGTCTCCGCCAGTCAAAGATAGTTTACATATCTAGGTTGGGTATCGGGTTACACTTCTGATTGAGCATTACCAAACTTATAAAGCCCTTGATTAACATTTTAAAAAAATTATATAAAAGCAAAAAGGAAAAGGGGGCACAGGATAGGGGTTTTCTAGGGAGGGGAAATGGGGAAAGGGGATGACATCTGAAATGTAAATAAAATATCCAATTAAAAAAAAGAAAAAAAATTACTGCTGTTTAGTTAAAAGAATGTTTCTATTGTATACAATTTTTAAAAGCGAGATGCATTTTAAGTCATTTTGTTATAAGTAAAGGCTAATTGTTTACTGCATTTGAACATTACACAAGTATAATATGTACTAAACATATTACTTGGTACCTCAAAGAAACATAGTGCTTTTTATCAGTTACAATTACAAGAATTGATCCTCAAAATTTAAATAACAGTTATAACCAGCTTTACTGGGCATTTTATTTATTTATTTATTTATTTATTTATTTATTTATTTATTGTTTTGTTTTAAGACAGGCTTTTCTGTGTAACCTTGGCTGTCCTAGAACTTGCTTTGTAGACCAGGCTGGCCCTCAAACTAACAGAGATCTACCTGCTTCTGCCTCCCAAATGCTGGGATGAAAGGCTAGGATAATTGTTCCTGGTTCTCTTTTTCACTCTATTCCTTCCATAGAACCAAATAATTTTTTCTACCATTTTAATATATTTTTAATTAATTAATTAATTAATTGTGTGTGTGTGTGTGTGTGTGTGTGTGTGTGTGTGTGTTCTGGAGTACATGTGGAGACCAGAAGGCACCCTAGGATTTTATCTTCAGGAGCTTCATTGTTTCTTTGAGACAGAGTCTGTCATTGGTCTGCTACTCATCTGTTGGGATAGACTGGCAGCCATGAGAGCCCCAGGAGCCCCCTGTCTCTTACCTTCCTAGTGCTGGGATTACAAACATGAACCGCCATGTCTGGCATTTTTATGTGGGTTTTGGGGATCAAAGTGAAGTCCTTATTCTTTTGAGGTAATTATTTTTTTGACTGAGCCATCTCCCCAAATCTCAATTTTGTTTTGATGCAGAATAATTAAACCATCACAATTTCCAACAGCCAAATGAAGCTTGGGGGTCTCTGCATACATGCAGGTTCAAGGGAGTAGTCTAGTTAGAAATGATCTCTGTGGGGTTGGTCCTGCCTGCATCCTAGGACAATGGGCATGCTTCATCTTCAAGTCGATCAAAGGACTGAAGTAGAAGTGGAGTGCATTCTGGGTATTGTGGGTAGAGAATCGAGCAGAAATATCCACTTTGGGCTGGACAGGGTTTGAGTCTCTGTTTTCTGGCTTTGTGGCTTTACATGTTTTGTTCAACTTTCCCATGCCCGTCACAGCATTGCTCAAGTGGGAATGAATAATACCAGCTTCTTAGGATTTGGGGAAATGATAAACTGTAGTGATACGTCTAAAGTACCTGGCTCCCTGCAGGTGCCTGATGAGTGTTAGTTTCCTTCCCTTTCAGTTGATAAACGCTTCCTTTGAGGGTTACATGCAAAAACATTAAATATTTATTACTTGCGCTATTCAAGAAAAATGAAACTTGAAAAGGCATCTTACTTCAGATCTTTTTGGCAGAGCAATAATCATTCCCGTTTGTCTTTCTTGTAAATCTGTTTTCTATGTGTGGCACTGGGTTTATTTATGATGTTTGTGTGAAATTCTCAGCTCAGTGAATGTTTACTGAACTTAAACTCTCTCGTTCAAGTTTTATAGAAGGTATAAATTATTAGGTATTGGTGGCGTGATTTGATGCCCGAGTGACTGAAGCCTAGAACTATCCTGGAAGTATAATGGGTGAATGGAGCCATCAGAGTTGGGTAGATAATGAGGATACAAACCTGAGTTAAGATCTTGTGACACGGTTGGTTGGCTCTCACACAGCACAACGAAAGTGAGGTTTTAGCATTGGAAAGGACTCTCCACCTGCCTCCCTAAGAAGCAGAGTGGAGGCCTGGAGATGGCTGAGCTGGAAAAGTGCTTGCTATGCAAGGGTGAAGACCATGGCATCCAAGCATGTGTGATGTCAGTGATGGGGAAGGGGAGACAGGAACCCAGAGCTTGCTAGTCAGCTCCAGTCTACACCGTTGGTGAGCTCCAGGTTCACTGAGAGATCTTGTCTCAGAAAATAAGCTGGCAAATGACAGAGGAAGACACTTGCCCTCCACACATACATGCACACCCATACATGGACCTTCACACATATATGTACAAACTTAAAGTAGATCAAAATATAGCTCTGGATTAATGAGTAACCCTGTTATTCAAACCATCGGCAAAAATATCTACACATCCCATGCAGCTGATGTTAAATTCTAGGTAGCACCCTAGAGTTTATGTTAGAAACCATAGGTAGCTCGGCCATAACACTTCACACTCCCAGAGTCAAGGAGGATTAGACTAAAGACTTAAATAGAACATGTCATTGTCCTGTCCCCTAGCCAGTCTTATTTGCATGCAAAATCTATTTTACAGCTTGTTTTTGTATCACCTCTGAAATAGAAAAGATATTTTTTGCATATTGAAGCAGTTATTTCTAAAAGAACAGAAAGGAAAAAAAATCAACAGAAACTCTATGTAACCTAAGAGGCTAAATCAAATATTCACTGTATGGCAATTTATAGATCAGGTCATTTATCCCTGTCCTAGAATGCTTGAGTGATTTCATTGGGCATCCATTTTGAAGAGAAGGAGGACTTTCCTGTTGTCCTCTGATTTGTGACAGCCACTATGTGTCTGTTTGGACCAAGCTTAAACAGGAATATTGAGAACGAATAAAAACGTATTTCATCGTTTCTGCTATGCCCTCTCTACATTGGGTATTTCCAACTTTGCCCAGGCTATGGCATCTCAGTCTTTCTAAGTAGCTCATGCCTAGGTCATCTCCTCCATGAAGGCCCCAGGTCTTATCATTATGGCTCACAACTGTGGGATTCATGCCCCTGAGATTCACAGTAGCAAGTCCTGCACCCTACCTGCAGCAGGATGGCAAGGCAGGCTCAGGAAAGGTCCCTGAGAGGGTTTGTCTTCCTCTACTCATGCTGAAGCTAGGGTTATGTGGAATTGATGTACAAGCATAAGCTGTAGAAGGGGCCAATTGTGGAACTGCAATGTATAGATTGAGGCTTTGGGGGAAAGAGGGGCCTGGGTTAGACCTGATGAATGGGCATAGTTTGTGAGAGAGTGTGGTCAAAGGGAAAGTAGAAAGAGAGTTCTCCATGGAGTGGAGACATTTCAGTCACTGAGAGATGGGACAGGGTCACCATTGGGAACAATATAGTGGCTGTATTGAGAAGAGTATGGGGTGGGATAGTGTCGCGACCACTCGACCAGGAGGACGCGTGATGATCTGCGTTCACTCGACCAGGAAGGAAGACGCCTGTGTCTGCTCAACCAGGAAGAAAGACGCGACGATCTACGCTCGCTCGACCGGGAAGAAGGATCTTCTCAACACGCTTTATTGCAGGAGCACCCCATTGAGAAGCCTGGACCCAGAGCAGCCAGAGAGTGCTGCTTATATAGAGGGGAGAGAGGGCGTGGGTTTCCCTGATTGGTCACCCTGTTGGACCTAATTTGCATGTCCTCTCTGATTGGTCGCCCTGTGACCTAATTTGCATACCCTCTCTGGTTGATCATTCTACCCGGACCTAATTAGCATAGACCTATTTGCATAGTCCTCGCCCAGGGAGAGGTTGCCGTGCAGGGATTGGCTAAGGCACCAATACCTCATTTGCATATACCCACTTGGGAGGGGTTTGTGCCAGAATCTGCTGACGCATGCGCAGTAGACTTGTTTGCAAGTGGTGCAGCAGGAAACCAGTGCCTTCTTGTAATGCCGGATTGGGATCGGCGGGCTACAGGATAGCAGTGGTCCCTGAGGGAGGAGTCATTCAGGCTGATTAAAAAATAAAAGATCAAGACTGGTGAAGTGGTTCTTGGGTAAAAGGGGCTTCCTGCCAATCCTGATGATCTGAATTCCCTTACCAGAACCCAAATGCTAGAAGGAGAGAACTAATCCCTCAGGCTGTTCTCTGCCCTCCACATGTGTACTGTGGTGTCTGCACACCCCTGCCCCCCAATAACATTTCAACAATGTAATAAAAATGTAGTAGCCATGTGTGGGGGTGAGTGTGTACCTTTTTCTGCTTTTACTGGCGGCATCTAGATTGTTGCAGGATCTAGAGCAGTAGAGTAATTTATTGGAAGATTAAAAATATCCTTCTAACCCATTGTGTGAATTTCCCTCTCTCTGCAGCACGCGCTTGACGCTGACAATGCCGGAGTCAGCCCGGTAGGAAACTCTTCCAACAGCAGCAGTCACTGGGACCTTGGAAGTGCCTTCTTCTTTGCTGGGACGGTCATCACAACCATAGGTACTCACTTGTTTACTAATCTCTCTTTCTTTGCAGGCCCTCCTGAGGAATGGGTTGACAGAGTAGGGACCAGGTTCTTTCTCCTCGGTTAGGTGAATGCAGCTGTTGTGGCCGCTCTCAGGAAGGAGAAAAGTATGGTGAAGACTTCAGAATGAAAAGCCAGAGAGCATTTCAATGAAGGAATGCAATGTCAAGCAGGAGTAGAATGTAGGGATTGGTCAACTGAACTTGGGTTGTTTTGTTGCTCTCGGATTCCTTCTTAAAGATTGTACTTCTTGGTGGAATTATATATAGTGGTACGAAGATGTTCTGAAACATTGGGTATGGGGGAAAAAGACCCTTTGCCCCTCTCTGCTTTTTTAAAAAATTGTTCCCGAGAAAATAGTTTTCACCCCTTTTGTCTGTTGTTTTTAATATCTACCTCTGTGGCTTTAAATATCCAGCTGGTATGGCCACTTCTAGAATTTTTCATTTTAGAGGTTGTTTCTGGACTTCCGACTGTGCGGGTGGAAACACTAGTCTCTTTTGTCCTTCCCATTTCTGCCTAGGATAGTCTAATTACCTAGAACCCTGGTGTTCCCTTGAAGCTGACTCTCGACATGCTCTCTGTGACCAATCCTCAGATCAACTGTCACTGCTGCTTTCTCACAACGGTGTCTGCCTTATTTTATATATTTATTTTTATATGTTTTCTGATACTCATGTGTTGTGAGTTTTTGTCTTTGGGGTTACTTTATAATTTAACGGCATATAATGTCCTCAATATTCTAGTCATTAGCCATTATGCATAGATCCTGAACACGAATGATGACACCTTCTTTATTGTCTTTCTCCACCACACAATTTTAGCTGACATCACTTTTTCAATGTTTGCCTTGAAATAATTAGCATGACTTGTCAGTTTTAAATACTAACCATGAGTTCTTAGCTATTCCATGTAGTTCAGACAGGAAGCTGGTCCAGCATCTCAATTTCCTTTTGCATCACGTTGTGAGCACTACCCATTCTACACAGGAGACAAGAGCTTATGCCTTATATTCTGTTTGCTGTTCACTCTCATTGCCATTCTTGCTCTGTGTTAAACCTGAGTCACTGTTGGTGCATCTTGCCTCTCATATAATCCCCTTCACCATTGCTTGTTTGGCTGGAAATCTCCTTCACTGGGAGATGCTTTAACTTTCCTGGGAGGAACTCTCTACTCCAATTCTCTGTAAGGCCCAGCTATTCCTTCTGAGAAGCTTTTAACTTGGGTTTATAGTGTGGACAGTCAACTTCTTATGGGTGCATGTTTTAGAGGCATACATTTTTGTTTTAATATTTAATCATGAGATCTATGTTCTTCTGTACTGGTCAAATCAAGAAAATTAGATGTGATACAAACAAACAGCATGAAAAAGTTGTCACTCTTACTGAGAATTGTATCAGTTGAGGTCTTCAGAGAAGCAGAAAGATTATATGTGCATAGACATGGGACGAGAGAATTGGCTTCTGCCTTAGAAGCCTAAGAAGTTTCCTAAGAAGTTGCTCGGCAGGCTACTTGCTTGGAAGCTCAGGGGGATACCTTTGGATAGTTTAGTCCAAGTTCAGAGGTTTTAGATCCAGGATGCTGATGGCATAATTCTTAGACTAACTCCAAAAAACTGAAAATCTACAAGACCAGTGATGTAATTCCTGTGTGACTACAGGCCAGAGAGGTTGGAGTTCTGATGCTCAAGGGTAGGAAAAGAAGAATGTATCTCACTTGTATATATGCCTATGTGGGAGGAAGGGAGGGGAGGAGGAAGGAAGGTAGGTAGTTAGGAAGAGAGAGAGAGAGAGAGAGAGAGAGAGAGAGAGAGAGAGCGAGAATTCTTTTCTATGTCTTCTCATTTTTTGTTCTATTCGAGCCCTCAGCCAACCAGATGGTCCTGCCTATATTGATGCTGGATCTTCCATATTTAGTTCAGTAACTCACATGACCACATCCTGTGGAAACAACTAGAATTTTTTTTTTTTTTTACAAACACATCCAATAATAATGCTTTATCAGTTTCCTAGGTATTCATAACCCAGTTGGGTAAACACCTAAAGTTAACAAGAAATTTTCTTAATTTTCTAATTAGGTGACAATCTATTTTGCATTTGCAATTCTTAAATTTATTAACACCAGCTATGATTGTCAGAATTCCAAGTATCCATTAAGCGTGTGGTTTGTACCCAGAAGCCTCTGTGAGCTCCAGATCAGGTTAGTCTGATGGAATCCACAAACTCACTACACTCAACGGAGAAAGCATGTAGCCTACACCTCTGTGGCACTATGAACCTGAGCCAACACAAGAACATAGCTGTCATCTCTCAGATAAACATAATTTCAGGTTAGAATGTGTCTGACAGTCTGATTATTAGGATGAAGAAAGGCATCATGCATTTTAAGAGGACTCGTAAACTAATCAAAGTTGAGAAAGTCTTGGCCATTTGGGAACATGTACTTTGGAAAAATCTCTCGAGTATCAGCATTGGATCCATGAGCTATTAGGGTATACTACATATAATGGAAAAGCATTCATTTCCTTGTGGTATGAAATCATTAAATCAGGGTTTTGTCTGATGCATTGAGAGAACACTCTCTATGCTGGACGCTGAAGCATTGCTATGCTTTTCAGTAAAGCTCTAATGGCATTTATTGTTCCTTACTTGGTTTTCTCACCACCCACACATACATTTTTTTTTAATACACCTTACTCCTAACCACAGTATATCTGATATTTCTTTTCCACTTATGACCCCCACTTTACCACTCATTATTTCTAGGCCCTGAAGAAGAATGACAATGTACACAAAGAAATTCAGTCTGTGGCTAGTTATCAATTCAAAATGGCTGACAAGAACTTCTTGGGATTTTGCTTGAACTTTGGAGGGTATGGCTTTTTTTTTTTTTTTCTTACTGATGGTAAGCCTAGAGAAGAAAGAGCCAAGCCATTGCCCCCACTGTCTTCTCTCAGTAGGTTTCTCTGTCTAGAGTTGAACTAGCACTCCCAGAGTAAGGAAAGGGCGATCCCACTCATGTCTTGTGAGCTCTTGGAGCTACTTGCAAAATAGTAAAAACATATTAAATTTTCTAGTTTTCTATAGTCAGTGGGATTTTTAGGCTTGGATTTTCTATAATCTAGACATTTCAAACCAAATGTGCACAGAGGGAAGAGAGTTCATAGTGGGTCCATAAATATCCTTTGACCCAGTGATCATTGCCTGACTCTCCGGTCACTGCGGTTGCCATCTTTGGGTCATACAATCTTCATTCAAGTCGTAGGTGGAGCTTCCCTGTTGGATGAGCCTCTGGGTTCATGTGTCCTTGTTTTGCCTATTTGAGAGGCTGTTCCTTCTGCAAAAAGAGGCTAACCACTGTGTTCAACCAATTGTGCATAGCGTCAGGATCTTTATTGCAAATTATGAAAACACTGTCTACCAACAGGCAACCACTACAAAACAAGCACACAGACAAAAACAAAAATATAACCCACCACCCATAACTTACAGCAGACTGGGTCCCTGTTCTATGCAATTTAAAAAAAAATGTTACTTTTCCCTCTCTTTCTCTTACCTAAGACATAATGAGATGTAAGTTGAATACTATTTAGCTGAGGAAAATTTAATTCCAGAGGGCCGTTACAAAGCCATACAGTTAGAGAGGTTAAAAAAATAACTAGCTTGATACAATGTAAGAAGTGATGAGATGAGAAACAAATTGCTACATTTAAAAAAGCTAATAGGTACTTATGGTAAGTTCATTGCAAGGCTTATGATAAGGCTGACAAGTAGTCTTGGGGCTTTGTCCTTTTTCAGCTATTCCTGAGAAATTTTCCACTGTCCAGGGGGAGTTGGGGAAGTGCAGCAGTTATCATGGGAAGCCCTATCTCATTAACTGTGCAGCTCAGAGCCTGTTCTGCTAGCTCCAGGTCAGATAGTTTGCAAGCTGATATCGTTCACATTTCCCTTTACAATGTTAGCAATGTTAGAGTTTCAGAGCTCTTTGCAAAGCTCATCCTAGATGTCCCTCTTGGGCTCAGTATCTGTACTGCCATCACATGTGGAGGGATTAAGATGTTTCTATTTTTGTGACCCTCATAACACCATGGTGAAAACCTTTATGCAGGAAGTTGGTTGTTTCTTTGGAAAAAGTCCTCAGGGATTGTTCTGTCAAAGGGCATGAAACTTTAAGGGCTTGCCAAATCACTTTCCAGAAAGACTCTCATGTGTAGAAAGAAGTTATGTGTGTTAGGTAGGGCCTTTTCTGAAAAGCAGTACTGCTACCCAGTATCAATCTGCTTTTTTTTTAAAGCCTTTTGTGTGCTGATACATAGAGATTATGCTAAAACCATTGATCGTCTATGTCTATGCTTTCATATCATAGACTAAGACAAATTACAGGATGAAAATTTTCAAAAGGAAAAAAGTGTATACACAGTGGACTGTTTTTCCATTTTGTCTTCCCTTATCCAATGCCATTTAACAGCCTGAATGAGCTGGTTTTGTGTGTCCACATGACACAAGCTACAGTCATCACAGAGAAAGGAGCCTCCATTGAGGAAATGCAACCATGAGATCCACCTGTAAGGCATTTATTTTTTCAATTAGTGATCAAGTGGGAGGGCCCAGCTCACTGTGGGTGGTGCCATCTCTGGGCTGATGCTTCTGGGTTCTATAAGAAAGCAGGCAGAGAAAGACAGTAAGCAGCAACCCATCCCCACCTTCCATGGCCTCTACATCAGCTCCAGCCTCCAGGTTCCAGCCCTGCTTGAATCCACATTATTACCAATGGCTAAAAACAAAATTAGATTTTAGTCTCTGAGACATTTTCAGGGTCATATGCCTCCTGGACAAGTGTCAGGAGGTAGCTGGTGACTGTGTTTCTTGCCTAAGTAGCATCAACAAAGGGTTGGACCAGAAAGGATGCTGAAGTAGCTGCTTGAAGTTATTAAATACTTTGATTGGATGTTTAATCCGTGACAACCCAAATAGCAACCATTGTACCGAACACTTACCGATAGCGTGGTTCACACACATGCTCTTCATTCATACTTGTAATAACCACATAGGGTAGGGATTGGCCTCATTTGTCTATGGCAAGAACGAGAGCTGGAAAAGTTACCCATTATGTCACAGTAAGTAAGCAATGGGTCCTAGTTGTCATTTACCAAGGTCAGCAGGGCTTGGTGCAGACTGAAAAACACATGGTTCATTGTTAAAAAGTGATTAAGAATATCGATATGAAAGCATCAGAACATTTAACCAAACACAGGACTGTGGAAGGTCCCTCCAGGCTTTACAGCCAGCAGGGAAATGACACAGGTGAGGGAAGAATGAAACTCGGTTTAGCAGGTTTTATGTAACGAGTGCCAGGCCAAGACTTGGAGAGTCTGACACCAGTCATTTACTTTAACTGTATTTAAGCACAGCACAATTTTGGAAAAAAAATGTTTTCTGAAAACAGTTAACTCAGTCTCCAGTGCACAACAAATTTAAGACCTGTGTACATTGTGATTCTTTATAAAGCACTGTTGGGTACTTTGGGTACAAGATGGGTCTTGTTGACTCAGAGATAGGTGGTACCCAAGATTTAGGAGAATAACTGAGGTAAACATAATGCTGGCAGGTATCAGGATTGGCCTGGCCCTAAGATAACACAGAAGTCATTTAGTCGTAAAACACAAGTAACATCATTCATAAGGATGAAGGTTGTGGCCTAGAAGTAATGCCCAAGATTTAAACGGAAAAGGTTTGGGATAAGTAAAGCATAAATTGTGGGAGACATAGGCAGAGCCTGGCTCATCAGGCAGCAGAGGATCTCTAGGCTGTAAACTGCATTTATTCCCAGCATTCTAAGCGGAACAGCTAAGCACCTCATTCCATTAAAATGAGAAGCTGTGTGCTTACCTTTTCCTGACTTCTCCAGTGTTTATTTGTATGCATAAGAACTTTTTTTTTTTGCCCTCCACATAGGCCCTTTCTGAGTGTGAGATCCTGTATGACCTGCACAGCTCATGCAAATGTCTCTGCAAGCATAGACAGATTGGTTCCACAGTGTATACCTGAAAGGCACAGGTTGGCAAAGATTTGATTTGAGCACATAAGAAGTATATGGAAAGCTCTTTGTGTCTCAGGACTAAGTTGTTTTAAATACTAGCTTTCTCTTCAAGGACTTTGAGATGTTTTCTACTTAGGGAAACACAGAACCATGGCCGGTATGACCTTATTCTGTGATAACCTCTTTGTTTCTGTGTCCTTGCTGGGCTGGTCAGCCTTCACTGAGACTCAGCAGTAGCTGATTGGTAGAGGGACTTCTGGACTCCTTTTGCTTTCCCTATATCTGAGGTGCTTGCTAAGTTCTTTAACCTTGAGAAGTTGCTCATGTAGCCGTTGAGCTATCTCCTCTATTTCTCAGTTTCAGTGGTGTTTGGCTACCCAGAAGCTACCATGTTTACCACCCAGGCACCACAGGTCCACTTAAGTCACTGATCTAAAACAGTTCACACACTGTCACATACACACACTGTATCAACTGTGTACATACATATATGCTCCTGTGACATATTTGAATATTACCTTATTAACCACTTCACTAGAGAACCCGTTTTCTTCCCACTGCAGTATTCCTATCTGTGAAATGCCAACCAATTCTACTAGAGCTACCACTAAATACTTTTTTGTTCACACTTTTCTTGACTGTCTCCAACACCATAAGATTTGGAAAGATTCCATGGGTCTAAGCTATTCTCTGGTTCCTCTAGTTGCTACCAACATGTCCTGTGAGATGACCAGAGGACATGTGTAGAGCTTGTCTAGATTAATATCTGCCTACTCAGCAGGCCCAGTGCTTCAGTTTGGGCTGTAATATCTTTCTGAGATGAACTAACAGAAAATCCGTATCACCTGAAACAAGGCTGAGCTGAGTCAGTGTCTCTACAAGTTTCTAAAGTATTTCCAAGGCTCCTCCTCGTAATGCGAAGCTGCAGAGGCCCACTTGTTTTCTTTCTAACTGAATAAGTTGGTGTAAATTAGATTATTCTGGGTGGGTATGCCTTGCAACATCCTTTTGTCCGAGATCCTGAAAGCATCTGAGAAGTCCCAGGAGCTTTGTCGCACACTTAAATCAACAAGATGGCGAGTGAAAGAAAACAAGATTAGGAAGCTTTGCCTGCATGCTTATCTAAGAAACGGAAACTGCAATTTAAATAATTTGTGGCAAGAGGTTTGAATGATTCCGAGCACAAGATTGTTAAGGAATAGCCAAGTGACTCATCCCCAGGGCAGAATCTGACAGAGAGCATTCCAGGCCCATGGGAGCAGGAGAGATGTCCAAGAACATGTTATGTTTTCCTTCCTTCCTTCCTTCCTTCCTTCCTTCCTTCCTTCCTTCCTTCCTTGCCATGCTAAGAACATTGTTCCTCTCTGCTATGTTCTCAAGTGTATCTTTTGCTATGGAGCAAATACCTCACCCATTGCATGGGTTCAGGAACAGACCCCACTTGAGCCACCTGAACTGGGGAGTGTGTTAAGTGGCTGTTGTAAGACTGTAATGATAACTGACAAGAAAATGACTACCAATTACTTGAAGCTTTCACCCTATGCAAATTGTGCTAATATTATAAGCTTCTTTCTTTCACTAATACCATCGCCAGCTCCATTTATATGGAATAATCCCAATACTCACTATACATGAATTACTGACATAATTGCCAAACTCTTAAGAATGCAGATGTTCGTGTTTTCAAACAACTATATGAGACTCCTCTCAATTGACCTTATTATAGATGAACTCTTTTATGTACAAACCTCTATTCCATCAGCAAACATTTATTTAGCAATGATTGCTCTGGATGCAAGGGTAATGGGCAGAGATACAAGAAGCAGGGATTGTGTGCTATTCCCAGTAAAGAGAGTTGGGCACAGCTTGGCTTCACTGGCATTAGTGTAAAGAGGCACAGAATCTTGGCTTACTTATTTTCCCCATTACCAGGACTACCTACCTGGGGCAGGAAAGGACAAGTCCTTTTCTCTTTAATGTCCAGTGCCTATTACTCTGTGAAAGCAGAGGTTGAATAAAGCAAGTCCAGGCAAGGAAGATGTCGGTGGAGCCACACTGTACACAGAGGCTTTGTCTACAGAGGCAAAGGTGAAACTTTTTTGTCCCATTCAATGGTGTGTGTCCATGATATATGATGTTTCTTAAGAGAAAAATAACTCTGGCTGAGCACACGCTTTTTAAAATGTATTAAGATCTCTGACACATTGAGACTATAGGGAGAGAGGCCAGGGAGCTCTGTTTTGTATTGTAAAGGGCTTTGGAGAATATGAAAGTCTGCAGATTCTTTGGTCAATGCTCTTTTTTTGGTCATCTCACTGTTTCCGTTCTCCTCTCTCCTCTCTCCCCCCAGGGTATGGGAATATTGCTCCAAGCACCGAAGGAGGCAAAATCTTTTGTATTTTATACGCTATCTTTGGGATCCCGCTTTTTGGTTTCTTATTGGCTGGAATTGGAGACCAACTTGGAACCATCTTTGGCAAAAGCATTGCAAGAGTGGAAAAGGTTTTTCGAGTGAGTACTATACCAATTTAAACCCTCCTTACTGGATTCATTGGCTTCAGCCTCATAGGGGTTAGAAGGAAGCAGCCGGGGTTCTGACTGAATAAAATAGTTGAATGCTATGATTGTGTTTCCTCTTTACTCGGATGTGGACAGAGGACTATGCCTAAATGTCTTTTTCTTGAATAACTTCCCGCCTTGTGGTAATTCCAAGATCAAAGAAGGTTAAGAATGGATTACTAACACAGACTTCCTGAAGATGTAAGACCCACTCACTCTCTTAGTCTGTAATGCTGCTATAATGAAATGCCTGAGGCAGGATGGTTTAGAAACAGCAGCAACTGATTTCCCACAGGCTGGAGACTGGAGACTGGATGTGTAGGATGAAGGTTCAGATGCCTTCATCTTTGATAGAAAGCAGGCTAGATGGTTCAGTGAGTGAGAGCATCTCCCACTAACCTAAATTCAATCTCCAGGATCCACATGGTGGAAGGAGAGGACTGACTTACAAATCACCTATGAGCCATGATATGCTCATGTGTGTGTGCGCACACGCACACACACACACACACACACACACACACACACACACACGCACACGCACACGCACACACACACACGCACACACACACACGCACACACGTCACACACACACTCCAAATGAAAAAGATGAAAGATAGTCTCTTTACTGTTTTTAAAGTGATGTAGAGAAATATAAACCCATCTGTTTCATTATTATAGTGCCTTCACTTGTTGGATTTCTGCACAATGTCTTCAGGCTGATCCTCTATTCTTCTAGAAATGGAATTTCACTGCCCTTTGTGCTGGGCTGCGTGTCTCTTTTTCATGGCTCCACCTTGTTCTGCCTCCCAGTGCCGAGCATTCCCTCAGCAATAGGACACCAGTGCTCTACTTCATGCTAAGGCATGGGCGTCGTTACTACCTTAGCATGTAAGAACACCTACCCTTACGAAGGGACAGAAGTCTCAGCTTGAGGAATTTATTTCTTAGGTGATATGTTTGAGCTCTGTGGCAGGCATGAAGGATGGATGTGAGCGGCTAAGGTTGTCAGTGACCTTCAATTCCTAGTTATTCATTTGATTTCACAGAAATTGTTATCTTAGTTCCTGCTCAGTACTGATGTAATCCTCAAATCTTTCTGAACTTCTTCATGGAATTCTTTCTTATGGTAACTTAGCTCTGTGTGTGTGTGTGCGCGCAAGCACTTCTCATCTTTGCCTCTCCAGTACTGGGATTATATATAGTGTGTTCCTACACCAGCTTTCTACATGGGTCCTGGAGATAGAACTTAGTTCTTTTTACCTGTGTGCCAAACACTTTACAGACCGTACCATCTCCCAATCCGCTGATGATAAAAGTTTTCAAAAGAACAGTTTGAGAACCTTTTCAGAATCTCTAATGATGAATGAGTGGTGAGCTTGAAATCACTCCCCCTATGCCCTCGGAGAGAAGATCTTTCAGATTGTGCCTCAGATCCTAGATTTTGTTTCTCTTTAGCTGATTCAGGGGAGCTCCTCAGAGGGGCAGTGTAATTCATTAGCATATGAGAAGAACCAGATACATAGCTGGGTCATAGTAACATTCATAAACCCACCAGTCCTAGGAAGCTGCCTTTATTTCTTCATCGGCAAAAGGCGACAGAGTGCAAATCAACTTTTAAGAAGTTTTGGTGATGGCTAAATAAAATAATGGGTAGGCAAGACCTTAGCCCAGAGCCAGAAAAACAGAACTCAGATCTGCTGTCCCTCTTAAAAGGAGAGTTTGCTGGCAGGCTAGTCACTAACATGGGTTTTGTGTATGTGTGAGCTTTTCTGCAATGTCCCACAACCCCTTGCTCCCTGGATGCCAGGCTGCCTAGCCAACCTTATTATAATGTGCACCTGTCTCCTCAGTGGTCACCATGGAAACCATGGAACTCAGCTTCTCAGATGTTTAGGTCTTCTTAACTCAGATACAGCAGCTTTGTCTCCAAAGAGCTGTCTGAACTCCTTGGAGGTGCCTCTTAGCTGTCTGTGCAGCCCTTTGAGTTTGGAAAAAATGGCCGTGGTGATTGAACCTTTAGAAGAAACCCTAATATTCTTTAGAGTGTTCCCATGGAGAAATGACAGATTTGGCATACCACTGCTCCCCCCCCCCCCTTTTGGGTAGGTCCTTTTGGTTTTAGTTTCTTTGGTCAAAGAAGAAAGACTTGGATTGCAGCTTTTCAAATCCCACTCAGCAGAGCTAGCTATTTTGTTCCTCAGGAGGGGAGAGATCCGATCATTTTACTGCATGCCTACCAAATTGGGAGTGTACCCTGCTGTAATGCAGTTCACACTACAACTGGAATGTGCTATTCGCCTCCTTTGCGCTGCTTCTAGAAGGTCCTTCAGTAGACTCTTGGGCCAAACCTGAACATTTGCACATTTCACATTTATGCTGATGGATGACTCAGGTCCTTATATCACCATCAAAGACAGGGAGTCATCCTGAGACAGGTATGTCTTGTTGAACAAGCAACAGATAGGGGATGCATTTGCCAACTGTCAAAGGCTGTGGAGGGGTGGAATTCCAGGAGGAATCTAAGCACATTTCCTCGATATACAAACAGTGTAACGTGTAGCAGTTTGCTTGCTGTGTGTGATGCTGTGGTAGAAAAACTTTCCATATCCTTAGCTACTTGTGTAGACAGCATTTAAAGGACCAGTTACTCCTAGATGATATTTGAGGAAAGGCAATTATATTTACTAGCAAGGCTTGGGGCATGAATTTTCACCGTATCAGCCTTCTAGGTGTGTGTAATCTGAGGTGACTCTTCTTTGGGTCATTTGTACTTACTGGTTGGACTCTCATTGGGTAGAGCTGTTGAGGGACACTGCTGCTTAGGAATGAGTTTGAGCTACAAGACAACAATAAAAGCCAGGCTCTTGACGTTTGGATAGAGTAAAAACATCCTTATCAGTGGTTATTGAGACTGAGAACTCCAAGGGTCAGTTAAATGTTAGAATGTTAGTGTTGTTACTGCCGAGCTGACCAGGGGATGCAGCGTTAACTATGTTGCCAAAAGGACTTAGTTTTCTCTTGAGGTGCAACATGTTATCACAAACACATCACAATAGAAACAGCACCTGCTTCTTTCTTCATAGCTCTGAAGGTCACAGGGCTGGTGGGTTCAGGTGATGATATGTTCTGGTATCACACAGGGTCAAAATTAAAGTGTTAGCCAAATGAGGATCCAGGCCTGAGGAAGAACCTGCTTCCAAACAAATTCACATGTGGGAAAAAAACCAGTAGTTACTGTATTACTTTTCCTGGGGTGGGTACTCTTCGTATTCACTGTAGATAGAGCAATGCCGAACCAAAGTAATAATTCCATCTAAGCCTAAGTGAATGGGTGAATTTGTTGAGGTTGCTTACAGGAGAGTGTGTGAGGGGATGCTTACAGAAGAAAAGTCACTCAGGCAGCTCCATGGTCAAAGCCCCTATCCTACTAAGGGTGAGGGCTCAAAGCACGCCCTCCACCCGCCCACCATGGCTTGTGGGCAGCTGGACTCCGGAAGAGTCTCCTTCATGGGAGTTGCTTCCTGCTAATGAAACCTGAGCAGGGTCCTCACACTTATTGGGAGTTTGTGAGGCTTGTGATCCTCTCTGCTTCCTCCGCAATACAATGTTTCCATCTAGAGGAAACAGCTACAAACATAGTTCTCTGTGGTTGTAGGATGGAGAGCTCCATTTCCTTGCAGGATGGCAGCGGTTTTCTCAGTTTTACCCAAATGCTTTGCTCCATATGCCTCTTCAGCTTCAAAACCAAGGACGTGCTGGATCCTTCTCACACTTTGGAGCTCCCTGACTTCCACTCTGGCCCAGCCAAGGGAACGCTCTCTGCTTTTGCTGGCTCTAAGATTAGATCTAGTATGTGGGGATGTGGGGATAATCTTCTTTAAAGGTCAGTCATATTGTATCAGATTGTTGTGAGAGCAATAGGTCACTGTGTCACAGTGGCTAGGGATTGGAGTAATTCATCTTCTGGAGGCATTGTAGACATTCTCCCTTCAACACACTTGGAGTTGTGCAATCATTGGTGGTATAGACCTTCTCCATGAGCACAAGCTGCCTCACTGACCTTCGCTGCATCCTAGAGAGCTAAGCTGAATTCATCTCTTTCTTTACAGCAAGGTCATTTCGAACAGCAAGGGGAGGGCCCGAGAAGAAGGTGCCCAGGTTTATCAGGTGAAGTCCCTTGTCTGGTTGGAAAGTAAAGATAGAGACTCAGAGCATATTCTGAGACATTGATCGTGATGCCAGGAAAACAGGCATGGCCCGTATCACCGATAAACGGTGGCTGAGAATTTGGACATGCATTTATATCATCTAGCAAGAAGCCTGAGACAGCTTCTTGTAAGTGTGGTCCACAAGCCGCAGTGCAGTGTCAAGCATATCCAGGTTTTTGTTTGTTTTTCTTGGTGTGTCACTTTGCATCCGCAGGCTTGTCACCTCATGGTTACAAGGAGGTTACACCAGGATAGATATTGTGGTTTCATGAAACCACAGTACAGGCACGATAAAAGAGACACTTAAAAATATGTTATTATATCTGTTTATCCTTTTTGTCTCTCTCAAAAACTTTATTATACCAGTTTTAGATTTGTAGCAAAATTGAAAGGACAGTATATAGATTTACTCTATATATGTATTCATATATATATTATATATATATATACTTATATATATACAATATATATATATATTCCTATTTATATGTACATATATTCCCATTTATATATGCATATATATACATAATACACACATAGATACTCATGTGCGCATGTGCCCCCTCCCCGCCACTAACCCCATGTGGACAACACTCTCTAACAGAGTGACACATTTTTGTTTCATTTGCTGAACCTGCATGGGGACATAATTACCTCTTAGTCCATAATTTATATTAGGGTACTTGCACGATGCTGTACATTTTATGTTTGGTCAAGCATTCAGTGACATGGACCCACCCTTGTAGAGCCACATAGAACACATTCACTGCACTTGAAAGGAAAAGTATGGCTCAGGACCCCTAAGACAAGTTCTCAACACAAAGGAGATTTATTTGCCCTGGGGACAGAGGACAGGGAGTAAGAAACAAAGACAAGAGATGGAGGATGAGGGAGAAGGCAAAGGGAACAAGGGAGGGGGAGGGGTATATGTCCCAGAGGAGGAGAACTGGACAAAGGACTGCCTCTGGAGAGAGAGCAGACAGACATGACACATAGGAAAATGGCAGTTTATAGATGTATAAAGGAAAACCTCATGTTAGAATGAGGTATTTAATTTTAATTGGGCATGCTAATTAGGTGAGCCAAAGGAGGCTTTTGATTGTTGGACTTTGGTGGTTAGCTTCAGGAGGAAGTAGCCAAATAAGGGAATAGACCTTAGTGGCTAGCGTTAGGAATTTAATCTAATGGTTTTTAGCAAGGCAGAGGGAATGGGGGAGAAGGGCCTGCCAGAGCCGTGTTTGCCATGCTCCACAGTCCAGCTGGCCAGAGTCCCTTTAGCACTTGTCACCTGTGATCTGCCTGTTCACATCTGTCTGTCGCATAAACCCTGAAAAACACTGATCTCTGTCTTCTGTGTTTTCTAGAATGCTACAGAGCTGGAGGCAGACAAACGCAGAGCCCTTTCATGGCTTCCTTCAGTTAGCGATAGACAATCAGTTGCTGTCTATTAAACATTTTCTTCAGGAACTCTCTTGGCTTGTTAGTTAATTTCTCTTCACTGCTGAATGATAATCTATTTTTTTTCCGGAATGGTTATCTGGCTTATTAATCCATTTACCTACGGAAAGACAGCTTCCTTGTGTCCTACTTTGGGAAACATGAATAAAGCTGCTGGAGCCACCTGTTTTAACTCCTTTGGGTAAACACCAAGAAACATGATCAGCGGATTTGTGAGCATCGTTAGTGTTCAGAAACCACTTTTCCTGCGTTCCCAAGGCAATGTACCATTCTCCACTTCCAAAAAGAGTGAGAGCTTACTCTTCCTGTTGTCTCAGTTTCCTGAGAGCACTCGGTGTTGTCTGCATACATTCCAGTTACTGCATTGTGGTCATTCTCTATTTTTATTTGCAGTTCCCAAATGACATATGACATGGAATATATATTTCTACACTTATCTGACAGCAAATAGATCTCTATTAATGTCTTCCGCCCATTTCTTCCCCCCCCCCTTTTAGGGTGGTGGTGGTAGTTTTATTACAGGGTTTCTCTGCATAGCCTTGGCTGTTCTGGAACTCACTCTATTGACTGCCTGCCTCTGCCTCTCAAGTGCTTGGCCCGAAGTCAAGGTTTTTTTTTTGTTTTTGTTTTTTGTTTTTGTTGTTGTTGTTGAATTTTGTTTTAAAGGGTATATGTGTTCTGAATATCATCCCTTTATTAGATGTGACTCTTGAAAATATTCTGTGTAACTTGGACTTTTATTCTCTTAACTATATCCCTTGAGAAACA
>JANHMN010000022.1:30240026-30263030 GCA_030674055.1 Rhabdomys pumilio
GTAGGGGATCTGGGCATGTGATCTATGTGTTTACAATAGCGTGTGGCAATTAGGGCAATTTCAAAGTGGTTGGTATGTGAAAGAGCCACTGAAAAATTCTGGGTAACTTTAGGACATTTTTGCCTTAGGGAAGGAAAAATATTGAGCATCTACGTCCTTATGGAGAGATGTCCTGGTGGTCTGAGCTGCTGCTCCCTTGGGAGGTGATGGCACAACAGGGATATTCAGTCATACCGACAAGTACCTCTGAGGGCTTAGGATAGCGCAAGGCTGCCAGTAGACTACTTTTGCTCTTATTTAAAATATTTTAATGTATATGTGTGTCCAGGCCAGCTGGACAATCAAGTGGGACCCTTAGGCCCTGTGGAGAGGACTGAGATGAGCAAGAAAATAAGAAGGCACAGCAAGTCAAGAAGTCTGATCAAGCTGCCATAGATTTTATTGTTCACACAGGTTATATACTCTGAAAACAGGATATGGGGAGGGGTAGGAAAGGAAAGAGGGCTTTGCAGGTGGAGGAAGCTAGCTGTAGCTGTGGGGGTCTAACTAAGTTATTCTTACAAAGCCTTGCCATTACCAGGGGTTCTAAAAACATCTATCTAGCAGGATGTTGGCTAAATCTAGAGATCAGGAGGAAGGGTTACTAAGGTGGGTTGCTATGAGGACTTGTTTGAAGTTCTGAGAACTTGTTTGAAGTTCTGAGAACTGACAAGTGAATCATGGAAGGTAAGCAGAAAGAAGAATAGTAGATAGGAGAGCCAAGGGTGAGTGTATGCCAAGAGTAAGGCCTTGTCATGGCTTCCCACATATGTGTGTTTATGTTCCTGTGTGTATGTGAATGTGTGAGTGCATGAAGAGCATGCACACATGCAGGCATGCACTAGTACATGTGAGTGCAAGTGTGTGGAGGTCAGAGGTCATCTTTGCTTTCTTTCACGATTACCATCTACTTTAATTTTTTGGCCCTGGTTCTCTGAACCTAGAGTTTGTCAATTCAGCTGGCCAGCAAGCTCCAGGGATTCTCCTGCCCTCCTGTCTTTGCCTCCTAAGCATTGGGGTTGCAGGTGTGCCCTACCACACTCTGCTTTTATGTGAGTGCTAGGGATCTAAACTCAAGCTCCCAGGCTGTTGAGCAAGCACTTTCTTGACTATCTCTCTAAGCCCTGGAGCGCTGTTCACTTGGACTGAGTCTAGCCTGAGACATGAGGATCCTGTGGAAGAAGCACTTTGTATTTCTGGGGCAGTGCTCTGCTCTGACATCCTGAGAAGGGCTGTGTTTGTACAACACAGCATCTTTTACTCAGTGGTTTTAGCTGTGCCTCCGAGAGCTTCTGCTGAGGTTTAGGCTCTTGCAAGCATGACACTGTAGTTCTCAACTTATGTGTGGTGGGCCCCCAGGGGCCTGAGGTGCTGTTTTCAATAACTAGAGTTCTCTTGTGCATCAAGCGTTACTTGGTAAACAACACCTCCCTTGTATTGTATTGCCTCTTTTCAATTATAAATAGAACATTCATCAGCATCACTTAAAGACATATCATCAGCTGGTATCAAAACTTATGTTTAACTTATGTTTGTGGGGATCCATGAATTTTTTTTTTTTTTTTTAACATTTGGAAGGGATTTTCATACTGTAAAAGCCGAGGACATTGACTTTTAAAATCAGTACTCTGCTTTTGTTTCTTTCTGGTATTTTTTTCCTCATAAAATTAACATTTTAAAATTAACACTGTGTATGTGTGTGTGTTCCTTGCATATGCTCACATGGAGATAAGAGGTGAATTTGCAGTGTTTGTTTTTTTTTTTCTTCTTCAACCATGTAAGTCTTGGGGATAGAACTCAGATGTCAGGCTTGGTGGAAAGTACCTTTATCAGCTTGCTGGTTGCATAGCCTCATTTGTTTTGGCCATAGTAACCCATACGCTGAGCTGAGGTTTTCTTCTCCAATGAAATCATCCTGGGGAGAGGTGCTTTGTTGAGAGGTGGCTCATTGGTTAAGAGCACACACTGCCATTGCAGAGGGCCTGGCTGAATTCAGTTCCCAGCTCCCATGTTGAGTGACCTAGAACCAGCTATGAACTCCAGCTCCAGGGGATCTGGCACCCTCTTCTGGCCTCCACAGGCACTGCATTCAAGTGCACACACCCACATGCAGACATACATGCGGACACATAATTAAAAATAGAAATAATCTTGCAAATATCTAAGGTACTAGTTAAATATCAGTTTTATTGTAGTGAAGTAACACAGCATGAGATAAACCACCTCAGCCATTCTTTAGTGTGCAGTTCAGCAGTGGTAATCATGTTTCCACTGTTGTACAATGGTTATCAATATTCATTTCTAAAACTTCATCTTTCCCAAATCAAACTGTAGTCATTAGGCGATAATTTACCATTTCTTCTTCCCTCCAGTCCATGACAGCCACTATATTCTTTAAAAAATAATTATTCTTTAACTTTTATATATGTATGTGTGCTTGCCTGTGTGTATGACTGTGCACCATATACATTTGGTGCCCATGGAGGCCAGAAGAAGCCTCTGTTAGCTGTGCTAGACCAGAAGGAAATCTTGTGAACTCTAGCTTTTAGGCTGAGCACTGTGTTGCATGTGCCGTACCTTGCTAATGGACTATGAACCTCAGAGCACAGAGCTCTCAGAGCTTCATGTTGTATCAGGTTTGTCTGGTGCCCTGCAGTGCCTGCTTAGTGCGAAACACAGTGTTTAGATACATGAATGGTGTTTGTGTTCCCAAGTGTAGACAGAGACTGAATTAACTGGAGAATCAAAAGAAATGAGCCGAGCCAGATTCCTTATGCTATATCCAGGCTATGTTGGCTCTAGACTTTTCCTAACGGATTAAAAGGAGAAGAGGGGCTTGTGTGTCTATCCTCCAGCCTGCCCTTCTAGGATTGTGTCTTGGTGTAGGGATATAGAGCAGATGTTCTCAACTCGTGGATTGTGAGCCCTTGAGTGGGGGGAGGTGTCGAACAACCTCCTAAGTCACTCCTAAGATACTCTGAAAACACAGATAGTTACATCACAATTCATAACAGTAGCAAAATTACAGTTACGAAGTGGCAACGAAAGTAACTCTATGGTTGGGGGTCACCACAACATGAGGAACTGTATTAAAGAAACACTGCATTAGGAAGGTTGAGAACTGCTGATGTAGGGGAAGTCACGGAAGGGACAGTAACACAAGGAAATAGAGCAGCAGGCAGCAGGGCTTAAGACTTGGACAAAGTTGCAGTTGTCAGCCATTGCTCTGGGAGGAAAAACTGCGTGAGCCTTGACTCAGAGAACTTTTTGGGAAGTCGAGTGTGGGAAGAAGGGTACAGCTGGCAGGTTGTTAGAGTTGATTGGCTTCTCAGGTGCTCCCTTCTCTGCCCTTGCATTCTGCAAACTCAACTGTCCTTCACTGTTTCCAACTGTTTATGCGGAAACCCTACTACCTAGAGAGATTCTGGGGGAAAGAACAGAATTTTACTTTAACCACGGACTGATTGCCTCTCAGCTTGTCTGTGCTTTTGTTGTGCCTTAAACACAGGCCACTTTGCAATTTTGTAAACTATTTAAAAATAGTACCAAAAGACATGCCAAAGGAAGAATTGAATCTCTTCCACAAAGATAGCTGATCCTTCTCATTGCATCAAGAAACCTGGGGAATAGATTTTTGCTGAGGTCAAATGCCCCGTTCCAGTGGTTCCCTTGCAATTCCCACCATTTCTCTACTTAGCGATGTTCCATTTGCTTTTTTTTTTCTTTTTCCACAATCTGTGGCAGAAAGGAATTTGGCTGTGAGCAATAGCAACCATTCCTCTGCATGGGCGTAGGCAGTGGTTAGAAAAACTGATAGTGAATTGCTAACATCGATGATGAGCTATCTACCAATCTACTCCTGGATCTGCTGACTAGGCACAAATAAGCGTGTGCTTTCGTGCGTGCGTGCGTGCCTGCCTGCCTGCCTGCCTGCCGTGTGCCGTGTACCGTGTGTGTATTTTCGTTCCATAGGCCTTTCCCTTCTGGTGCTGATGCTGCTTTGTAGATTAGTTCAGACAATTAGAAGCCGGGATATGCATCACCCACTTTAAAAAAAGAAAAAGGAACTTCTGTGTGGTTTTAAAAATAAGGTGCAAGAAGCTTTGGTGTGCTTTCTTTAAAAAAAAAAAAAGAGTTTTACTAAGTACCGTAACAGAGTTGGCACTGAGAGTGAAGAGGAAAGCAAATATCAACATTTAGAATGAAGTGCATGGCATATAAATGCCATATGGTGTGCTTGCAGGGTTAGTACTGCTTTCTTGGCATTTATCCTGACATTGCTTCCTGCTTCTTGTCTCTGATGCTCTTTTATCAAGTCTCAATCCCTCCTTGCCCTTTGACTCTGCCATAAGGTTGGAGTGGTCTCTTGACTACTATCCCTTTGGAGGCTCATCCACCTTTTCCTCAAGAAAGAGGGGAAGGAAGGAGACCTGTCCAGATGGCTACGTAAATACGGGACACCTGCTTCCATGAGCTGCCATCAGATGGTTTTTGGAATTGATGGGATTGTCTCCTGCCTAGAAAATGGGTGTGCATCCCTTCCTGCCTACTTTCTTTAGTTAATGGTGGCAGCATGGTGGGACTGAGGCATCCTGAGGAATTCTTTTCAGAGACCTAAACTCAAGTGAAGCTGGATTCTTAACTTTTCTACAGAAAAGAATTCTAGGACGAGCACACATGAAGCAGAGTGGAGTTTATTAAGAGGAGATGTTGACATAGCTTTTAAGCATGGTAGTATCCAGGCACTCATACAAGAGATAGTACACACTGAAGTGTGGATGTGGGCTTCTCACGGGAGTCACACTTAAGTGTCTTAGAAGTATTATACATGCACTTTTGTTTCCTCTAACGTTAAACCTGAAAGGGTTCTTTTTTCTTTTTAAAATACTTGGATACACACACACACACACACACACACACACACACACACACACACTGGCTTCAGCAATATCTCAGATCGGATTGAAGTCTGATAAAACCATGAGGGTTGTACAAGGAGGTAAAGACATAATTTTTACTGTAAATGTGTGTCATTTGGGATGCATCTTCAAAGCTTTTGCATCACTTCCGGTTGGCTCACTTCCTGTTGGCTCACTGGGCTTTGCGTGTTTGGTGAAGAGTTGAGCTTCCGGTTTTCTACTCCTGCCGATGGCTGCCATGCCTCCCCTCTAGGATGGACTTTCATCCCTCTGGAACTATAAGCTGAAGGAGAGTCTTTCTTCCTTGGTCCTAGCATTTTGTCATGGCAACAGAAAAGTAGTCAGTGCAAAGCACAAAGAAGCCAGTAAGTAACCAGTTAAGTGTCTGCTCTTCCAATTGCTGGCACCTTTCCTCTGTTCATCTCTGGAACTTCCTCTTCCTTATTTATCATTCTCCTGCCTCACCATGCCCCCTCACCCTCATTTTTTTTATCCTGCTGTGATCACACATCTTTAGCTTTTATATTTCTAGCAGTGTCTTAGATCCAGATTATTAAATTTCATTAATATTATTAAAACCACATCAGTCAGATTTCATGTAAAGTTTGTATTGACAAAATTTTTTAAAATTGTTTTAAGCATATGGATGTTTCGTCTGCACTCATATCTGTGTGCCTGATGTCCACGGGGGCCATTAGATCCCCTGGAACGGAAGTTAAAAATGACTGTGAACTGTCCTGTTGGAGCTGTGGACCAAAGAGCGCCATCTCTCAAAATCCCATGAATAAATATTTTAAAAAGCTTTCACAGTGAAGCCTCTTTTCCTGAGGAGGAACCTTGAGTTCTGTGTTTGGGGAGGGAGCTCCGCTTGGCCACAGAAAGTTCAAAGAACCTTGGTGTTTACAGTGAGTTTACAGTTTCAGAGTCTGTCCTATATAAGTCTGACTTATATATTTATGATTCACACTTTCCCCACACCTGCCTCCTACTGTGTTGTCAGTTTCTCAGAGCAGTAGTCCCAAACTCCCATTGCATCCTGCCTGCAAGTCCAGCGTACTTGTGTGGCCCTCTTGGAGTTGTGTCATTGATACCTGGTATCCCTGTCAGCTTAAAAGCTGTGTGATGTCAGACACCCACAACTCCCGCCCCACCCCACCCCCAACCCCAGTTGCCATACTATTTACAGGAGCTGCCACAAATCTGGCTACTCAAAGAACTCTTAATCCACCATTGGGTAGATAAGTAAAAAACAAATATTAGATCTAACCACACATATCTTGATATAGAAAATGATGTCATATGCAAGTAAATGCCTGGAGAGGAAGAGAGATCTTAACTTTTGAAGTATAGTTGTTTTGGTGAGAAGCTGGTCCACGAGGGGAGCTAACTCCCAGCCCGTAATGCTTGTCACAAACTATATTTATGGGCAAGTCTTTCATTGCATTTGGTGACACTGAGAAGTGTAACTCTGCAGACCTGTCAATTTCCTTAAAATGTATAATTTGTTTTCACTTGGTAGCTTAGATACACATACTATTCTCCTTTTCAGAAAAATGCTAGGACATTTTTATTACATTGAAATGAACACTGTAGACAGTCCAACTTACCAGATACATTAAAAAAAATCCTCATGATTATTTCCTAATTATAATGTGAAGGCAAGATGAAGATAACTTATAATAAAAAGTATGTTTCAGTAATAAATGCTTGGTCATGAAACACCAGGCAAGCAGCTGAACCAGTGAACCTCCAAACACATGAGCTTTCAGGGCAGCCTGCCTCAGGTGGGTTGTACTGGTGACTTGGATGCCACCAGGGATTTTTCCCCCCCCTAGTGATGTGTTTTTCCAAAACAGACAACAACTCTCAGTGGGTCCAATTGATTAAAACTCAACCTTATCAGAACTTACCTGTTCAAGGCTGGGGAGATGGCTCAGCTGGTAACGCATATGTTGACCTGAGTTCAGTGAAAATCTATGTGTGGTGTGATTACCCTCACTGTAATCCAAACGATGGGGACACAGAGTCAGGCAGGTTCCTCGGGACTCATTGTCTACCAAGCTTGCCCTACTCGGTGAGCTCCAGAACAGCGAGGGACAGTGAGAGATCCCCAACCCCACACAAAGGTGCCTGAGGAGCAACTCCAGAGTTGGCTCCAACAAGTTGGCTGTCCTCTGATCCCCCCACACATGTGCAAGTGCACTTGTGTACACATGTGAATACATATGTGCAAATGCAAAATTTACATTATTGCTACTCTTGCAAAAATGTATTCTTCATTGAATACAGATGTTTGTATACATTTGCAGATAAGAAGAGTGGGGTTCTTGGCTCAGTGGCGTACTCGGAGCTTCTACAAAATGTGGAAGAGTTATAATTTGTGGCAGAGTGTGACACAGTTGTGACAACCACAAATATTCCGCCAGATTTATGAGCCACCCCTTAGAGGGTTGCACGCTTCCAGAAAGCCCTTGAGTAACTTCTGGGAATGGGCACATATGTCATTTCTTCAGTAAGCAGCCAGGGTGAGATGGCTAAGCCCCTCCCTTGTGCATCTCCCACTTAGTGTCAGAGAGACATAATGTCCATGTGCATCCTCGTGCCTGTGCTTCTCTATCAAATATCCTTAGCTAGAATTACACATGAGAAAGTCTTGACAGTTTATCTCTTACTGGATGCATAGTTTAACTTTGTTTCATAGATTACTTTATGCTCACATTTTCTCCAGGAACTAAAACTAAGGGGGAATAAATATCTTATTAGGATTTCTCATTGCTGTGATAAAACTTCATGACCAAAAGCAACTTTTGGAGGAAAGGTTTATTTCACATGAAGATTGCAGTCCATCATGGAGAGAAGTCAGGGCAGGAAATCAAGCAGGAAACCGGAGGCAGGAATTGATGCAGAGGCCGCAAAGGAACACTGCTTACTGGCTTGCTCCTCATGGCTGTGTCAAGTTGACATAAAACTAGCCAGTACAAGAAGCATAAAGATAAATCCGGTACTCGGAGCACTGAGGACACACACAGATGAAGCTGTGCATTGTGTAATAAGGAGACAGACAGACAGACAGACAGACAGTCAGTCAGAGAGAGATAGCAAAGCAGACTGAGCAGCCCCACTGAAAGTGAACCTCACAGAACACAACAGAGGAAGAAATGCTAACTTTACCAATAGGGTGGTAGCTCACCTCTCCTGCAGGAGGGTAAGGCTGGAGTGTGCTTTAAGGAATGAACAGCACGTGCCTGTCCTGTTTTATCTGATAGCCATCAAAAATGTCCCACAGATAGAATGTCATTTAAAGAGCAAAGCAAACAGAAACAAAACCCCACAACACTATGAAGCCACAACAAGACACACAAGAGATGTGCATGGCAGTACCAAGTGAAAGTCAGCACAAGACCAATGTGTGTGTGAGTGCGTGTGCACATGCACATGGGCGGGGATGGCAGGGAGGTTGGGAAAACACAGTATTTCTGTGATACCATAATGGTGGACACATGCATGCCATTATTCACGTCTGCCCTCTACACAACACCAGGCAGGAATGATCCCTGGTGTAGACAATGACCCTTGTGTAACTGATAGGTCACTGCAGTTGTAGCAGACTTTCCACTCTGGTAGGGATATTGGGAGAGGCTTGGTTTGTGTGGAAACATGGAGAAAAATGTGCTTTCCTCTCCTCAGTTTTTCCATAAACCTAAATCTACTACATTAAAAAAAGGAAGACTTGGAGAACAGAGGGCACAGACCCCCAAACTGGCGTGGTGTTTGGGTATCAATGAACAGTGCAACTCTCCAGAGAGCAGAGGACAGAGTCACTGTGGTTACAGATTGGGGTGTGGAGAAAGCCTGGAGGTGTGCATAAGCCACAGGGCTCCCCATCAGCTTCACACAGGAGGAGGCGCTGCCAATCTGTAGGAAGAGGAGATGACCCAGAAGAGCAGGCAGGATGCAATTACTGCATTGGAAGAAGACCAGATACCCATGGTCTTCCGCCACCACCCTTGGCATATGTTCCTAGGATTCTGAAGGCTCGAACAAGGATTGTCTTTCTCCCTGTACTGAAGGAAGCACACATTTCTTCTAGTCTTCCCTCAGGGGTACGGCCATCACCCTTTCTATAGGAGACAATATGTGTGATTTTTGATAGCATTTTGTGTTGTCTCTGGAGAAACACTCGAGGTCATGCCATCTTTCCCTTCTCTACTCCTGGCCCTGCCCTGCCCGATGCACTTTTCACTCTCTCCCCCTTTTTCTTTTCTCTCATGTACAAAGGTTAGAAAGACAAAATAGGATGAAAATAAAGCCACAGGGACATGGTTTGTTCTAAGAGAGCATCCATGAACATGTGGGGAATGGCACTAGTCATTTTTCTTTGCATTTACATCTGGCCCAGGTGCAGGGATTTTATAAGTACCAGGAAACAGGTACCCTACCCTTTTCCTGCACTCCCTCACACATCCGACTAGCCTCTGGTTACTGCAGGACTGGTCAGTGTATATGCTGGTGGTTGTTCTTTCCACTCCTTAGACCATCTCCTTCTGGCTGGCCTAGCTCTGCTCTGCCCACTGACCTTTCTAGACAATGCTAGCATTTGGACTCCACAGATAGCCAGACCCTTGTGATAGGTGTGACCTCCCTGCTTGCCTTAGGGAAAAGGACAGTGCTCCTCCTACAATTCTAGGTCTCAAAAGGGTACAAACCCTGGCACAAAACAGCTGAGATCAGCTGTGTCTCTTAACTGTGCTGTCCTAAGAGATGCACAGAAATGCACAGGGGTGTGATACCCACAGAGGTCATATCACATCTGGCAGTAGCTCCAGCTGTTCTCAGAGTGTAGAACTGTGGGTATGCCAGTGGGGGGATCTGCCTCCAAATGACTAAAGCCAGCTTTCCCCTTGACCTCCAGAAGTGGCAGTTACAGGCAAGCAGCTTAGTTTAAAACGAGGTAATTTAAACAGAAGATTAAAAAAAAAAAAAAAGGACAACAAAAAAATTTTTCTCCAGGAAAAAGTTTAATTGGAAAGAAGGTGGGTATTAGAAATTCCGTAACATTGGTTTCTTGAAACTCAGGCTGCCTAAGGACAATGGCCAAGTGTTTGATTTTTGGGAGATGTCTGGGTATGTGGGTATTAATCAGAAAATGATTTTTTTTTTTAAACCTTCTCCTCCTGGCTTAATGCAATAGTCTCATGTAATCCACAAACTGGCCAGTTTGTCTTTGGAGACAACCTGACATTATTGTATCTCTGGCGAGTTCTTCCCTGGTGATAAGGGAATAATAGACAGGCATGTTCCACAGGAAAAAAAGAACACTTTGAATAGAGGTCTTAGATACCTATTAAATCCCAGGAAGCCTGGAGAACCAAATGGAAGAGACCCAGACCAGAAGAGTGGTTCCTGTTGGTCCCAGCAGAAGCCAGAGCTGGGTCTGTTCAGCAAGACAGCGTAGCCGCAGTTGCTGCTGCTGCTGGTGTTGGAGATTTGTTACCCCAGAGAGACAAGTGGGGGTGGGGGATGGGGCTGCCTCTGGATCAGGCTAAGGCTGACAGCCAGTGAATTTTTAAGGAGAAAAGGGGAAACCTGTGCTGGGTGAGTTGGTAAGTCCTGACTGAACAGGGTAGCCAGGGTAGCCAGGATAGCCAGGGTAGCCAGGGTAGCCAGGGTAGCCAGGGTAGCCAAACAATGAGTTTTGATTGCTGGACCATGGGGGGTATATTTAGGAATGTAATCTAACAGTTTAGCAAGGGAGAGGGGAGAGGCAAGGCAAGACCTATGACACATTAGCCATGCTTGGACCTGTCAGAGAGCCAGCCCTTCAATGCAGGTGATGGTGGTGATGGTGATGATAGTGGTGGTGGTGATTGTGCTGGTAGTGTTGCTGCTGTTGCTGGTTAGAAGTACCATGGTGACTCCCCTGAAATGGGACATCATGACAGTGCTGTTCTAGCCACCAGCCCCAGAAAGTAAGTCATTCATGTGGTTGCTGATCGTCTTACCCAACACCAAATGATGTGCTCATGGCTGCCACCCAATCCTCCCTACTGTGGAAGCTCCTACATGTTCTACACCGATCCTGGGAGAGTCCTCTCATAGCTCCAAGTCCTTTTAGTTTCTATACTGGGTGGAGATCTCTTTCACCAGACAAAGGAAGGAAATCCAAAGAACGAGTTGACAACAAAACAACTAAAAGTTCTGTTGACTCAGTTCTGTCACAACATGGTACTCACTTGGCTTTGTGACTTAGAACTGCATCAGTCGTGGCCACTAAGTCAACTGAAGGCTGGGCTTCACTAGGGTCAGGCAAATGCCCTTTTCTAATTGTTCTAACGTGAGGTAAGCATAACAAGGCCTGGTGGGTCGTCGTCATCTTCTTCTTTTCTCCTTCTCCTTCTCCTTCTCCTTCTCCTTCTCCTTCTCCTTCTCCTTCTCCTTCTCCTTCTCCTTCTCCTTCTCCTTCTCCTTCTCCTCCTTCTTCTTCTGTCTTTAGGCTCTCCTTTTCTAGTCCTTTGCAAAGAAGTGGTTAAACAAGAGAGTAATTTTATGTTCCCAAGCAGGCTCATGTGCTCATAACAAAGAATTGTTGTCTAGAAATCAAGAAACTAAAGCAGAAAGAAGAAAAGCAGAGGAAGGGAAAGAAAGGGTAGGAAGAAATTGGGTGGCGGGGGTGGGGGCGGCCCTCATCTACTGATAACTCTAAGGCATTATTTTCTGTTTTTGTTTCACTCTTAAATCTGTCTGATGCTAAAAGCTTCCCACAAATCTTCCACCAGACAAGTTTCTCACTTACCTTAATTCTTGGACATGTAATGGATGGGGATTCCAGGCAGCCCACTGGAAAGCTCAGAAATAACCTTTCCACACCTCAGCATGGGCTGAGGAGCGTGTGGATGCTAAGATGCTGACCTCTCACACTTGCTGATCGCTCTTGGTGGTTTTGGCATCAGTCACGTGCTAAGAAACGGACAGGGAGAAGGTAAAGTGCCCTTAGGTAACTCCCCGCCATACGAATGGATGCTTGACTTTACCCAGTAAGTGTTACGCCTGCTTTATGGCTGAAGTCACTGCTCTGCACACAGTTCCAGCTCCCAGGCAGGCTTCTTATCCCTCCTAGATAGCTCTGCCAGGGCCCAGAACTTTCTTAATTCCCATTTTATCAGGAGATCTGGTGCAATCTCATTCATAACCGGCTTAATGACAATCCCTGTTTCTTCCTGGCCAACACCCGCAATTTAAAGAGGGGAAGTCACTTCCCCAAGTGAGACCATGGTAGATGTTCCATCTTCTTTCCTCTTTCATAGAATAATCCAAGATCTTTTAAAATTTAACGTGGAGGGGTGTTTTGCATGTGTATATGTCTGTGTACTATGTGTGGCCTGGTGTCCCTGAAGGGCAGAGGTGGTGTTAGATCCTCTGGAGTTGGAGCTACAGTTGGTTGTGACCTACCACATGGATGCTGGGAGTTAAACCTGGATCCTCTGGAAGAGCAGCCAGTGCGCTTCAACCACTGTGCCATCTTTCAAGCCCCAAACTCTTAAATAAAAGTTGGTACTGTTAAACAAGAGGAGTACCGAGTTGGCCAATGTGTTGTAAGGTACAAAGTGACTCTGAGACAGGGGCTGGATATAACTGTGCTTCAAAACCCAAAAGAACCGAGGTACCAGAGTGTACTCAAAAGATGATAGTTGGGGTGATTTGGGTCTTTGAAAGAGCCCAATAAATCGTGTTCCTTCTTTGTCATTACAAATATCAACCAACAAGGGTTGACCAAACAGACATACACTTAAAATACACAAATCCTGGAACAAACTATCTTACATCGTGACAGGTAGATTGAAGCGAAGAACTGCCCTGTTGTGGCAGAAACGCCATTTCCAGAGTGTTGGGAGCTGACTCCTAGCAGAAAGCGGCTATCATCTTTGTAGCCTTCTCGAGCCATATACCCTGCAAGGTGCACGTGGTAAAGTGTCTTCAGCTGTGTTCCCCTGCTTGTGCTTAGAAATACCCAGGATTTCTTTGCAATAAACGAGACTAGAGACTAGATCACACCCTGTCTTGTCTCCATTTTTTGAGTCTCTTTCCCCTCCGTCCCCATTCTCTTTCTTGCTAGACCCTGACCCGCAGACCAAAGCAACAGCTTGGGTGGGACATCGTGGTCCCCAAGCGAGGGGCAGTGTGGGTCTTAACACCGGAGAAAGAGGAGATGGAGACAGAGTTGGTAGAGCTAGAAACTCTATTCAAGCTCCCAGGGGATTTTAAGCCATACCAAGCAGACTCCACTGACCCTCACCCAGGAATAGGCAGGTGGGAAGAGATTGACATCAACACCCTGTCATTGCTCAATTACGATCACCGAGCTAAGTTCCGTCCTGCAACCCCAAGTCTTGTGTTCTCATGCTACCTCATTCCTGGCCTCTGGGAAGCATTGAATGCCGCAGGTGTCCCACAGAGTAGTGCTAGCTACTCCGGTCCAAACCAAGGACGGTCTTGCATTGTCTACACTAACTCTTCAGATGGAGAACTTGTAAGGATGGATCTATTACATCACTGAAAATGTCATCTCTACTGGGTCATTGGTGCACAATGCTCATTGGAGTAGCAATAGGATAATCTGAAAAGATCCGTAGCAGCTCCGAGCAAATCAAGAGAAGGTTCAAAACACTAGTGTTGACACTCGGGAATCTGACACATGGGGAATCTGCTAATCACCTGAGTATGTACAACCCAGGTCCAGCAGTGGATTGGATCAACTCACAACCTTGGGCAGGGAACCTGCTACTCGGGGTGCTTCAGACCCAATTTGTCAGTCCTGGGAAAGAGATGATGGAGCAAGTTTGCATGGTAGCATTGTATGCTCAGATGACCACCTACACAACCATTAAGTTATATCTGGACCAATGCATGGATGGAACACTGGCGCTCCTTCATGTAGCCGTGGAAATTCCTCTTTTCCTAACTAATAGAGAAAGAATTGAAGAAGGCCACGGGCCAATGGTTTGAGTTTCTTGGTGCCATTTGACATCCGGATGCAATGAAGCTAGCTCCAAGGGCTTTTCTGAACCTGGCATCAGCTGCACTGTTCTGGAGCCGGTGAGAGAATTCAACCATGACGGCATATAAGGCACCAGTCATACAACCGGGATCAACTTTAACCGAAGTGCTCGAGTCATCACTAGGTCAGGAGTCTGCAGAGACATGAGTCCTGGCGTCAAGAGCATTTTAAGCCTTATAGGGGTAACAGGGTTTGCAATAGATGAACCAACTTCTAAAAAAATACACAAATCCTTAAAAACTTGAAGTTAATGTCTCCTCTCAATATTGTTGAATATGATTTCTCTGTGAACAGATGGGTTTCCTAATATAAAACCAGAGTTGGGATATCTTCTTGGGGAAATCTTGTTCCCAAATTGAAAAGAGCCCGAGCTACAGTTCCTGGGCCAGAGTAAGGGCACAGTGGCCATGTGTGTTGTGGTGGCTGGAACCTTGCATCTTTTGTGAGAAATATGTACCTATTCCTCTAGGTTCATGTGCCCTATTTATCTACAGTACAGTGCTTAGCAAAATGACCCTAGTCTTAAATTTTGTTAGCTGTCTGGGTCATTGTTGCTGCAGCATTATTTGGGGGAGGGGCATGATGCTGCCAAAATGTGTATAGAATAAATTTAAAATTTGGATAGGCAAATATTGGTGGGTAGGTAAAGATCAGTTCGGATTGTTAGGTAATCAATAGGTATGGTTCTTCTCAGTAGGTTTCCTGTTCTTTCCTTTCACACCTCAACTAGAGAAGATGACCTTTTTTCCACCGAGGTGGGATCTAGATGATTCCCCTGTATTGCTGCTGCCTATGGAGTGTGCTGGCCTCTGGGTTCAAGCTTCTGCATGTTTGGCTAACAGAAATGTAAAGAGCAACCACTGTAGGTGACACTCCAGAGGACATGAAGAACAGTGCCCCTGACCGCCATCGTTTACTTCTTTTTCCATTTTCTCTGATGTGTCCTTAGGCACTTCAGTAAATACTAAGGCAAGACACCATGGATACTTACGGCACCTTTAAAGGTTTCAGTCACACTCAAGTGCTCCCGACCTGGGACCAGTAGACAATGTATATCTGAAGGAAGAACTACTTAACTTTGCTGTCTCCCTCCCTTCTCCCCTCCCCCTCCTTTTTCTCCTTCTTCTTCCCCTTCCAGTTTGTCTTCCTTCCCTCCTCTCCCTTTTCTTTTCTCTCTTGTATTCCTTTATCCTCCTTCTTCCCATCTTCCTGTTTCCCCCTTTCTCTCTCTCTCTCTCCTGCTCTTCCTTTCTCATCATTCTCTGCTTCCCTCTCCCAGCTCCTCCTTTCTTCATCCTCCTTCCTCTTCCACCCCCACTTCTGCCACATCTTTCACAAGTAGCACAGCCCACTGTATATAAAAGTACTCATAATTAGGTTTTGAAAAGATTGAATTTCCAATACAGACCATCTGTTCCAATAACTATTTATTTCCAAAGGTTAGCGGACACTAACTTTTGAAATTTTCAATTAAAGTCTTTCTGGAGGCGCAGCTGCACTGTCCCCTGCCCGAATGTGCTCCTCTGTCCTCAACTGGCCTTTGTCTTCTCTTTATCCCCTTCACCGAAACTCTAGCCTAGGTCACTGGGATTCCAGAGGCTACCTTGTCTAGAGCCTCAAACCACTATCAGAAGGGACGGCACTGAGCATGCTTGGGAAGTCCTAGGTCATCTCATTCAGAGAAGGCCACCTGAGAAGTTTTGGCTTCATCCATTGAAAGTGTTGATCTGCTATTAGGACACATCCAAGGTCAACAAAAATACATACATACATACATGCATGCATGCATACATACATACATACATACATACATACATACATACATAAAGGAACACAAAAGCAGTAGGTAGGACTTAGAAGAAAGCCCCTACTGTGCTGCTGCTCTGGACTGATTCCACAAAAAAAGGGTGCTGAAGACCATGATCAGAGTCCCGCCTTGTATATGGAGGAAGTAAAGAAAGAGGAAGCCGAGAGGTGGATCCCGAGGATCTGTGTTTTATATCCCAGCACAAGGAAGCAATGCTTGAGAAGGCCAGTTTGCCAGCTGGCGCTCCTCTGCAAGTGAAACATCATGAATGGAGATCGAGGGAAATGGTCAGGATGAAGAAAGGACTATTTTGCACTATGCCATACAGACAATTAGAATAGATGTGCTTTCAATAGAAATGAAGTGTGTGGCATTGATATGGCTGTTACATTACTTACAGTGAGGCTATGTATCAGCAAGGAGAACATGTGTCTATTCTGCTAGAACATGGTGCAGATTCAAATGTCATGGATGCCAGTGACGACCCTACTCTCCAACATGTTTGTAGTGAAAACCTCATGGCTGCCACACTGCTAGCATACCATACAACGATTGCTAGAAAAAACAAAGATATTTCACCCCACAGTAACTTGTAATGAAGAACAGATGGAAGATAGCCAAATTTTAATTTATAAAGAAGCAAACACACATGCAACCTATAAATGGAATAAGCGTTCCAACATGCTCTGTGCTGGTGACCCCAGGCCTACGTCCTTCAAAAGAGGATGATTATAACTTTGATGCCCAGTTGGAAGAGGTATGGACCTAATACAGGCTGTGTGAAAAATAATGCAAAGATGTACGAACAACTGCAAAAGCTCGACAATTCCATGTTAGAATTACAAAAACAAAAAACCAAAACATCCCACAAAAATCAAGCAGGAAAAATCCAATGCTGAAAAACTTGTCTGAAGAGGATAAGGAAATTTTTTATAAAAGAACACGTGTAGCTATTTCCTCTGAATTGAAACATTCCCTGCTGGAAGGAGGAGGGAAGTTCCTAAGACTCTCCAAGCAATTCAAATCTATCAGGATGCCGAGGAAACTTGAAGGTACAGGAAGCTCTGGAAACTTACAAGATTCACAAAGCTTCTCTGTGAGGCTATAGGAGCATTTGCAATTGGAGGAGCATCTTGCAGGTTGTTCCAGAGAGGCACCTTTTGTGAGCTGTCAGCCACGTTTTGGGGGGTGGGGGGGGGGGTTTGGTGATTCAGCTTCTTTTGGAGTTATCCATGGTCCTGAAAGCAATCCCTCAAGTATATTGGTTTACTAAGCCAGACATGTAAGGAACTGTTTTTTTTTTTTTTTTTTTTTTTTTTGTCTGTTGGAACTGTTGGTGCCCTCTCTGAGGCAAATAGATGTTTTCCTCCCTAGGAAATGTCACACAACAAATGTATTGAGAAAACATACCCTCTGTCATGTAGTTTGGAGTGAGAAAAAGAAAAAAAATGAATAAAAAGAGTGGTTGGATTTTTAAAAAAAAAAATCTGACAGAAAAGGGGTGTCAATGAACGTGAAAATGGAAAATATATTTTCCAGAAAAATTTAAAGCCCAGAGAATTTGGCATGGATATTCTGATTAATGTGCTTTTAAAAAGTAAGCAGCTAAGTTAAGAGAAGACCCAATTACTTTGATGATGTCACCAAAATTTAAATATGCAACCCAATATCTCCAAAAGGACAGTGCAAGATCTTTCTAAGAATCAGAGTGCTTCTAGCAATCATCCAGAAAGATTAAGACACATAAATGGTCATGTGAGCTCATGGCAACTATGGATAGCTTTGCAGAGACCATGCAAAACATGTGGAGATGCAGACAGCCAGATATAGAATTAACATCTTGGACAACATCAGCCCCCTGGTTCCCAACTGTTGGAAATCTATATAAGAGTTTGGGACCCAACAGAATTTTAAACAACAACAACAACAAAAAGCCTGGAGGCACTAATTTCAAATCTACAGCATTTGGTAGGTATCCTGGAAGTCTCCAAGGAGGGTTTGTTTTATTATTTCTCTTTGGGTTCCAATACTTGGATACCAGCATTGTTTCGTTACTGAACTCTTCAATTAGCTGATGTAGGTTAATATCACATGGTATATATTAATGATGGAAGACAACAGAACTTCTGTAATTTATTGAAAAGGTCATGGAGGGGTCTCTTTTCCATGACTTTTGATTCAATAAATGAATTCAAAATGATCTTCCTGTTGTGGAATAAATTAAGAATATTACCATTTATGAATGCAAATTTTTCTTTATCACAGAGTTTTCATTAGCCCGAGTGATAAAAACAGTGTCATTTCATATAAGAAAAAGCTTTGCATGGCAAAACCTTAGTGTACTGAATTGACCAGCCAATGACATGTGTAAGACTTATTGTAACTCACAGAATGTATATATATATATATATATGTATATATATATGTATGTACTATTCGTATATTTGAACTCTCGGTGTTTCTTGTATTTGATTTTTATGAAGAATTTTCTATATGATCTCAGTAGCATGCTTAGAGTATCTCTACCATGGAGATCATAGACGATGGTGTTCAAACACCTTCTTTTAAATTTCTAGAGTTACAGTGTTTTGTGGCTGTTTGCTAAAATGTTGAAACTATTAGTTATAAGTAGACCTTTTAGAAGAAATCTTGGCAGAAAACATAAAGAGAAAATAAAAAACCCAATCTTTAGCAAGATGGTGCCTACTATCATTCCACTGGGAGAAATTATCCTTGGTTTGATTGTACTCGCATGGTGACATATTTGAATTTCAACAAAGACCAACTACACCATAAAGGAGGGCTCTGTACATCTAGCTCCTGTCCCTAGCATTTTTTTGTGGCAATATGTTTGAATAAAATCTCTGATGTCCAGGCTGAAAATGCACGCTAAAAATACTCCTAAGGCAGACAAAACAATCTGGAAAATGTATGTCAGAATTCTAAGAAATCACACAGAAACTGGAAGAAGTGTAGGTATTATTACGAAGTAGTGAAAATCAATTTTTAAAAAAGCAGCCAATGAACAAAAATATGTGCAAGCTTACTACAATAACCTTGTTTCTGTAAACAGAAAAACAAGTAAGTAATTGGACATGGGGCTTGGCCTCTTGAGGTCTGAAGTAGGTAAATAGAACGATGGCTTACACACATTCCTCCTACTTATGAAGCTCGAGTCTTCCTTGGCAGAACTGCACAGACAGGGAGAAAAATTTTGAGTTCTCCAAGAGTTCCTGTAGTCAGCCGGCCGGATATAAGAGTTAATTTTTTTCTAACAGTGTCTCCTAGGTATTTCCTAACAGTATCTGTTGAAGGAGCTGAAGACCAACTCCTCTGTCCTAGTCTATAGCGCAAGGGAAGCAAGACTGGGTCAGAACACCACAGCCCCATCACGTCTGCTCAAACCCCACATTCAGCCAGATAATGAAGTGTTGCAAGCATCTTTCTGAGCATCACTCCTGGGAATTCAGGAGTGTTCTGATCAGTGTGGGCAGGAATCAGAAAGAGAAATGTTCACCTTGCCAGTGAACCCTCTGACAGGCCCTGACATAAGGGCAGAAGCACCCAGCCTTTGCTATATTCTTGCTTACTTCTTCAAGCAAACCTGCCTGTGCCCGTCTCAGGAGGTTGGGTAGATCTTCAGCTTCCCACAGACTCACCACCCTTCTTTGCCAACCACATCCTCATCTAGATGAGGGTTGTGTGCACATCCTAATTTGGAACTTAACGCCACACAAACATTTAATACACTTTAATTTCATTATGCATTTGAGGAGGGCGATTTGTAGAAAGTGGGGGAATGGTAATCTCCTTGCCAGCAATTAGATGAACATAACAATCTGCCATGGAATCCACTCTTAGGCTCTGCACTTTCTGTGCATGTCTATGAACTGAACCAGACTAGTAAGTTCCTGGATTGTCAAAGGGCTAAGCTGCTCCTCCCCAAGGCTCTCCCATTCAACACAGCAGGAACTCATGATACAGTATCCCCCATGGTTCTCAGGGAACCAGTTTCTATTGTGACACTTCTAGGGAAAGATACTTTCATGCTATATAAACAGTATCATTAGATATATATTTTTTTTCAGAAGACCTTCCTGAAGATATGAGGAGACAGGCATACAGATTAAGCTGCCTATTCCCACTCCCACTTTATATGCTAATTGTCCTTTGAGAAGTTGGCGGCGGGGGGGGGGGGGGGGGCGGGGGGAGCAACTTGCACTGTATTTCCTTAGTTTTGCCCAAAGAGTTTATACACTGATCATTTTTTTATTTTTAATCCCCAGTCTTCCTATAATGGACACAAGATGGCCTGTTCCTCAGAAGGATTGCATTTTGTGTCTTGTGTTTGAGAGGGCTAACTTTATTTGGCAATTTTCTTTGAGCAGATCAATTGTTGAATAACCTGGAGAGCTGTTTCCCTCGTTAAGCACAGGGCTGAGAGTTAATCACATCAGGATTCTAATCTTGGCTCTGACCTTCATTAGCAGCATCATTTTGTTCAAGTCCCTCAGCCCCTCTTGGTGTCTGTTTTATATCAGTAAAATGAGAAATATGAATGCAATTGGCCTCTCCGTGCACTGAGATACTTTGACTTCAGAGATGCCAGGGACAATGAATGGGAAGTGAATTTTATACATTGTCCCCAAAGTGCTGCCTAGTTTTGCCAGAATCAACCTAGGTAAAGCAGACAGGCCCTGAAGTCTGGTGTTAAGCACCCATTTCATGTATTTATGCCATTGAATGATACTGAAGTCCCCTGATGCCAGAGTCAACTTCTCTAGCACCAGTTCTGGGAGTCTGGAGAAGATTTAGATCACCCCACTAGAGGCAAGGCCAGGTTAGATGAGGGTGCATCAGAGGACCCTACAAAGGATGCCGAACATCTACCTTGGACAAGGCCGGTGTGATTTATTTGCATTAGTATAACCCCCAGGCTTCCTACTTTAAAAAAATTTGTTTTTTGGACTGATGGTTCCTTTTGAAGTGGGTAAAGAAGGAAGCTTCAACTGATCTTTTAGAGAGGGACCTTGTCACTCTGACTCATCTCCTATGCTATGTGGTGATGCAATCAACACACACAATGACACAGCACTAGCTCAACGTGTGCTTAGAGAAGTGCAAATTCCACAATAGATAAAGAGACAGGGTAGACTTGGCTGGAGCCCACCGCAAATGAGGAATGATGGATTTTTGTTGTTGTTACGGTTCCATTTCCTTTTGCTTTCTCTCCTTTTGTTGGGAGGCATGAGGAATACAGGCAAGACCCTAGTCCCTCTCACAAACATACTATTTCTCCCTCCCCTAACCAATCATTTTTGACACTGCCAGTGTGTGAATAGCCTGTCAGGTCCCTAGTAGATCAGTAGCACATGAAAAATGCCAGCAAGTTAGCTCTTCTTGGGAAATAATTACAGTCACACCAGTGACTCAGATCACAATTGGTCCATATTAATAGAACCATGTAGGAGAGATTCAAAGCACAAGCAGTGTCCAACTTCAAGTTCAGGGTCTTCCTAGACTACCTAGAAACTTCCGTGTGTGCATTCCCTTAGCCTGGAATCCACAGGTGTTATCAGATTTCTACATAGCTGCTTATGACTGGAGAAAGGTTAAAAGCCACATGGACATGGACACAGCACCCATTCCTAGTACCGGTCCTCTGAATCTAGTATACTGCTTTTGACTTGCCTATGCCTCTTATTTCTTTGCTCTCCCTAGAAAAAGCAAGTGAGTCAGACCAAGATCCGGGTCATCTCAACTATTCTCTTCATCTTGGCTGGCTGCATCGTGTTTGTGACAATCCCTGCTGTCATTTTTAAATACATCGAGGGGTGGACCGCCCTGGAGTCCATCTACTTTGTGGTAGTGACTCTGACCACGGTGGGCTTTGGTGATTTTGTCGCAGGTAAGCAACCTGAACATACCCAGTCACTTGTGCCTTCCTGGAGGAAAACAATCTGTTGGATGTCCTCTTCAAAATGATGATGTCGGGGATTGGGGCTTTAGCTTAGTTTTAATGTGCCTGGCCAGAAATCCCAGGGCCCTGGGTCCAGATCAAAAGAATCAAAATTATGTTGACAGGTATTTGCTCAGTGTGATATAAGCAGCATCAAGTTGTCTGTCTGTCTATCTATCTATCTATCTATCTATCTATCTATCTATCTATCTATCTATCTATCTATCATTTTCCTTCCTGAGAAGAAAGCCAGACCCAGGATGCTGACTTAGTGAAGTGAAGTTTGAACCTGGACCTCTCAACTGTATTAAGGCTCCTTAAGTCAATCGATAAAGACCACAAGTAGCCAAAGGCAAATATCAGACCCGGGAATAGCTAGCATAGCTAACTGATCTGCAGTGATGAGCAGATAAAACTGCTAATGCTGAAATAAGAGTCTCTGCTACCATAGGTAAGACAGCCCCGCACTCTCAGCCTTTCCTTTTGCACAGTCCTCAACCACTGCACTCTCGATGGAATCCTAAAGCTTGGGAGAGGAACTGAGCCATGAGGAGCAACTTTCAGCCTGTCCAGTCTGTAAGCCTACTTAGGTCATCCCTTAGCAGTCACCCATAGATGATGGTCCCTAGGGAAAACAGCTGAGGTTCTGATCTAAAATAAATACCTGTGAGAGCAGAGGAGCAAAGAGCTGCTTCCCACCACCTTTAGACACGTCACAGGGCAACATAGAGGAGGGATGTTGACGAAGACTGTTCTAGCATCAGTGACCCGAGGACTATGGATAGTCTGAGCACTTGGGATGGACTCTGCCCTCTAAGCAGTTGCTCTGCCCAATCTATTGATCAGGACCAAGCACAGAGAACTGAAAGAGAAAGCACTTCGGAGCGTGGGAGTGGCCTGGTGAGCTGAGAGGAAGGCTCAAAGCCCCTTTATGTATTTTAGCCTCTATTACCACTCCCTGTGGACTGAGCCATCAGTCCATTCTGGAGCTTTAAGTTTCATTCCTTCAGAGAGGGCAAACTACATTGTCCTCGGATCTGTACTGTTTGGGAGGGTCTTCCTTACTAGTGGTTATAAAATCCAATTTCCTTTACAAAGAGGCGTCCATAAACTAAGGTCTCTTAACCTGCACAGTGCTAACTGGAATGGACCAGGTCCTTATTTTATTTATACGTAAATGTGTGTGTGTGTGTGTGTGTGTGTGTGTGTGTGTGTGTGTGTGTGT
>JANHMN010000022.1:30263040-30280402 GCA_030674055.1 Rhabdomys pumilio
TGTGTGTGTGTGTGTGTGTGTGTGTGTGTGTGTGTGTGTGTGTGTGTGTAGATTGTAGGGCTCCTGTTTTCTTGCTTAGACCAGAAGCCAGCAAACCCCAGTGATTTTTTTTTCCTGTCTCTGCTCTGCTTGGAGCTAGGATAACAGGCATTTGTGGGATGTCTGGCTTCTTAGGTGGGTGCTGGTATTCGAACTCTGGTCCGAATTATTGTGCAGTAGTGTTCTTAACCTCTGAGCTGTTTCTCTAGCCCCCAAACCAATTTCTTCTAAAGCAATATTCAGAGCTCACACAGGTCAACCCAGCATTTGCATGCCTGGAGAATGCACTCAGGGGGGAGTTTCCCAGTGTCTTTGTAAATAGACTACTCTAGAGAATGGGCCCTGGGACGACCTCTGAAGATACTGAAATCAACAGTTGCTCAAAGTCCCTCATGAAAACAGTGCAATGTTTACATAGAATTTGTGCACAGCCTCCTGTGCATGTTCAATCATTTGTACGTAGATGGCATGTAATACTCAATGGAAAAAAAATGCTACGCAGATAGTCTCCCTATTGTATTGTTTAGGGAGTAAGTGAGAATAAAACGCCATGTACATGTCTAATACTGACATGGTTGAATCCACCCAGACAGCTTTCGGATATGAGGGTTAATTAGTACTTTGTGTTGCTGGATATTTCAAATAACCAAGAGTCGATGGTCACTGTGATCTGATAGGTTATCGGCTCTACCGGAAATTCAACTGGGGGTGGGAGAGAACCCCTCAGAACTGGTTGACAATTTCTTTTACTGCTGACCCACTTTGGAACAGCCTAATGATGCTGCTTTATTTCACAAGCCTGACTGTGAATATACAGAGCTTACAATTCTGGCCTTGGCTGATGAAAGGCTACACAGAGGGATATGCTCTGTACTGTTGGCTAGCACATACCAGCCACAGCCTTGGCTGGGTGCTAGTGACTTGCAAAGGTAAATATTTACTTAGCCCAAAGGGGAAAGAAAAACTTAAGGAAATGGGCTTACTACACAACCCTGTAAACAGTTGGCTACAGGGGAGAATGAAGGCTGCTGAACCTCAGCAAAGAGGGACCTGACACCTTGGAATCATTATTTTTTACTTTTTAGTTTTTGGATATGTATGAAATTTTTCTTGAACATATGTGCATCACGTGTGTGTCCGATGCCCTTGGAAGATGTCCAGTCCCCTGCAATGTGAGTCACAGTCACCATGTAGGTCCTCTTATCGCCGAGCCGCCTCTCCAGCCCCGTTCCTACTGCAGTAGAATTCATGACTGTATTGCAGATTCGTTTTGATTTTGTTAAGAGCCATGGGTTCAGTGGGTTGTGTCAAGCTTTCCAAAGTACTGTCAGCATAGAGCTTCAGTGATCAAGGACACAGCGACAGCCACAACCCAGTGGGCAAGGCTAGGAATATTTCGCTACCCAGTGTCCTGATTGTTAGTATAGCACCCATGAGTTGTCTTAGAGGCACCTTTCCTGCTCTCTGGGTGAGTGAAGAGTGCCATCGGCAGTGCTAACAATGGGGCTAAAATAAGTCGGAGGATTATTTGAAATAAATGACCATTTCTATTAATGGAACAGCTAGCCAATACCATTAAGCAACTGGTCAATTTGGTTTGATGGATTTTTTTTTTTACTGTAATCTTTATTTATGAAATGATGGGCTTGAGCTAGATGCCCTCACAGGTATGATTTAGCTCTAGGCTATGGTAATTCTAATTGCCTGGCCTAATTGACCTCTGGATGAGCAACCTGTAAACACCATCCCTCACTTAGCGTCAAATCATTAGTTCACGAGTCAAAGTCTCAATAGTGCTGTTATACTTAATTTTACTTCTGTGCATGCACTCATCTCTAATGCATGTGAACTTTAGAGGGAAATTACTTCAAGTATTTCAAATCTGGCATAGTGTGTGTGTGTGTGTATTGTGTGTGTACTTTCTCTCTTCTCATTTCATTTTCTTTCTCCTTTCCCAACTCCTCCCCTCCTCCTTCTGGTTTCTTCCTCTTGTTTTCTCCCCTTCTTCCTTTTCACTCTGTCTGTCTGTCTGTGTCATCATCATCATGCCATTGTAATCATCTCTCCTCCCCTGGACTCATCTTCCTGTCTCCTTTTCAGAGTCAAATTTTCACCATGTAGCTCTGGCTCACCCTGAACTCACTGTGTAGTCAGGCTGGCCTTGAACTTTCAGTGGATCCTCCAGCCTTTGCTTCTTGAGTGATGAGATTATTAGCGTGTGCCAGCCCTCATAGTATTGAATCTCTGTTAATGAGCGGAATTCAGAGAAGTTTGAGAAAAACAAAATGATAGGTGGTGGGTCAGCATCTGAAAGTACTTTTCCTGTTAAGTTAATTCTCTGTCAGATGGCTCAAGGTGGCCACCGGCATTTTTCTGTTCTAGAATGAAGGGTTATTTTTAGTTGCTAAGAGTCAAAGAAATTAAGCTACAAGCCAGACTCCAGTTTCTGTTGGGTCTTATTTCCTGCAAGCCTAATGGCCTAGAACTAGACGTGGAAATGACATTTCCTTCCATGAACTAGAGTTTACTCTGCAAAGACCAACTGTTGACCATGCTAAAGTACCATTTGGTTATTTTCAGGGGGAAATGCTGGCATCAATTACCGAGAGTGGTATAAGCCGCTGGTGTGGTTTTGGATCCTTGTTGGCCTTGCCTACTTTGCAGCTGTCCTCAGCATGATCGGAGACTGGCTGAGGGTTTTATCTAAAAAGACAAAAGAAGAGGTAGGACCCCTTCCAAGCCCCATGAGTGTCCTTGACACCCTTCATTGAGAAATATCTGTTTCTGACTCCACAAAAGGGTGCATAGCTTCCCTTTCCATTTATTTAGAAGCTAAGTTGAGTCCATAGTAGTTATCTCTAGACCTTTTACTAAATAACTACTTTAAAAATGTAAAAAGAAAGAAAATAGGAATGACAAGCAAGGGTGGATGGTGGCTTCAGAAAGAATATGGCTGCCTGTGTCAGCAACCACTTGGAAGGCTTCAGGGACTTGTGGGGAGCCTGGGGAAGCTGGCTGGCACTCCAGGTCTCAGGGTCAGCTTGGGGATTGGCTTCTTGGACACCACTAGATGAAAGTCATCCAACAGTGCCCAGCTGTGGGGAAATAGGCTCAAGGGGTCCTTTCTGAATATATCCCTCATGTCCCAGAATATATCTTCCCCATATTCCCCCATTGCCAGATACCTGCAGTCTTTACTCCTAGAAATGTGTTTGAAACTCATAGGCAAGGGAAGGAAGACAGAAGGAAAGACACATAGGTCATTCAAAATGTCATTCTTCTGCAAAGAGAGGAAGATAAGTAGGAAGAGAAAGAGTAAAGAAACAGGGAGATAACTTGACAAGAGAGGGACACAGTCCATTTAAGGGCAGCTACGCAGTTCATTTGGTAAAAAGGGACATAGGAGACAGTTGCTGGATGAGCCCCATCCCATTTCCCCAATTCCTTGGCTTACAGATTAATGTTCCTGGCTTGTGTAAACATTCCCAATGCCATTCCCAGGTTGATTCCCCAGAGACTGACCTGCTCAGTGTTGGCTTTAACAAAAGAGGAAGGGACAACAGAAACCAGACTTTTCTAAATGCTAAACTTTTGAGTCATTTGCCTCTATAGGGAGGCAGAATGGCACAGAAACAACCAAAAGATTTGGTGATGAATCTTCAGCAAAACTTCACTTCCTAAGAAAGTATTTTAGGTGGACTTTGGTGGGAAATGCCCTTTTCCTGCACCTTAACTAGGGATATATGGTTATCAGGTACCTTGAGCCTTCCTCAGCACATGGTTGCAGAATAGCTTCCAGACAGGGCGACTAACCATCTCAGTTTGCCCAGGAATTAGGGGATTTCCTTGGGCATGGGACGTTTTTCTTTCTCAATATCGCAGAGATTGAACCTGGGGCCTTGTGCATACGAGGCAGGTGCTCTGCCATTGAGTTCTATCCTTAATGCTTAGACAGGGGTATTGGAAAGACAGGAAAGAACAAAGGTTTGCTGAGCATTGACTTTCATGGCCACAACTGAATTAGGTGTGGTCTTTAATGTTATGCAATTATAGAAGCTCCATGAGACTTCATGTGAGAGAAATGGGGCCATACAGTCACACACACACACACACACACACACACACACACACACACACACACACCAGAATCCAGATCTCCTCTCCAAAGTTAGCATCTGCCTCTACTCAGCTCAATCTCAGATGCTTCCAAGCTCTCCCTACTCCATTCGTCAGTCACTACCCAGCCTGCCATGGGTGTCTAATTGGGTTGTAGAGAGCACCAGCAGGGATGAAGTGCTTTGTCTCTCTCTTTCCCTGGGAGATGATCTCCCCCAGCCTCCCCCAATGAGACACCTGAGTAAGGGCTGTAGGTTCTGAGAAGTCTAAGAGGAGAGGAATTTCTTAGTTTGTTTTGCTCTTCTGTCTTGTCTAGGTGGGTGAGATCAAAGCCCATGCAGCTGAGTGGAAGGCTAATGTCACTGCTGAGTTCCGGGAGACCAGAAGGCGGCTCAGCGTTGAGATCCACGACAAGCTGCAACGGGCAGCCACCATCCGAAGTATGGAGCGCCGGAGGCTGGGCTTGGACCAGAGGGCCCACTCACTGGACATGCTATCGCCTGAGAAGCGCTCTGTCTTTGCAGCCCTGGACACAGGCCGTTTCAAGGCCTCATCCCAGGAGAGTATTAACAACAGACCCAACAACCTACGCCTTAAGGGGCCAGAACAGCTCAACAAACATGGGCAGGGCGCTTCTGAGGACAACATCATCAACAAGTTTGGGTCCACCTCTAAACTCACAAAGAGGAAAAACAAAGATCTCAAAAAGACCTTACCCGAGGATGTTCAGAAAATCTATAAAACCTTCCGGAATTACTCTCTGGATGAAGAGAAGAAAGAGGACGAGACAGAAAAGATGTGTAACTCAGACAACTCCAGCACAGCCATGCTGACAGAGTGTATACAGCAGCAAGCTGAGATGGAGAATGGAATGGTACCCATGGACACCAAAGACCAGGGGCTGGAGAACAATTCTTTACTTGAAGACAGAAACTAAATGTTAAAGACACTGGAATTGGACTATGTGTTGTCTTGTTTTTGTTGTTTTTTGTGTTTTTTTGTCCTGTTTTTGTTTTAATATTCACACTGAGACACGTGCCTTAAATAGACTTGTTAGTCCAAAATTACATAGCATTGAAGAATATATTTCACTGTGCCATACACAACTGAAAGCTTGCTCTGCCAAAATGAATCAAACAGGAGCGTCATTTCAGATAGTGGCAGCAGGACCCAGGTCAGCTGTCCCTGTGAGGGGAGTTCTAGTGGCCATGCTATAGTCCTCATGTAGTGCTACTCTGGCATGGTACACAGGCAAGGACAGCTTCCCCTTAGACCAGCCTCTGAGAGGACAGGTTTGTCTTTTGAATTGAGTCTCCTTTTCCCCAACCGACCCTTAGTGATACATTGTGCACAGAAGGGGCGGCCATTTGCGAGGGACCTGGTGACCCTAGCAAGAGTTTGAGTGGACATTTTGGCAGGCCACAGTGCAGAACACCTACTCCAAAATGAATGTCCTTGGGACCCAAAAGTACCTGGAATTTGTTTGAAACTGATCAGAGCACACACGTTTTATAAGGTGCAATTGCTTTTCTCATTAAAAAAAAAAATAATAAAAACAGACACATCCCACTGTGGCTATCTCCTTAACCAGTGACAGACGTCCACTGAGCTTTATCCTTTCCATGGATAGGTAGTGTAGGCGGGCTTGCAAGCATTGGTGAATACACCGCCTCAGCCGCTGCCTTGTCAGAAGGTAGATCATGCAATTTTCTTCAGTGGGTGTGAAGGTAAAAAAATAAACTGATTTTGGAACATTAATACTCACTTTTCTACAGGAACTTTAATTATAACTTGTTTTGATAGGAGGGAGAAAATACTAAGATGATTGCCTTTGCATGATGCCGGTGGCTTGCTATTCTGTCTAGCTGATCCTAATTTTTTTTTTTTAAATAAAGATAAACATAGACATCTTGCATTTGTGAGACACACCGAGGAGGACCATGGCATCTTTCCATCTCAGGGCTTCCTGTCCTTTTGGGTGTCTTAGACTTAGCTGCAAGACTCAATCTTGCTATTCCAACACAAAAGGAAAAGGACTCTCTCACCAAACCCTTGTAAGATTGAAATGGTTTAAGTTGTTTGCAGCTTAAGTGCCATTAATGCATTTAAAACAAGAATACTGAAAAGTAGTATTTAAAGAATTTCATTTTGTTCTTGTGTTTCATGATGCCTTTATCAAGTTCATTGTGTGACTGTTTCGTTATGCCTTTTTTATGAAACATACCCTTCCTTACCTATTTGCCCCACACCTGTTGTTATTCACCAAAATGGTAACTCCCTCATCATTGTTTCTAGGAACGCAATGATCAACAAGTGATTGCTATGGTTGTTTAACCCGTTTACAACGTTCAGTGAAGGACCATTGTAGGACAGAGTGAGTTGTAGGGCTTGGGAGGCTGATTTAATGGATTTTTTTTTATCAGAAAGGAGAAATTTATAGGCCTTATCTCACCTATGTATGTGTCAGCTTTAATCGGATTTGGCTGCATGTTGGTTCAGCTAGGGCCCCCTGCACTTAAACATTCGGATCCTATAACACGAGGAAACTGTTGGCTATGAGTCTTCTAGACTCAGTATCACCTTTGGGGGATTATCATGGAATTTTCCTCTAACCAATTAACCGAGCATATTTAACAAAAGGTCACAGCACAAATGGAGACTTCCAGAAACCATCTACCATTTTCTAACTGAGGGGAGAATTATGTCCACTGCCTCTTTGACCGCTGGTATTATGGAAGACTCATCTCCCTGAAATGTACTGTTTCCAGCAGTCCTCTTCTTGGAGCACAGAAGCCTGTTTCCCAGTTCTCAGGGAAACCTTCAGGATCTTGTTAAATATTTGAGAAGGCAAATAGGAATCACTATGGTGAGGCCTTTGCTGTCAAGGGTTTGTCTGGGATCATTCTTTCATTGGAGCAGGACATTGACTCATCGGTGTCCCACATAGTGCTGTAGGCTTGGAGAACATGATGAGTATGCAGGCATGGATGCTGGGTTTTTATTATGGGAAGGGTCCAGCCTGGCTCATTGTGTTTTAAGGAACAGGTAGATAAGTGGGACTTCTCTATTCTGATGAGTTTCCTGATGAAACCGCACATGGATCTCACCCATTTTCCGTTGGCACATCTTTATGGTTGTGTTAAAACTGCAGGCACTAGATCTGTATCTGGTAAAGAAGCATCCCTGCCGTTTGTTCTATGCCTTTTATGGACTTGGCATTTTACTGAATTGGGCATTTTACGGCACTCATCGAAACCTCAGTGGGAAGTATTTACAAATCCTTTGTGTAGACGAGGGCACAGAGACTCAGGGAGGCTAAGCAACTTACCAGTAGTGCACAGCAAGAAGGTGGTAAGAGTTTGCTTTCAGTTTTGCTACGATGTCCATAACATGTACCCTTGTGACTGAGAATGCTTGTGTATTTGTGTATGGTTGTATGCGTGCACACATCTTACAAGCTTCATGAGCACAGTTGACAAAGATGAGGGGAAGGTAGATTTTTTTTTTTTACCCCTAAGAGGGAATAAAATTTTGGGAGTAAAGCTGGCCTAAAAGGTTGCCCCTGAAGCTATCTATCTATTGCATGCTTTTGACTTGGGGATGCTGTAGACATCCTCTTCTGGATGCTGGGAATGCTCCCCACCCCAAGCATTCTTTTGCACTTTACTCCATTTTCTTGCAGGAACTCTTCTCACAGCAGGACCTAGACATCTCAGAAGTCTTAGACCCAGAGCCAACCAAAAGGAGCAGGTACATGAGTCAGTGTGTGCATAAATGTGTTCGTGAGAATCAAACCTCAGTAGTACTGAGACTCAAACATAACCTTGGATTGAGAGTGTGTAACCCATTCCCTGAGTGTTGGATAAAGGTTCTGAATGACATCAAAGAAGACCCTCAATGAAGATTATGTCTGTGGACAAAGAGTTCCAAAAACTATGACGTACTCTCCGAAGGAGAAGCCAATGGGAACATGAGAGGTTTCATTTCATCTGCACATGCTCACTAAACCTGAAGGTGTTGGTTGTTTGAAGTTACTCAAATGTTATCCCTGTAAGCAGGGGAGCAAACAGTATGCAGAACATATATGATAAGACAGCTGCTATATGTTACATACAAGCATTAGCCCAGCCTACCCTTTCCCCTCAGTAACCCTTGCCCCTCTTAAGCCCAGAATAAATGTATGGGTGTTAGACATAGAAAAAGCACGTTTGGTATCTTAGGTGGGCAGTTTTATGCTTCATTTGGCAGCTGAGTACAGAATTGTTCCCTCATCTGGAGGTTTACTAGTGAGAGCCAAGGGATGGTTTGGAGAGGCTATTATATATAATACATATAATTATATTATATATTATAATAATGTAATTATTATATTAATTATAATTGTTATAATATAGTATATACATTATATATATTATATTCCCAGACCTAACTCAGTAGTGATTCTCTTTAGCAGTTTCAGCTTGGCTATAGGGCAGTGCAGTGTATATGTATGGCGTATGTGATGTGAAAGGAGTCCCTGGCTTATAATTCAGGTATCTGGGACCCCTACTGCTTGTTCTCTTTCATTCCTCAGCCTGTACTCACAGGCACACCATTTTCCCTGTACCTCATCTGCACACCAAGGGGATGGAGCACAGATTATTACCAAAAGCCTTTTCCAATTGTCCAGTTCTCTGAGGAGACATTCCCCAGTCCATGAGTTAATCAGAAGATTATTAAGTTGGATTTCTGCATATTGATTAATGGCCCCATTCCCACCCTCATTGTTTGTTTTCTGCCCTGCTGATGGAGACCAGATGTATTTGAGAGACTGGAACACACCCTATATAGGCTCTATCCACCCCCATCTTTTAGCACACTCTTAGCACACTGTTGCTCTGGACAGCACGCAATGCAGGGGGCTTCTTTTGTTTTGTTTTTCGGGGCGGGGGTCATCAGGGCAATGGTGTTAAGGCTAGTCAAAGAATTGTAAGCCATTGCTATCAGCACTCAGTTGTACTAAGTGTTCTCTTGACTGCATTATGAATTCATGTCCCCGCACCTCCTCCTGGTACTCAAAGTCACATGTATGTAGGAAATGACTTCTCAGGTATCATGGGAAGTTCTAGCTGTGCTAGGTGCTGGCAACCGCCCCCCCCACAACTCCCAGTTCTGAGACATCATTTCCTGGGGAGTCAAAGCTGCTGGTGCATGCCTATTTACTTGGTCTGGAATCAGGGTTCTGGCTGAAGCACTTGTGGCTCACTGGACTGGACTGGGGAATGATGTCAACCATCCAGTGTGCATAGTGGTTTCAACATCAAAGACACTGAAAGGAGAAGAAGCAAACCAAGCTCACAGAGCCTTTCTATAAAAGAAAACGCGCCTCACTGGCTTCTGTATTTTGCCAATGCTTCATGTGTAGGGGTCTTTCTCACCATTAGGATATAATTGTATGCAAAGCCAAGAAGCTGAGGATGGCCATGGGAAGCCTCTGCTAATGTAACATGAGAACTGGCTTGTTAATAATGGCCTCAAAAGGACACACAACCAAGCTCTAAAACAAAGGCCACTTTCATTTGGCATTTTGAGTGCTGTTGATTCTGCATACAATATGGCAGCTACAGGGCTCTGATAAAGCCCTGCACCCTGTCCTAGTGTGGTAGTCATGTTACATCACATGGCACCAGCTTAGTGGTATAGAGAAGTGAGAGGTGTCTCTGGCTTGCTGGGTGTGGTTATCATTTTCACAGGTGCCGGAGATTGGGGACCCCCTTATGTTCTTTGTAAGTTCTTTGTTCTCTGTCCTGTGCACTACAAAAGAAACCCCTCTGAGAAACTTCCAGACTATCAGCTCAGTAGACTTGCATCATAGATGCTGCTTCATGGTCTGTCCCATGTGTGGGGCTCTAGCTGGAAGGAAGATACCAAGATGTAATATGCAAACTACCCCGAATGCTAACCTCTGTTTCCTTTCTGTCTCAGAGCTGCAGGCAAGGGACCCAGTGATGATCCACCATAAACCCATGTGTGGAGATGTTTTACCTATTTTTTTTTTTATAGAATTTCATGGTGCTTTTTTTTTTTGTTTGTTTTTAAGACATTTTACGGTTGATGTGTTGGGGGAGGGCATTTCATATTGTTCTTAGAAGGAGAAGTGGGAATTTGCTTGTAACATTTCAATGAGCTGTGCTGCTATTGTCCCTTATTTGAAGTTGTAATTTTTTTCAATGATGGAGAACATTGCAACAAAGACCTTCTGGAAGATCCAGTCTAATGCCTGTCCTGTTTTCCTTTGTCTTATGGGATGTGTGTGGTTCATAGTGGCTGAATTGGGCACTCTGTTCGGGACCATGGTTTATTTACCGGGCTTCCACTCATCCATCAGCATGTCACGCTGTGTTCATGAGCAAGAGCCAGGGGGACCTACTGTCTGGAGGAGGAGTCTGAAACCCTTCAAGGGAAGGAATCTAATAAGCCAGCAATTTGGCTGTGCTCTTACGTTCATTTTTCTACCTTTTATCTTTTTGTTCAGTTGAATGTTGCTAGGGGTTGGGCAGTAGGTTAAACCACATTTTGTGTATGAAAAATTACATTTGGGCACTGTAATCGGTCTGCTACTGTGAAAGACTCAACTTCTCTGCTGCAGACATGGCAAGATACATTGATATGCTCTTGCTGCATGTGTCTTCCATGATGTGTGGCAATATGTGGTATCCAATTTTGGACACCTATCACCTATGAGGTGGTCCAGCAGTTGATAAGCATCCTACTTAGCCTTCTAAAGAAAAAAAGGATCAACATTTCACAGGTGACCACTTTGAGTTCAACCAGCCTTCCACCTGAGTCTCTCGACATTGTGTAATGTATGGGATATACTTTTTTTTTTCAGTAAAGGTAGTATGATTCTTTCATACCCACCTCTCCTCACTCTTTCCTCCTGGTGAGGAAGGAATTCTGTGAAGTCAAATGTATAAGCTGTTAGCTGGAGTAAGACCAACTAACTGGCTTCCATGTTAGTTGAAGTCAAAATCAAGTTTAGGTCTGCTGGTTATTGCTGGTCAGGGACAGGTCTGATTGATTCAGGTTTCCATTATCTTCCTGGGCCTGCCACAGTGCAGAGCACATGCTAGGAGCTCTCTGATTTCTTTCAAAACTGCAGCACAAATAGGTCAGTTGACCTCCTTGGCCTTTAGGATAAAATCCAAAACAATGGTCTACCAGACCCTGCACGATGTCATATGTCATTACAAATCAATCTCTTCTGCCTCCATTCTGCATTACGTTCCAGCTCCTCAAATGGCCTGCTCCATTTTTCTCATTTTCCCTCTCCAACTTTTTATACCTGGGGTCCTTCCAGGAGTCATCTCCACTTGAGTCCTGTGGTCCAGTCCTATCTGGCAACTTTGAGGTCCTTGGATGAAGTAGAAGAGGTGTCCCCAAGAAATCTTTTCTCAACTTTCCCCAACACCTTACAGCAAGTCACCCACCTTCAACCTAACTTGACCCTCCCTCAACTGTCCAATTTGCTAGACTGGGTTTTAACTGATGGTCCCCTTGCCTGTTTTGTCACAGGGCTAGAGGCTCTGTTTGTTGGTCTCATCCTCAGCACTGAAGAAGGTAATTAAGACAGGCACTTAAGACAGTGGGTAATTTATTATTGCTGAGCACATTTTCATCCTTCAAAGAGGATTTATTTTTTTCACAAATTGGAAGGCCACCTGGGGTCAAGACTGATAGTTGAAGTCATTTCTCCTCCAACTACTTAATATCATTTTGGGAAAGCCAAGTTTATTTACAAAGAAATGAGATATATGTTTTATTTTAAAAATGTAATTCCAAAGCCAGGTGGCAATGGTACACACCTTTAATCCCAGCACTCAGGAGGCAAAGGCAGGCAGATCAAGACCAGTCTGGTCTGCAGAGTGAGTTCCAGCATAGCCAGAGCTACACAGTGAGACTATAGTGCAAAACCAAAAAGGAGAAAAACAAAACAAAACAAAACAAAACAAAAAGCATATTTAATTCTAAAATTTTAATCACGGGCAGTGACTGAGACCAGAAAGATGACTACCCTGGAGACCAGCTGTCATCTAGCTCTCTGGGTACTGGCAGAAAAAACCAATTATCACTATAGAGACAATTGGAATTGTACCCAGGGAATAGAATATTCTGCTTTCTGGGGATATCCACTGCCACAGCTCATGCCTGTATCTGAGGAGGTTCTCCTCATCAATCACATTTTCTTCCTTTCCTTGTTAATCTGGGTGTATTTTCAGGATCCATTTTAAGATTATAGTCTCAGGTAGTGGCTCTCCAAACTACGCTGTGGTAATCCTTGCACGTCTTTGAGAAGCTTCCAGGGGTTTCTAGAGGTCTGAACTATTTCCAGCCCAGTATAAAGACAGTGTTTGCCTCTTGTTCACCCTTGTTCTTCCCCACAAGAATACACTTTACAAATGACTAGCACCAGTACTTACTGGCACATGGGCAAGGTAATCTGGTACCTGCTGATGGGCATAATTGATTTTCCAAAATGACAGCAAACTGGCTTGCATTTCTTAGAGTATAAAATGTGCCAGATGTTGACTGTTGGTCTTCCTGTGCAGTTTCTATCCCCTGGGGTCTTCTTAGAGGCTGAACCATCAACCAACGAGCATCACACGGACTGGACCTAGGCTCCCCCTTCATATGTAGCAAATGTGCAGCTCAGTCTTCCTATGGGTCCCCTAACAATTGGAGCGGGGGTCTATCCCTAAAGCTGTTGCCTGTCTGTAGAATATGTTCCCCTAACTGGGCTGCCTTGTATGGTCTCAGTGGGAGAGGATGAGTCTAGCCCTGCAGAGACTTGATGTTGAAGGGTTGGGGGATACCCAGAGGTGCCTCAACCCTCTCAGAGGAGAAAAGGAGGGGGAAGGGGAGTGACTGTGAGGGGGTTAGTGGGGTGGGTAGTTATATGGAAGCATTTGGAGGGAAGAATGGGAGAAATGTTGTAATTATAATATTATAATCCCCAAAATAAGAAATAGAAAGTGCAAGATGTAATAATTCCATTAAAAAGGGTTTTCCTGCTTTCCCTCAATAGTAATGGATTTCAGCTGTGGCTATGGATTTGTTCTTCCAGGCCTTCCCCAGCTGCTCCTGGGAGAAATTCAAGGCCCTCTATTTCTTGGCTACTGTGGTAGCTACTGGAAAAAACTTTCTAGACTTCTCTTGTACTTCTAAAAGAGAATAGACAGCCTTCCTAGTGATACCTTGGTTACAACAGCCCCTGTTCATTGTTTCCCATTCCTAGAGGGAGCTCTCTTTCTCTTCTCTCTCTTTTCTTTCTTTCTCTTTCAAGGGCTTTGTCCAGGACACAGGAGAAGAGTTTAAAAGATGTATGCCATAAGCCACAGCACTGAGCAAAAGGAGTCAGCAGAGTCCCAGCAGGAGAGAGCCGGATGCTGTGCATGAGGAGTCTGGGACAAAGGGTGATGGTCCAGGCAAACAGACAGTCTCTGGATAATTTTGGAGTTAGAATATTGACCACCATGCTGTGTTTACCTTGGCTACATTTATGAACTTGCAACAACCGCAGGAGCCAAAATAGTGTAACATACTTGGAACAAACAAAAATACTAGTTTAAAGATGCTAAGACATATCCAAGTGTGTGAATTAAAAATAAAATTACAATCGTTTTCTCCCCAGATTTTTTGAATTTGAGAAGGCAGACATGTCAGCATTCTTTGAATGCCTTTATGCAAAATATTTCAAATTTTTGTTATTTCAAGTTATTTCAAGTCAGTTTTGTTCTGATATATAAAACGTCACCAAAAGTGCCCACACTTTTTTTTTTAAGTGTATTTTCTCATATAAGCAATGGAACAGTTATGTTTACTAAATGAGCTTGGGTCATTCTGAGTAAGAATTTGCCTTCACTTTTAATGTGCTAAAATTTCAATCTTTGTTGGTACAGTCACCTGCATTTTTAACAGTCGCCTACATTGGTAGGTGATCTTTGAATTAATTGCAAATTTCTAGGCAGAAAACAATAGCAAGACCTTTGAGATGAGAGAACTCACTCTATAGAGGGGAACTTTGGGGAATACTAACATCCAACCTCAACTGAAAATGCAGTAGGGATGGACAGGATGGCACATTGAGATTATAATCACAGCATTTCCCCCTCCCTCCCTCTCTCTGGTCCCTCGTATATCCCCTCTCCTTGCACTCTTTCAAAGTCATGGTTTATTTTTCATTGTTATTGCATTTTATTATTTTGTCCAGAACATTCTCTTATGCCTGCAAGCATATCCCGCTCTTCTGTCTTTAAATGTTGCTTTTTGGGGGGTCCACTGAAGGAGGAAAGTAATGAGCCACCTTCTTCTGTCCATGAGTGGGTAAAAATTCAAACCAATTTTTTTACCCATTTCCCAGGGCAGGAGGAAGAGAACTAACTAACAGCAGTGGTAACTGGTTAAAGTTGCAGGAGTCGGCTACTTGTTGAATATTTATGGAGCCCTATTTATGTATGAGGCCTAGAGAGAGGGACGGAGACATTTTAGCCATATGATGTGTCCTTCAAGATTGACTGCACCAAGGCAGTCAAAGCAAGCTTCCTGGAAGAGGAAGTCTTCTGAAGCAGGCTCAGGACCTCTTTGTGAGCAGAGGAACTTGAATATTCCAAGATATAATCCTGTGTGTTTTAAAAATAATTTGCTGATAAACCAAACACTGCACATGTATCCTCTGTTGCTATAAGATGTTTCCTGTGAAAGGGGGTGGGGGAGGGGGCTTTAAAATGACTGACTGTATCACAGAAGCTAAACTAAAGTGAAAAGAAAGACAAAGAAGACCAGCACCATTGGCCATGGGTTACAACGGGAACTCTAACTCCTTCTGAAAGCATGTGCGATTGACTAGCATACAAATATTAGAGTATCTTCTCCCTGCACACGTCTCCCCTATGCCCTTCTGTTTCCAGCGCAGGAGAATGCCACGTGTTCTGTCTTCATTTCCTCTAGAAAGGAATATGGTGACTGGAGTCACCCTGGCTCTTTATGTCAGACACACAGAAGATTTCCTGTGATTACGAGCAAACTTGGAACACAACACTGGGAAAACCAGGTTTTTCCCTAGGTCAGAGGACAGGGCACAGAGAATTTGGCCCTAAGTTTTGTGCAGTGCCGTGAAGTAAGAAAACGCATCAGCAGCTTCTGCAGATGGCCACGAGGGTCACGGGCACCCGCTGGTCAGCTGGGACCCCAGCCCAAACTGTCTACCTACCTACACACAATCTCCCATCATTGAAGGAAGGAAAAATTTGGAAACTGGCATTATGATGATTTACAGAAAGGGCTTGTCTGTTTTTGCACACATACCCAACCCTTTTCGCTTTCTCTTTTCTGTGCTAAATGGTTCTGCTTGACTTGTCTCTGTATCACAGTGTTTCTGATAAAAGAAGCAAGAGAAGACTGCCATGCTGGGACACTATGAACATGTGTGCCATTTCAGCAGCTAAAAAATCTCTTCAAGAGAGGTGCCGGCAAGGCAGTCTACTGTAACTGGGCATCAAGAACACCCACAATACACTTTTGTTATCTTATACCTTTGGTGGGTGTGCACTGATAATGTTTATCCCATCCCTTAATGCACACGGACAAACAGGTCCATGTGCATTGAGGGACGGGATGGAGAAACATTAGTTTCCTCCTTTTCTCCCTCCTCTCCTCTCCCCAGACCTACAAAAAAAACTCCACAACGTTAGCTCTAAGGAAGTCACAATACTTTGGCTGAACAGTTTGAATGAGCCTGACAAATATTGCAAGGCATAAAACCTCTTGCTCCTTGGACGACCCCCACTTCCACAACAGTTAGCTAGCTACCTTGTCTTGGTGGGTAGTTCTGAGGGTGCAGAGGAGAATACATCCCAGAGACTGAGCAGAGCTTGAGGGAGGGGCCAGAATTTGGGGATTGACTTGACGGGAAAGAGACCCGGTCAGATGCATAGCCAAACCAGGTTGAAGACCCTGACTTCATGTCCAGCAGGCCTGGCTACTCTCTGGGAAGCCAGCTACATATCTGCTTTCACTCTTGTGTAACCTCCCTTCCCTCATTCACATCTGCAGGAACCAGAGCAGGCAGGCAAGGACCAACTCTCTGTCTTTATGTGGATGCACATATTCCAACAAACAGGTCCGTGTGCATTGAGGGAAGGGATGGAGAAACATTAGTTTCCTTCTTTCCTCCCTTCCCTCCTCTCCCCAGACCTACAAAAAACTCCACAACATTAGCTCTAAGGAAGTCACAATACTTTGGCTGAACAGTTTGAATGAGCCTGACAAATATTGCAAGGCATAAAACCTCTTGCTCCTTGGACGACCCCCACTTCCACAACAGTTAGCTACCTGCTGGTTCTAACTCAAGCAAGGGAAGTGGACGCAGATGGGAGGAAAGCAGTAACAGTCTATCAGAATTCTGTCCCTTTATTCTCGCAGACTCCTGAATTATGATACAGGCAAAAACATCTACAAGAAGGCAAAGGAATCCAGCCATTCTGAGGAACTAAAAATAATTTTTTTTTTTTTTAGCTTAGGCAGATAAAAATAACAGAAGCAACGAGGAAAAGGGCAGGAACCAGAAAAGAGAGGGCATTAGGTCAGAGATACCTGGGTAGGGGCAGGAGCTAAGAGTAGAAGAGAGAAGCCTGTGGATAACGAGTAAAAGGGTTAGGAATACAGCTTACTCTGTCCTGACCCAGGCACAAAGACGACATGTCAAAAAGCAACCTCCCTAAACCTCCACAGGGGCAGGTTCTAAGCAGTTAAGAAGTTTGGGGAAGATGACTTCAGAAGCAATCTAAAGCAGTGGTTTTCAACCTGGGAGTAATGGTCCCTTCTTCCGGTGGAGTGGAGTCAAATGGCGGCGCATTCACAGGGGTCACCTAAGACCATCGGAACACACATAATTTCCGATGGTTTTAGGAACTGAGACACTGCTCCTCTGTCTGTCACCGGGAGGACCCACTCACATTCGGACGGGTACCCCGTGTGCTGACATCATTACGGAAAACCCATCACATAAACCCTAAACAAGTACAGGAGGTGTATGTGACATACTTAGGAGGCGCAGAAGCATGTATAGAGAGCGGCTACTGTGTTGAAAGCAGCAATATTAGAAGTAAAACAACATTTCATAAATCAGAATTCCTGGGTAAATGTAAAACCAAGAACTGAAAAAATCAAC
>JANHMN010000022.1:30280412-30342046 GCA_030674055.1 Rhabdomys pumilio
CCTTGTGATAGTAACAGGTATGTTAAAAAAAATAGAGAACAGTAAGAAACTTTAATGAATTGCATTGGCCCAATTATGCCATATGGCATCTTTTGCGTTATTAAAGCTATTGCATTATTTTCATTAGAAAAACCACCCCATGACAATGGATCATGTAGAGAAGAACATTAAGAAAATATAGCGAGAGTTTTTTACAGTATGATTTTACCTCAATAATTACAAAAATTGAGAAACTGCAATGCGCTATTTGTTGTGAAGTTCTAACAGCGGAATCTATAAAGCTGAAAAAAAAAAACCAAGAATGCCATTTTGACAGCAAGCATCCGCTCTGGTTCGTTGGGCAAGGATCCCAACTATTTTAGAAGCAAAGTTGACGGACTCAAGAACCACAAACAAAAGGTAGCAGCCATTAAAGCTTCATTGACTCTAAAGTGAGAAGGCTCATCCCAGTGTCAAATCACATCCAATTGAAAGGACCCAAAGGGAACTCAGTTGAAGAGATTAAGGAGTGCCTTCGAGGAAGGGAAAATGGGCAGTGAGGTACCTCCACCTCTGTCTTCTGGCAGTCTTTCCAGCGGTCATCATTCCTCCCTGCTCTGTAAGGAGGTGGCTTCAACAGTATCAGTCAGCCCTTCCTGGGGTCTGAAAGAAAACAGCCTACCCAGAAATATTTGAAAGCCGGTGGGAAGACCGCTTGACTCTTACTAGAGCATCTCGAAGGTTGGAGGCCAGATACCATAAGTATCTCCAACTTGATCTCAACTCAAGCTATCTATCACAAGCTGTTCCAAGGCAGCCCAGGGACAGACGCCGTCAGCAGCACTAAGTTATATGCTAAACCCAAGAAATAGGTCATACTTGACACTTCCACACAGACAGCTTCCATCTGTCAGAAGCAAGGCAACCACGTTTGTGTGCAGTTACCAAATAGGAAGGCAAATTCAGAGAAATGTTTAGTGACTTTGTCCAAGTGACAAAGCAGGCCTGTGTGCCTGTCCTGGTGACAGTCTCATGTATTATGTCCTGAAGATAAACGGGCCAGTAGAGTACAAGGTGACTCCCCCACCAAAGGCTTAATTCTTGTGGAGGTAAGGGTTTCTTCTTAGTGTTTACATCTTCAAACCTAGACTCATGGGTATTTTCTAACAATAGAGAGCCCCTCCCAAGAAGTCATAAAGACAAGTAGAGAAAAATAGGTATCCCCCTAAAGGAAATTTTTACAAGATTCAGAATTTCCTGAGCTAAGTCTCTAAGAAGCAGTGTATACGAAGCCCCTGAGTATGTCGTAGTTACATATATGCACAAAACCAGTGATCAATATTAAATGATAATGGTAGGCACTTATATCCTTCTACTCTGGTTACTTTTATCCTTTGTAATAATGTATATGTGATACAGTATAAAAATATAAACACACTACTATTATTTGACCATTATAGACATTCAAAAACCTGTATAGAGAGTCTACTTGGCTTTTTACCTGGCAGTCTTTGAAGATTTGAGGCCAGACATGGAGACAGAAAACACAGAGAAAACATTTTTTTTTTTTTTTTAAAAAGAAAACCTTTTCTATTTGTCTTTCAACCCCAAAAGGAGTCAGAGTCTTCTAGCATTTGCCGACTTATCAAACCAACTGAGAAGTTTAAGTCTCTGGTGAATCAAACCAAATTGCAATTACTACTTTCTGAGGGACCCTGACTTGCCAGACATCGCACCTATCAGCAGGTCTGGGTAGAAAGATTCAGCCTGTGCTTAGCCTCATTTCTCACATTGTTTTCCTTGTAACTCTCCTGTTACCTGTCCCTCATGCAACCAACATCAAAGCCAAAACATGGCATGGAGGGAATGAGGACTTCCTTCACAGCAGATGCTATCCCTCTGTCATTGATGGTATCAAAGGAACCAAGATGTCCCAGCCTCCTTCCCGCCCCCACCCCAACCTCAGGTCCCTTGGACTATTTTCCTGTGGATGAGCAGGCTGCTGGCATTTGGAAACCCCTTTCTTCACCTGAAAGATGAGCACCTGCCTGTGAGCAACTCCAAGTTTATGTCTTCCCTGAGCCTCAGTTCAACACTGAATTTGAAGTGAGGCGAAGCTGGGGAGTCGCCTATGCAAGGATGTGGACGCAAACAAACAGCGTCATGCCCCCGCTGCCGCTGTGCTGCTCACCTCGGAAACCTGCCCCACCTGAGGGGCTGCCTGCCCCAGGTGCTGAAGGGGGATCACCTCTCAGGGGAGACAGTCAGGAAACCACCTGGCTAGTTGCTTACATGTTAGCTAGTGTGTTGAAAGGCCCAAATAGGCAGAGGGTACTTAGAAGGAAAGGTAAGGCAATGCCTTGACTTTTTCTTTTTTTCCTAGGTTCTGTCTTCCCAGAAGCAGGTGAGGGCAAAGGACTGCCCCCAGTGGCTTGATAAAAAGCTTCAATCACATCCCAGGAAGCAGAGCAGCTTCTTACTCCAGATGGGTTCTTTCTGTAGTGAAGCAGAGATAGGGAGAGACTCCTCCCCCTGGACATCTCTCAGCTCTCTGGCTCTGTGTCCATAACTTTCCTGCATGGTAAAGGACTATCCTCAGTCCCAGGGTACCACTCTTGTACCTTGGAAGAGCTCAGCTGCAGATGGCGGTGCTGTGCCTTTCTTCTTCGGGCACTTTCAGAGAACCAACCCTTTTAAGAACCCATGTGTAGGTCTGCTTAGAAAACACACATAGCCATGTCCTGATCAATTCTCACCAGAAGAGCTCCTTCTGGTTGGTCTTAGCAGAGTAAGGCTGGTATGAGATTTGGAAAACGGGGATCGCATTTTTAAATTTAATAGATGGCGTTGTTGTGGTCTGTGTGTGCTTTAGAATTCACTCTCTCTGTACGAAAGTTTTCAGTATTCTTTTTTTAAAGGTGCGTTTCGCGAGCCTTGAGGAATCTGAGAAGGGTAGGTAGTAATGGTGGAGCACACGTGATGAGGGGCTAGGGACCCCACATTGTGTGTCCTCCTGTCCTATGTCCCCTTCTTACATAGAAACGACACTGCCGCTTTACCACCCCCAGGCCAGGTAAAGTACCAAGAGGGTCTATTTCATAGGTTTCTCCATGGGCAAAGAAAACCTGTCCTTGCCAGCTATTGGATATTTATAATCAAAACAACCAAGTTGATGTTTAGTTGCCTTGCCTCATCAGCAGGGCTGTGTCCCCCCTTCACCACTGCCAAGTGACAGGTCCTTTCCCTCTCGGTGTCTGTTAGGGCACCCCTCCTTGAGAGGCCTGCCTCCGTTGTGGCAGACGTCTGCTTTTGCTACCATTCGCATCTTTCTGGCTGTCTTTCATAATCTCTTCATCCATTCTCATAACTCTCAAGAGTTAACCATTGTAACCAGGCAATGCTGTGGCAAAACTATATGGAGAAAACATGCTTCTCTGGCCCTGGTCCTTTGATGCTCTGTGGACACAGTCCAGAGAGTTCCTTCAGAATGACTCTCGCACATAGTACTCAAGAATGTCTCCTCTTTTTAACTCTTCTTGATGATGGCTCTGGGCGGTTCCTGGGGTGCCCACCAGTCGGCCATGTGATGTAGATGACTGGGGACGGACATCCAAGCTAAAGTCCAGGGAGGTGCTTGAGCCAGGTGTCCAAAGCACTGCCACAAAGCCTGCTTCCTTCTTGCACACCTTCTTGGGTAACCCGCCAGGTGCTACATGCCCAAGTACATACAGATCTGGAAGCAGCTCTTTCTCATTTAAGCTTTGGTCTTTATAACTTTGGTAATGAATGTTCTCTTTTGTGTCCACAGGCTGGACCTTGTGAAGAAGCCAAGAGAGAAATCTCAATTCTTTCCTAAGGCAAGTCTGGAGGAGAGTATATAGAAGTTTTGATCCTTTTCAGTTTTGACTGAGAAAGGATGGAAGGGGTGTGTGTGATAATATGGTCTGACTCAACAGGCACCACTTAAGAGACTCATTGCAGGTTCTCCAAGTTTTAACTCAGAGACTGACACCTGCCAATAAAGAGGCAGAGGACACTGAGGTTATCTTTTCAAAACTCCTCCAAGGATCCCAAATGGCCTCTGTCACCTCCAGAGTATACAGTATGTCAGTTTTTGATTGTATACTTCTTGGGGAGTTGGGTTGTTTCAACCCACACTTTCTTTTCAGGAAGAAATTTTCCTAAACATCTGTACTTCTCATATGGCCCAGCTAACCCAAGGGCAGCTTGGGGGTGGGGGTGGGTCATCATTGTGTGTGTGTGTGTGTGTGTGTGTGTGTGTGTGTGTGTGTGGCATCCGTGTACCTAGGTTTCCACCAGTGTCAAATGCTCAGGGGTTAGTGTACCCTTAAAGTGACAAAGGGAATAAGAGAGAAAGGAGAGAGGGCAGGAGAAAAGGACACAGAATGTGCATCTGTCAAGAGGTTGGAGGAGGCAGTGACACACAAGGTGGTTTCAAACTTAGTGAGCAGCCTTGTAAAGGACAGCTGGGTTTCAAGGGCAGTGAGGGAGAAGGCGACTAGCTGTTCACCGACTCCTTTACTCAACAAACATTTATTGAGTGCCTACTGTGTGTCAAGCATGATATTACAAAGTGGAGGAAAGATTTTTTTTTCTACCTAAAGGAACCATGGTCTATTGAAAGCCATGGAGTTGAACAATGTCACAGGCTGTGGCTGTTGGGATGACAGAGGAATGTCTGGGTGTGTGGGTGAGGGTGCCACACGAAGAGGGAAGAAGTAAGGAGCCATGGATGCATTTGTTTGGGGGATGCAGATGGGTGACAATTCCAGGCAGAGTGAGCTAGCTAAAGTATAGAGATGCCATGAGTTGGGATGGGCTTAAGGGATGAGGAACTGCATGGTTCCTAGAAAGGAAAACCAAAAGGATGTATGGGAGGTGTCAGGTCCTCTGGCCTCCTTAAATACATTGTTGAAGCAACTCCCCCAGATCATAGGGAAGCACCAAAGATTTACGAAGAAGGCTGGGACACAGAGGGGAATCCGCCCAGGACTTTACCTGGGAGCACAAACCCAGAACCACCTTAAGGGACAGCACAAAGGTGGTGTGTACTTCCGGCCCTGTCAGGAGGAAGGACATCTGACAACAGGGTGAAAGGGACCTTATTCTTCTAAGACCTAAACCTGGTTATTTAAAACTTTGTCTCAGTGCCTCTTTTTAGAAGCTAATTCCACAAGAACTTCTGAGATGTTGCGTGGTGGATTTGAGATGTAAGCCATTTCAGTTTGCATTTCATCTCTAGCTGTATATGTGATAATTTGTTATGCCCCAACTAGTCTCCCTTCTTCCTTTCCATTTTATCTCTCCCTTCCTTCTGCTCTCCTTACCTCCCTCCCACTTCTCTCACTTTACCATTTTTTTCTTTTGTCCTTCCCTGCCTTCAGCCTTGTCTCCCCCCTCTCCCCTTCCTCTCTTCCATATAAATTGAACATTCATTCCTAATAGCAGAAAAACACAAGCCCATCTCATCTTCCTCATCGTGTGGACCCCTGATCTATGTGTCTTTTAGCTCAGGCATAGGAAAGTTTTCCTGCAGCCTTCATCCTTTTGAATGAGGCCAATCAAGCAGATCTTTGTCAGATCAATGAGAGCAGAAGAGAAAAGGAAAAACGCACAAATATGCCTGAGAATGTGAGCTAGAAGTGTTCTGTCTTTGGTTAGGGAAAACTCCAGAGCACCCCAGAGCAGAGAAGTAGAGCAGAGCTGTGTAGATGAGCTGGGAACTAGATGCTGAATCTCAAGTCATCTCTGTATACAGCATCCACTACCATTCATTAGTAAAATGGTCCATTACAGAGAAAACATCAGTTTAGTCAGAAGTTATCTGTAAACATCCTTAACTGGAACAGCAAGCTCCTTCTCAGAGTCAACGCCTCACTTCTACCTCTCTCTAGCCTCTAAAGCAGAGGTCTATATTCCATTCTATCAGGACCATGCAGGGGAGTGAGAAAATTTCCCTGCCATAGAAGGTACCAAAAGGCACAGTCACGTCATGCTGGAAAGGGCCTTAAAGATAAACCTTCACATCCACCAGATACACTTTTCAAGTGTCCTGTTTGTCTATCCTCAATGTATTCTGTGTGCTTTAAACACATCGATATGTTGGTTCCATATGAATGCTGTGCCACTAAATTTTCCAGCAATTCTATAGCTTTTTTTGGGGGTGGGGGGAGGTTGCATCTGAGACAGGGTCTGCTGCCCATTTTAGCTTACTCTGTCCTTGTCCTTACTGTCTTCTTGTCCTCCCTCCAGCCTTTCCATTTTCTTTCTTTGCTTCTATATTCACTGGGCGGGGGGGGGGGGGGGGGGGGGATCTCCTGTGTACTAGACCGAGGGGCTGCACTAATGAGTAAGTTGTCTGGAATCAAGTTGTGGAATGAGTCATGACTACGAGAGTCAGGGCTCACTTGGGATATGAGAGTAATAACCGTTTGAGTCCGGTAGCCCCCCAAAGCCCTCTCCAAGCTGGGGTGGGGGTGGGGTGTTGCCATAGCAACTCACCTCTGCCAAAGTTCTATTCTGTTAAACTGCCACTCCAGCTGCTCCTTGTGGTCACATCCTCTCAGAGGCACAGCAGATCAGCTCCTCTTTGCATCTGTCTGGTGACACCTCAGATCTCAAAGTCAATACTGAATTTCTTCAAATCTCTGTCATTTTTTTTTCTCTGCATGTGGTTTTTATGGGGTTTTCTCCGTTGTTCTTAGTGAATCTCCTAAGAGCTTAGTGATAAAGTTATTCCAGGGAGGCAGATAGCTTGCTTTCTAACAAACTTGAGTAGAAAGTTGGTTTAAGACTAGACTTTCTAGGAATCTCATTGGTGGTGAGCAAAGCCTGGAGGGATCCAGGATCATAGTGATCAGCCAGTGAATCATCAAGAGTCTTGAGAGATAACAGAAGCACGAATTTAAAAAAAAAAAGTTACACAGTGAAATGTTACTACTTTGGCATGGTTTAAAATATTTTTGATCCATTCTTGTACCACAGAGTTCTTTACCAAATAAATAACAGGAGATAAATTTATCAATGTATTTTTAGCAGTTGAACTAACATTTGTGATTTTTTTTTTTATTATTGGTCAGAATTGCCTTCTTTTCCTTAATATAACAAAATACCTGACTTTTTAGTTTTTGATTGTCCTAAAGGTAGATTTTCTGGAGATGTGCGAGCATGCACACACACACACACACACACACACCCATAAGCCACCACTGAATCAGCCAGTGTAGTTCTTGCTAGTTTTTATGGTCTACTTTAAAAAGTGAAATAAAAGAACAGATTATTATTTTGGTTGATTAAAAAAAATCAGAGTAGGTTTATAGAAAAAGCCAAGGAAACAATTGTATGGAGGTCTTGTTCATCTTCTGATCCCCTCTCAAAAGAAGCCACTGTAATCCTCAGGTGGATGTATCCAAACCCCCAGAAATGAGCTGTCCTGAGAGTTACATGCTTCTGACAACAGGATTTCAATACACAAAATCCTCAGCAGAGGGGATGGCAGAGGGAGAGTGGTGTAGGCAGACAAACAAAATCAGTCACATGTCACCAAAAGGTTTGCCATTTTAAAGCTCCATAAGATAAGGAAAAGTTAGAAATGGGAGTAAAGATATCTATATTTAAAAAAAAATACTTGAAAGAAAAATTCTAAGGCAGATGACTAATTGGACTTTGTAGTGTCTACTAAAGAAGAGAACTGGATACTGGAGACTGTCGCCCAGGCCTTTTTTTCCCCCTGTCATGTCTTGTAGGGCATTGTCGTCTTTGTCTTCATAAGATTGTCAAACTTTGTAATTTCCCATTTCCTTACTTCTCCAGGATCCTAATTTTGTCTGATGCCTCAGTGGGTTCTGCGTTTGGAGAGAGTTTGTTTGGTTTTTGAATCTTCTTGCTTTTTGATTTTGTTACTTACTAGCTTTGTGACCTTGAGCCAGACTAGCCTTGATTGGCATGTGTTCCCTCTTCTGTAAAATGACAATCATCCCCACCACAGAAGAAGATATTAAGTATAACCAGGCTACTAAAAATGCCAAGTGCCAGCAACTGATGACAAACTACCTTTTCCTCCTCAGAAGAGCTGGAAACTAATTTTTTACTGTTTTTTTTTTTTTTAACTCACCATGCTGTTTATTCCTGACTTTCTTTAGACCTCTCTAATTTTCAGCCCTTCTAATCTTGAAGCCTTTCCTATAAGAAAGTACTCAAACTCAGTGGGTTCCTCCTTATGACTTGGAATTGTGCCAAAGAAAAAATTGGTCCCAGAATGAGGGAGTTCTTCATGAGATGGTTGGAAATAGAAATAGTCTTGACTACTCTGGGATTATATTTTTATCCATGAATTATGAAAACAAGGAAGAGTCTTCTACTTGGACATGTAGAGTTAAAAGCTTAGAATCCTGGGTATGCCAAAGAGAAAAAAAAAAAACAGCAAAAGGGGACTTAGGGAAAGCGAATGAAACAGAGATAGAGGGGACAAAAAAAAAAGGAAAAAAAGAAAGAAAAAAACTAGAAAAATGGTGTCAGCAGCTGGAAGCCTGGGCTAGAAAAGATGTGGAATTTAAGAAAGAATAACAGAGTATATTCCCAAAAATACTAAAAGGCATCTGTTGAGCCTGCCTTTGATATTTAAGAGGCAGCCGGTGCTCTTGGTCAGGATATGATTAGCGAAGAAGTGCGAACTTTGGCTGGGACCAGTTGAAGAAGGCACTACAGAGAGGAATAGAATGGATCTCTCTGGCAAGTATGGTCAGAAAGAGTAATTAATTGCTAGAGAAGACAAAAGATCAAAGGAGACACTTTTGTTTTTCCATAAGTGTGGTAGGCACTTGGGCACATTTCTAAGCCACACAGAGAGACAGCTTGATAGGAGGGGAGTTGAGAATGCAGAGACAGAGACAAAGCACTAGGTGTACCCGGCAGCATCTTCGGTGGAGCTGAGAATTATGGTGGAGCGAAGTGTTGCTGGCCAGTAGCCAAAAGAGACAGAGTAAGGATGGCTATAAAGTTAGATTAATTCACATGCATAGGGGATCCTGCCTGATCCTTTTGAGGGCTTCATTTCTCTCAAGAAGTGAGGTCAACTTCCCAAGGGAAAAGATCGGGGATTAGATGACAATTTGGCAGAGCTGGTGTGGGATTTAGACAGTTGTGTCGTAGAATGGGGTAGAAGGTTGTTAGGGAATATTCTAGGAGACTGGAGACTCCTGGTCTAGTGGCTTTCTCTAGCAGTGCTCATCAGCACAGGGGTTAGATGCACAGGAGGGGGAGAATGTTTGGACCGATCCAAGGTTGGCAATAGGCCAGTTAGAGCCAGAAGAGAGAAGCTTGTGGCACGGTTCATGCCAGGAGGAATATAAAAGGGATTCACTCACCACGAATCCTTCTATAACAAGAAGGGAAGCCAAAATGGAAGACTGGTAGAGCACGAGGGCTGGAGTGTGCTCAGGATCAGTGAAGCTGGAGATCTGGTGTAAGGCAAATATGAAGAGAGATCAGATTGCAGTGACCACATTGACACACTGACCACATAGAATCTTGGGATTCTAACCTTTCGTAGATGGTAATGTTTTATGGGGGGCGTCTGGCTGTCGGAGGGTAGACTTCTCCAGCAGGTTTTTACTGTTCAAGTAACTGGAACTGCATGTCCATGTGTCTTGACACTGTAAGAAACCCACATTCCCAAGGTGTTATTGATAGGAAAGACGAAAGTGTCCAAAGTACTTTCCCCTCATATTTAAAGATCCTAGGTCCCCATCCCATTGTCCCTCTTCATTTTCAAGTTTTTCAAAGAGGTCATCCATACTACTAGACTGAGTAACAGACCTTAAATTAAACAATAAGGTAACAAATTCCTCTGATTTTGTAGATTGTAGATGGCTGCCTAGCTAGACAGCCCCATTTTTTGTTTGTTTGTTTGTTTGTTTGGGACTTCAGTGATTTGGAACAAAGATTATCCTTAAAGCAAAAGGACAATCTTCCACACAGGTGCCAGAAGTGGGCTTCTCAACTGTCATAGAGGTGTGCTTGGTCCTTGATTGAGCTCCCCTTATTCTGCCCCTGGCAGAAATTGAAATACCATACCTGGATTCTAAGGTTTTGTGCTTCTTTCAAGGAATCTGCTATTTTCTATAAGCAGTTATTGAAGTAAGAGGAACACATATTTTGGTAAATTTTCTTTTTCTGGCCTTTGGCTATTTCCGTGAACCCTGTAATGAGGAAAGGAAACGGGTTAAAACACAGTTTGACTGGGCCAAGGTGAACCCACATGTTCAGACTGTCTGGGGCCTCTGAAATCCTTCCATAAAAGAACTCTTCATCTCTGGTCTGGAGCAGTTGTTCTTCTAACAGGGAGCTGGATTTAGATGAGTCACTTCGAGCTTCACTCTATGGACGTGAGGGTCTCCTGATGGGATGTGCACACCTACGCATGCTTATCCAGTTCATGTAAACGGAAACTGGAGAGGTATGCACGTCTTTGACTACAGAGTCAGGAAAAGTTAGGTACAAGTGCTTCATTTAGGAGGGAAGTAAACTGATATCACCAGGCATTTAATTTCTGTGCTCACACAGTCTTGGGAATTTGAAAGGACAATATTTAGTTCACCCATTTGTACAGACACCTTTCAGTGTCAGGGAATTCATAATCAGCCTCATTCATCCTTAGTTGTCCAACGCCTTTGGTAGATAGAGACGGGCAACATGATCCCACTTTTCTGGAAAAAAATCCTTCAGCTTCCCCTCAGTGTTTTGAATTCCAGGAGAATGTAGTTGAGGAAATAAAACAGCTCTGTTTTAGTTTTGTTTGCTTTCTATGCTTTTTGGGGGTGTTGGGGACGGTTTTCTTCAGGTTTCACTGAACAGGCCCCTCCCCCTATCTATTTTCAGCTTGCATTTTTAGAGTTGTTTCTGATATACTTTTCCTTCCCTGATTCTCAGGTTCTCTCTTTCTCTCCTTTTTTCCCCCTCCAAATGCTTAGGCTACAGAGGGCTTTGGTTTGCTTTCATGGTATTTACTGGTTTGGGGTAAGCTATCTGCCAGCAGCTTACAGTTTCTTTACCTTGGGTTGATGACATCAGGCACAAGTGGTTTGAATGGAGTACCTCCAACAATGGGGTGCCAAGTCTGGAAAGGACAAGGTTCTTGGTCCCTAAAGTTGGATTATGGAACAAGTGTCATTGCAGTATTATGAGGGCATACATTAGAAACCTTACATCCTAGAACCCAATCCAGGACTAGAGGGTTTCCTTTTCACAGGCTCCCCAGATACATCTCATGGACATAACTTTGAAAAACACAAGTCAGACATCATGTTAAGAGTGTAAGGTGCCAATTGTCTCAGAAGCTTTTGTGTTCTTTAAGAAAATAATTCAGAAAGGTGAGGGAAGTGGATTCCATTCAGTTATTTGAGGAACAAAGAGGCCTGGAGGTAGTGACACCATACCATGAGGCTTTGTTCCCACTGTCTTAGTGTGCTGCATTTTCAACCACCTATATATTTAGCTGGTGCATCCAGGAAAGAGAAGCGTGTAGATGAATAGGCAGACGTGATCGACAGCTCTGGTTTCCATCCTAAGACTGAATCTGCAGAGTGGAGCGTGATAGAACTAGTGAGTGCTCAGAGAAGAGAGAATCCATCTTCCTCAGGGATGGTTTCCCCTAGTGTCTCATCCAAACGGTCAGTCCTGAAATCATATACATACAAGCAACACTAAAGGGAACTCAGTAGGTTGTATTTATATATTTATTCATTACACATGTGGTAATGCTTAAAAAGGGGTGATACAAAACTGAATTGGAACAGGAGGGTGTGGGGGAGAACAGAAGAGGACAGAAGAGGAAGGGGGGAATAATGCAATTGTATAAAACGAAGAATAAAAACGTAGCCCCGTAGATGGTAATTCTCAATAGATTTCCAGTGAGAAGTGGAAGTTTTTCTAGGCACTTTTGTAACTGTGGAACATTGATAGTCATTAAAATACAAATAGCAGTGTGTGTTTCTGTGGCATTCTGCCGGCAAGCAGAACCTTACCTGTGGTTTCTGCAGAGGGTTAGGCTTGATGACTCTGTTTAGAAATGTCCTGCTGGTTCCCCACTTCCCCAGGATGCCTTTGCCTTTGCATTTCTCTGACCTAGAGCAGAGTTTGCTGCTGCCAGTGACTTGGGTGATGAGAAGATGGGATATAGTTTTCACATGAGACCTACATCACTCTGATAGTCATGAAGAACAGTGCTTACAAGCAACCATGTATGAGAATGGAAAGACTCTATTAAATATTTGAAATTAACATAGGTCTTTTAAGAGTGTCTTCTCATTCATGGGTACCCACCATTCTCCCTCTGGCTCTAGGTAAATAAATTTAATCACGTTAATCACTTGATATTTGTACTCATTATGCTCTGGGAGATTCCCTACAAGATGCCTGTGTTGGCGATAACTGGAGGGCTGGTAACCAGTGTAAACCTTTCAGGCGTTACCTTTTGACTTTCTGTTGATACATTGTTTAGGAGTAGGGCAAAGGGCTTGGGAATTTCTGGTGATGAGAGTTATAATGCCCAGGTCTTGTCTCATCCCCAGTTCTTATGCAGGTAAAACAAACAAATATACCATTAAAAAAATATCTAGTATTGCCTGCTCAATATTAAACATGAGCATTAAAGGAGAAGTAATGAAAAATCACCTGTAGTCATGTCTACCCAAAACACTCACATTGAACTTCTTCCTCCAAATGAAGAAGATGAATATATATATAGTTACTTCCATAAAAGACATTCCTATGTCAGCATTGCACTGTGTACATCTTCTCATAATAATGCCATTTGCAACGTGATCTCAAAGGCCCACAGCCTATGCATTTCAGATCCTCTGAGAAAGGTAGATGACCAGACATGGCTCAACTCAAGATGGGAAATATGAGCAAGAACCTCAGGTACAATCAAATTCACTAAACTCATTTTGTCTCCACTGGGGAGTCATCCAACTGGTTTCTTCTCTTCCTCTCTTGCACATGGAATCCCCAGACTCTCCTCTTAATAGTCCTCGTGGACACATTAATTATTGCCTCTTAAGAGACTCCACTCATCAGTTTTAAAAAGAATTTGGAGTTCTGGTCATTGTATTGTTCCAAGAGTCTCAGATTTCTCAACCTCCTGTTGTCATCTGCCTCTAGAAGTACCTGGTGCAAAAGGCCTGTGCAAAGTCTGCATGATGCATATCTATGCAGAGGAGGGGGTGAAACAATTTGCTGAAGACAAGTACTTTGCTTTCTTTCTGATCTTGGTTTGTTAAACTTAACTGACCTCTTATTTCTGCACTCCCATTGGACACAAGTATCTAGGTGATTCTGAAGTTTGGGACTGAGAGACTCTCAGGTATACTAGATACCTTTCAGAAGCATGGCTGCAGTTGGGTGTCCTTGGTGTACACTTGTGTGGGACTACTAGCTTTCCACAGGAGACATTTGAGATTTGGCTCTATATATTATGGCTCCCATCACCCCAGTCCACCTTTACCTCATGGTACCAGCCCACATTAATCTTGCATCCAAATGCATCCATTCACATCTCTGAGAATACTCCTCTAACTCTACAGAAATTCTTTGCAGAATTTCTCTTCCAACAGAAGCAACTTTTCTTCTGTCTTCCAGTTGTAAATCCTATCCATCCTTAAGACTCAGCTTCTCCATGTAGAAGAGCAGGTTTCCAAATTCCTAGCTCAAGATGCTCACTGTCATGAGTGGACACTTTGCAGTCAATGGTCTTCATTTAGGTTTTAGTTGCTAGATTACGTGCTTATGTGTGTATATAAATGCACACCCACCTGAAGTAGCAGGTCTTTTCATATACAGGCCAAAATGACTATGAGATGAAAAAGCTATAGAAAATAGTTTCTATTTCTTTTTTTTATGAAAGCAGCTCAGAGGCCTTATAATTTGGCTTTGACATGGACTGCAAATTTCTTGGATAAGCCATGGCTAATACCAGAATGCATCAGAAAGCCTGTATTATGTTCTCAAAGAGGTGTATTTTTTGATTTAATTGGGGATCCAAAAATGATCAAATATAGTAATTCTTGGACTTTTACAGATAGAGGGAGAAACACTCTAAACACAGAAATAATGGGAGGTGATGAAGAATCTAGAAGGTGAAGAAACATGGGGAATCAGAAGTCTTTTTCTTTATCCCCCTCTCTTTTCTCTCCACTTAGGCTTCATCTGCTTAAATCTGCTTTATATCTGCTTAGCTAATTCATCAATTCACACAACTTTTAAATTATACTCAATGCTCTTGAAAACAGTTTTGGAAACGTCCTCTCGTGCAGTTCATAACGCAAAGCGCATCTATAGATAAGAGTCTAATAACAAGGCCATGTCTTTTTCTCAGTAGTACCTTCAATTAAATCCTTACACATGCGTATTGCCCCATGAAGTATAGATACTCAAAGCCACAAGGTCCGCGGGAAACTGTTTCTAGCAAACTCCTGGCATAAATAATCCTGATGTCTTGCCAAATTTAATCTTTAATCTTACCTTGTATCATGTTTCCATAAGGAGGGTCTACTTTCTTTGGAGACAGCAGACTTGAGGTCAATTCAGTGAAAGACCAGGTCAACACAGGCTTCACCATAGACACAATGTTTAACTCCAGTCAGAGATATCTTGTGGTGGGTTGGATGGGGTTAGCTCTGCGCAAGAAGCATTGTCAGATACGAGTGGATCCTTGGGGCCTCCTTTTTCTGAAAAGTGATAGGAATTATTGTAAGGAGCACAGAAATGTTTCCCTAGATGGTATTAGAGACACTCAAGGGAACTGAAAAAGCCTTTGAGATTAGAGGAAGAGAAATTCTTTTCTGATTTTCAATAACAATCTCAAACTCTTGTCAATGTAAAAATCGTGGATGTGAAGGAGGCATCGGGACTCAGAGTTGGGGTTCTGCACTCCTATATACAAGCCTCTTTCTAGAAGCCCTCTTTGCAAGCAGAACACTTGGATTCCTCTCTCTTTTCAAGCCCCGTTCTCCCCCCATTTCTTAGCTAATAGCCTTTCTGAATGAAAGAGACCATTCCTGGGAACTCGACATCATTCTGGTTACTCTGCATGCATGCAGATAGATAACAAACTGTCAACAAGAGCCTGCTCTATTTCTCTGGTCCATTCTTCCAATCTTAGAGGTACTCAGACTCCTCTGCTCTTAGGTTCTGTGATGGTATATCTGAGGGGCCAGGGCAGGTCTCTTGCCCCATTGCTCAAACACACTGAGACAAGTGTTACCTTGGTGGATTTCTTTGAATTCACATTGCCTTGAAGAACAGGTAGATGAATAATAATGCTAACATAAACATCATTTGAACTATGCAGACGTTTGTTTGAAAGCTGCTGTATCACAACTTCGTTTTGAGGATACATCCTATTCCTCCTTTCTGGTCTCTTTTCTGACAACTCTTCCAGATTAAGTCAGTGGCAAAACAGACCCCTTATTTCCTGAAGGTGAACAGGCAAACTCAGTATGGACGGATCTATTTCTGAAGCGATGAAAGGCACAGTCTGCATTCATGGGTGGCTCTCCATTGCCTGTGGCACCAGATCTTTTGTCTTGGGCACGGGTGCTAGAGAATGCCTCACACCAGCCCAATTAGCCAGCCTTCTGTGTTCTTGCTGTTCCCTCTTGCTCTTGGTCTTCTTGTGTGGGAAGCTCTCATGCTTCACAAATGTGAATGGCTGCCTTATCCACTGGGGGAGGAGGGGAAGAGTCACCCTTGTTTGCTTTTGTTGAAATGACCTGCTTACTTTTATGAGATTTTTTTTTTTTTGAGTGAGGCAAGGAGTACTGATGAACTCAAAACTTCCTCAGAGCATTTCCCCCCTAATTCTCTTATTTTGCTGTTTAATGAATGTATTTTCTGTCACTATCACTATTTGTTGACACATTCATTTTCCTCAAAGTCTCCAGATGCCACGAGGAGACAAAGCTTGTTCAGTTTACCCCCTCCATATCCCTGAAGCCAAAAGTAAAAAGCAGGCACTCAATAAATGCTTGTTTAATTTATGTCTTAGGCTCCTCAAAAGAGTGCTTCCTTCAGTTTGGATTTATACAAGCTTATGACGTATTTACCTAGAAAAACTCGGTCTGATTTCTCATTTGTTTAATTATACTAATAACTTTGCCTTTACAATTTTTTTACCAACTTGTAAATTTCCAAGACATCACAGGAGGCTACAGTTGTACTCCTTCTTTGGCTCTTAGAAGGCCCACCCATCCATGGTCAAATAATTTAAGAAAAGTTTTGGCTAGCTTTCTCTCCTTCTAGGAGAAGAATTTAGGGCAAGCACCATGACAGAATGAAGCCAAGGAGTGGTGGGGACAGTGCATTCAATTGCAGCTCCAGTGCTGGTGATCGAACTAGGGGAGAAAGATTGTTACATCACCTATTTGTTAAAGACTAGGCCATCTAGCGCTAACTATTGAGTGTCTTAGAGGACTTACTCCCATCTTCTCACAGGAAGTTCCTCTCCTAAGATGAATATGATGTTTTGGCGGGGGTGGGGGAGCATAAAGGAAGTTTGCTTTCTGATCATTTTCTCCTCTAAGTTAAACACTTATTTTCCAGGAATAAAGGCATATCAGTCTGATTAGGAGAAATCCCAAAGGGGAAAGGGAATTAATTAACCTTGGTCAGTTGGCTCACCATGTTCTTATTTCGAAGGTTGTATGTTTCCAGGACAAAACAGCAAGTTTCTCTTGTAATTTCTGTGCGGCATCAAATGATTATAAAGGCTTCGATAGAGGTGCACTGTGAGACAGGCCTTGGACCTGTGCTTCTTCATTAGATAGGTTTAGAATTGACCGTCATCATCTTAGTCCTGTGACACTTTCCAAAGGCAAGTACTTAGCATTTCCTCGCCCCATAAATGATTCCATCAGGACTTGTGTTCTAAAAACTGCCATAAGAATAAACCAAAGTCACATTAAAAGTTTTGTAACATTGAAAATGTATCAGAGCCCACACACATAGTCTCTCTTGTAGTCTGCCTCTGCTTATTTCCTATGACCTCCCTTGGCAGGTATCCCATCTCTGGCATCTCTAACTTCCTGGGGTGTCAGATGACACATTGTCTTTACTCAGTTTCTTGTATTACCCTTTCAGGGGCTGGCTGCACTTTGACCTTGTCATGCACTGTCTGCCCCTGCACCTCCCCCCCCCAGAGGGGCCCTTCTTTGAGATCTTAGTGGAAGTCTTCATGATCTTATAACTCTTGCATCTGTATACCTCTAAAACTGCCCCATGTACAATGCCACTGTCTGCCACAGTGAATAGCTAAGAACATTAATCTGAGCCAAACAGTTCCCTAAGATGTTTCGTGTGAATAACCCTAGGCCTCTCTTCTTAAAACAAAGACTTTTGACTAAGTTAATACTTTTACACCCTTTGGACAGGTTATGGGGAGGGTCTTGCCAATCTTAAGATTTTTGTAAAACTACCCTTCTTGCTAACCAAGTATAAAATAATTGCCCTCCTTTTTGTGACATTGGTTTCCTCAGCAACCATGCCCTCTTTGGACACAACTTTACATGTGTTCTTTAAAATGTGAAGCAACTGGTTTTTCAAATCTTCTTGTTTGGTTGTTTTTTTTTCTTCATAATTATCACTGTAACTCTGTGCTGCCTGCTTTGCCTGTCACCTTTAAACCCCTACAAATTCGTTGGGTGTAGACACAAGCAATTTGGCAGTGTCACCCCAGTGGCCTCTACTCCAATCACCAGCCGTCCTTTCCACAATCATCAGGTTGCTGTTAGCATTTGTACAATCGGTATGGTATTCTGAGTTCCCACCGGAAGTGCTCAGTAATCTCTGTTTACCACAACCTAAACTAAACCCCCTTTACCTTCTAATCTCCAAACTTTGCAAGTGTGTTATCAGTTTCAAAGGCTTCTGAACTACATGGTCAAGTAAAGGGATACATGTCCATGAGTGTGTGTGTGTGTGTGTGTGTGTGTGTGTGTGTGTGTGTGAACTTTTTGTTGCTGTGTCAAAATAGCTGAGACAAAAGAAGGAAAGATCTATTTTGGCTTTTGTTTGAGAGGTTTTGGTCCATGGTGGCTTGTCCTGTCATTTTGGGCCTGTGGTGAGGCGACTGAATATTGTGGTGACAAAAACAGGATAGACTTAAAAATACACATTGATGTGTTTACTTCACATTGCCCAGGAAATAGACATTGCTCACCTTATAACAAAGCTTTCCTCCCCAAACACATGAAACCATGCATCCATAAATGGATTAACCCATTCATTGATGATGAGGTCAGAGGCCGAAATGCAGAGTTTGCACCTTTAAACTGGACTGCATTGGAAACAAAGTTTTTGGTCAATTGTTCATTTGGGCGAATATTTTAAGATCTAAACCACAATATTAACTGGGTAAATGGTGAACACATTATTCTTCTTGATTTTAATATCTACTTAACTATGTACAAATATACTAAAATGTTACATTATGGTTCTCTAGTTAAAAGTAACTGAAGTGGGGGAACTAACACTGGGTGAAAAATGTTGCCAAGTTGAATAACCATTTACATTTTAAAGATATGGAAGCTAATGCTAAGAGATGGATAAACCGAGTTGCCTAAAGTAAGTGTGGCTGGTAAGTGCCAGTATCCTGGTCTGTCTGACACCAGAAATGCATCTTATTTTACAACCTTGGGCTGTTTCTTCACCATAGCTAAAACAGAACTAATGTGAGGTTTTAGAGTTGGGGAAGTTAATGGGCCCTTAAAAGAAACAATTGCAGAGCAGTACCAGGTTTTTAGTTTGCCTTCTGGAAGTTATCAACACATTGTTTCCTGTCCTGCATTCTGTGTGGTCTTGCTTAAATGAATCAGAGTACTTAGAAATGGTTCCTGTAATGATAGCACGCAGAATATCATTGCTTGGGGGTGATGTATAGATTGGTTAAAAATACATGTTAAGAATTCAGAAATAGGGGTGTCAATTTCCTGCAGATAGCAGTAAACATTGCTTTTGAATTGGTACCCTTTACCTTCAGCAGCTATGTTAAATCATTAGACAGCCCAAGAATCAGATGCTCCAGGGACAGTTTGAGAACAACTAAGATGGATGGTTGTCTCAGTCACTTTCCCCATAAACTTTCAAAGCATCAGCCCATATTTTGTGTTTCATCAGCCTGTAGGAACCCATGGGTTTCATGTTATAAAGTCTATTTCATCGAATAGGTAAAGCCGCATAGCAAGAGACATGGAGACTCAGTGTTCTGTCATTAGAGGAGAGTAGAATCTTCACAAGAAGGCAACGAAAAGAATGAATCAGAGAGTCAAGTATAAAAGGAGCCAGGAGCAGGGGGTGGTGGTGGTGGAGGCAGCGGTGGCAACGGTGGCAGCGGCGACGACAGCGGTGACAGCGGTGGCAGCAGCCGCAGCAGTGGCTGTGGCAATCCTCTAAACAAGAAGATGTGACAGCATCTAGATTTTAAAAAGATTCAAGGAAGTACTGGGGAGGGCAGGCAAGTGGGGCAAACCATTAGAGAAATGTAGTGAACACTCTGGCTTCTAACGGAAACAGAGGTGACATTATGATGATGATGATAATGAGATGAGAGATGCTTCCCGTTAGCAACAAGTCACCTGGTTCTGAACCCCACTGAACCCCAGTGTTTCGTGCTGGGAGACAGTGTTTCCCCCAAATGCTCTAAAGCATTTCCCACGAACTTCGAGTATATTAAAACGTGCTGTTTCTCCATGTTCCTGATGATTCTGAATTCCCCTCTTTGGTTCCCCAACCTGTTCCCCTCCCTTGTCACCTCAATTTGAAATTCTGATCCCTTTATAGAGATGAAAATTTGGGGCTAATAGGAGAGAACTTAGAGCTGAATAGGTAACAAAATGTCTTCATTTCTTCTGAGCTCCATAGACTTCTTCATGGGCTACACCTCTCCTTAGACTTACCAGTGCTGCTGCTGCTGCCTGCCTGCCCATTTCTTCTACCTTTTCTGAGATCCCAACTGTACCCCACCCTCATCCCTGAAAATTTCTGGTTGCCTTACCAAACAAGGAAAAAAATTTGCCACTATTTGGCTTAATCCACATGTGATGCTCCATCTACCTACCCAGAGATGGATCACGCCATTTCCTTTAAAGACAAAGTAGTGTTTTTAAGTAACATTTTTTTCCCTTCTCCTCCCAAAATACAGTCAATGTACTTAACAGAGGAAAAGGAATAAAGGGTCATGGAAGGATGTCCCCATGTCACAGAATCTGGTAAATTGCTAGTGGGTTTTCAGTAGGATTTCTTATCTTTTCTCTGGAAGCAGCAAACTAATTGGATGTGGCTGTACTGTCTGAATAGACAGCTTGGAGGGGCCATCATAGATGGTTCAAGGCTTCAGTTCAATGTGACCTGAGAGGATTCCCAAACAGAAAGGAAAACGATCTTTTCAGTGGCTTTAGCTTTGTGAGCATAATCTTCATTGAGAGGCGCTGTTCATTCTTGGGGTTCTGGGTTGCATGACCCTATACCTGACCCTTCTCTGTTTCTTGCTTCTTGTGCATTGCTTGGTGGTTAGATGCCCAAATGTCTTCTCATAGATATACATATAGGGTATGTTCTGGGTGGGTTAGGCCTCAGTGCAGGGCACACAAATAATAATGTCTTTCCCAAGTTGGTCAACAGAAGCTAGTAAGTAGAAAGGTATTTTATAGGTCTCCAGAGATTCTTATTTTGGGGCTTCCTCTTGCTCTGAATCTGCCATTTGGCATAACCTTTTCTCCCTATTTCTGGATGTGCCATAGAGAGTTTGGTTTCTCACCACCAGCCTTCCCAACATCAATTAGGCTGCTTTTCTTGACACCCAGGGTTCTGCCCTGTTGTGGTCTAGTAACATATTCAGCCCTTAAAAGATGGAGAAATGCCCCATTCAAAAGTCTACCATAGTTCTGAGCAGGAAGAAGTCTACCATAGTTGTGACCAGGAAGAGACAGTGTAGATAGAGTGGTTACATGCGTCCTTGTTGTGGGATGATTGGTGAAAACACTGAAAGCAGAGTCTGTGGTAGACCCACACACATTAGCAGAACAAATAGCAACACAATGACAAATCAAATTGAAATCGGAATCCAGAATTGCTAGCATTTTCCTAAACCCACTGCCGCTATGATAACTAATTGCTTGTTCAGTGTTGGTTCATTGGCCTATAGACATTCTTCTTTCCTGATGTTTTAAATTCTCTGGCTGTTTGAAGCTTAGACTGGTCATTGTTTTTACAACTGTTTCACTGCCTCCTTGGTACACCTTTCTAGAAACATATTCATATTGGTAACATATTCAGGCCATAAAGACGGAGAAATCCCTTGTTTGGAAGTCTACCATGCTTCTGACCAGGAAGAGGCAATGTGGACAGAGGTCCACATTGGTTACAGGTGTCCTTGTGAGAGGAAACGTCTCTAGAAGGTCTTAGTCCTACACAATATTCTGTCCTTACTATACCATGTAGGATGTCCCACAGAGTAACATCATACCCAGTAATTGTTTATTAATTTTTTTAGGTGTTTATAAACATTTAGGATTATTTAGAGCAATGAATATCATCTCAGAGCAGGTCCTAGGAAAGGCTACATGGATTTCTAATGGTCTTGAGATGAAAGGTCCCTTTGTCTCAGAGGGAACCCTTGACATTTTTGGTGATGATTTCTATGTACTACCCGTGGAAACCTAGCCGGAGTTCTGGAACATGTCCTATCAGATTTTTGACAAGTTTTAACTCTACTGGCATCACAATAGGCCAGGAGGCTTCTTTTGTTATTGCCGTTTTCATCAGGTCCAAGATTTAAGCTGAGAATCTGAGTTTCAGGGGCCAGGATACACGAAGGCAGGACCCAACCTCTGCTTCTTTCATACTACTCTTTGTCCCCTCTCTGCCTCTTCAATAAGCCAGGTCACATGAGACCCTCCTACGGGGTGAAAAGTAAAGTTGAGTCACAAATTAGAGAGGAAGGCAGGAGTTGGTAGGTGCTGTAGTAATAAAACTGGGGTCCTGACAGGGCTTACTGGCATGGCCCAAGTCTTTCTCTCCTTCTCACTTCTCTTCCTCAGCAGGGAAAAATGGCAGTTGAGACTCAACATCAATTCCAAGGATTCAACATTTTGTTGGAGCAAATTCTCTATTTGAGGGACAGAAGATACTCAAAGTATAATTTTCCTGCCCGCTTGTCAATAACATTTGCAAGTGAATCTGAGTATTCAGTTTCAGAGATCTCATCTTGAACAATTCCCAGGATGGAGTGGAATACAGACATGCCTCAGGGAAAATACACAGATCAGGACCAGGGGGCACACCGCAGAGTCCCATGGGAGTCTGCCTGCTCCTTGGTGGGAGCAGGTGTTTGAGCGAGGTGATGGAGCACGTGCGCCCAGAAAATATCTTTCCCACAGACATCACACTGGTCACCCCAAGTAACGAGGGCTGTCTGAGAAAGAGTTGATTATTGGGATGAGGTTTGGATGGAGAATTCAGGGAAGAGTGAGGCCTTCCTCCTGATAAGGCATCACGTGGAATGGAAATATTGTATCTGCACATCCTTGCCCACAGTCATGAAAAAGAAAAAAAAATGTCTCTTACCATGATGTGCAGTTTGAGTTTCATAAATTTCAAACTGTGAAATATGGACAGATTTTTTTCTCTATAATAATCCTTGAGATTTTTTTCCCCCAAATTATAGTTCAAATACCTGAAAATCTTATGACCACTTTTCCATGAGCCTCCATGAGTAAATCTGTGGCAGTAGGTGGCAGAAGAGTGTGTCTAGCTGGCCTGCGTGAGGAAAGTTCCCTCATGGTTAGTAAAAATCCTCCCAAGGGCCTTCACTGAATAGAACATGAGGTCAAGAGCTGAGTGGATGATTGAGCCAAAGGAGGTGACTGTAGTGAGTTCATGGCATGGATGTCAAGGGCCACAGGAGAAAGTGACTGGTCTGGGAGGGCATTTTGAAATCGAGAAACAAAGCTACCAGAAACTGATTGTTCTGGTAGAAATAGGTAGCAACACTGGTGATGGTTTTCATGGAGCTGGCTGCTCCATGGTAAATTTGGAAACCAAAGCTCGGTCAATTGAATTTGTAGGTAGTGAGCTGAGAAATGGAGAGGTGGATCTGACATTAGTGGGTCCAGGGGAGAGAAGAAAATGCCTTTGGAGCAAGGTTGACAAAACTTGAAGGTCATTGGCTACGTTGAATGGCTTCTGATAATGGCCTTCCATTTTGTGCACAGGAAAATGGTATGTCCAATCTTCCCTGCAGAGCCAGAGCATAACCCTAGCTTCTCCAGAATGATAATGCCTTGAACAGTGGAGGTTCACAACAGTTTGATCATTCTCATGAGCATAGATGGAAACCACAGACTGGTTTTTGCAAGAAAAAAAGAAAACACAGAATTTTGCTGTGTTTTTGAACCTCTTAATGTTTTCCCATGGGTCCTGACTTGAATCTCTGACTTTACCCACTTTTTCCACACCAGAAGATGTTTAAGAATCCCATAAGGTTTCAGCCAGCTGCCAAAGTGTTAATGGGACCTCCTGAGATGTCATGGAGCTGATGTCAGGAGGAATGTTCTGGATGCAGAGGCCCTGTGTTTAAAGTCCACATATGTGCAGAACATGCATTTATAAGATATGTAACGAGCTTATGCTTTATGTTACTTTTCCTGGAATATGGGCCACTTACCTGTGTTACATCTGCACTGTGTCTCAAAGAACATGGATACGATATCTTTAATTCTTCTACAAAATGTCATACATAGGACTGGAGAGGTTTCTTTAAAGCTATGTGGCAGGGACCAGTGTGACCTTAACCAGCAGGGTAACAAACTTTACAGAAATGGTGTGGAAGTAGGGTGCCTTTTATTTTTTACCTAGCCACACGGCTGCTGCATGAATTAGGGAAGGCTACAAAGCTGAGCAGAATACCCCCACCAATATAGTTAGACTCAGTCTCAGAAAAAGAGAAGTATCAAATTCCCGACTTGGAAAGACGGGCTACTTTGTGTCTTTTGATAATGCCAGTGTCAGGGACTTGCATGAATTGATCAGTAAAGGAGGAGCCAGTATCTCATTCTTTCCACTGTTCTCTTAAACTCACATATATCTGGAGGAGTCAATTTGGAGACTATGGTCACATCCCAATAATAATTAGATGCCAATTTTTAAATTGAGGACGGTCATGGTCCTAGAATACTGTCTCTTCGGAGTTGTGACTTCACATTGCCTGCTGTCCAAGTCTCTTCAAGCCTCCTTGCCCCTTGGCCTATAGTCCAAATTTTATCCTACCACCAAGGATGTGAGTGCTTTCTAGACTCTTCTGTTCTCAGGCTTCTTCATTCCCTACAGGTCTTATAGCTTTGTGTGGGGTGTGAAACTGTGGCTATAGGTCCCCTAAATTAAGGACCTTTCTACTGGGATTCATTAATGGATACCAGTTTTTTTCTAAAATCTCTGCACCTGGGCAAATGAACTCCTGCTGAGATAGAAGAGGGAGGGGATGGGGAAAGGAAGGGGAAAAGGGAAAGGTGGTCAGATGATGGAGTTTGGATGAAAAAACTGTGGAAATATTTACTTAGACAACAGGACAAAATATTTGAAATCAGGACTGTTCTGGAAATTCCACCACAAAGATGAGATCGTACATCATGGTTCAGGAGGCTTTCCAAAGACCTTCAGGTTGAAGGAATGGAGTCACCTCAACAAAGTGGCCTTATTATTACTCTGTAATGTACTGAGACAATTATACTAAGATACACCCACGTCTGGCTAAAGGCATGGTTGGATGATTGTTTAGTGATTCCATTTTAAGAAGGTGTCTAGGGATGTATGTGGTTCAGTGGTAGAACACTTGTGTGGTCCAGCGGCTTGATCCTCAACACACACCACCTGCCACAAAGAACTCAAAAGGCTTTTGGCTGTTTGCTTTTTGAATAGTTTATAAATGCCCCTCTTTGCTCTTCATTCTCTTCCATAGTTTATGCACTTCTTGTTTCTGTAAATGAATCAGCTGCTGTTCGAAGAAGCGAGGTAAAATCGTGCCTGTTTAAGTCATCACTTTCAAGAGTTACTTACCCTTGTGTCACTTACAAATCCGACTTGGGCATTGTGATCAATGTACTCTTGCTGATACATGACCATGGTCGGCAGTGATCAGAAGGTCCAGGATGGCCCACTGAGTCCCCCCACCAGCATCACCAGTAAGGTGGAGTTGATTTCAACTCACTCAATTTAGCAACAGTTTCCCATTCTGGAATGAAAGGGAAGCAGGCTCAGTTAACATAGCTGTGTTCCTGGAAGGGCCCGCAAGCAGGCTTTCATCATGCATGAGGTTTGACCAAGGGCAGTGGGTGCCAAGAAGTCCAAGCCGAATGGCTGTTATTGTTAAGAAAGCTTAAACCTTCCTAAACTCTTCGAATTCTGTTTCTCATCTGTGTCAGGCACGGTATTTGTACTACTATAGGAATGATCGAAACCTGACCTTGCCTGTGCTAGAGAAGGCAATCTGGTCGAAGCATCATTATAGGAGAATTTAAAAGGGAAACTTGGTAACAAGGCGAAGGGGCCTCTGCAACCTCACATTGAGAGACCTTTCTCTGCTGGGGAGACTTAAGAACGTTACACCCAAAGGGTTATATCTGCTCCAGATCTGCACCTGACCCCAGGGAATGCAGACAGAGGGAATGGAGCCAACTTTGTTGGCAGAGGATGTCACCAATGTGCTATATAACTCTACACAATCCCTGAATGGAGGGAGAGGAACAGTGAATACCCATACTTTAGAACAGGACCTTGTAATGCTGTGTGTACAAAGTACAAACCCAATTCTATACTTGGGACAATAGAGACTATTAGTGTGGGACACTTCAGGGTGCAGGAGCTACACATGAGCATAAGGCAGGCAGTAAACTGTATCCTTCTCCAGAGAACAGACATAAGCTCAAGGTCTCTGGTGCCCCCCCCCCCCCCCCCCGACAACAATGGAGTCAGATACCACCCCTGTTAGTGTTTGAACATGGGTCTTAAAGCTAAGCCTTCTGGTAAGTTCATAGGAGGGAGACAGGAGGCAACATGGAAGGAAGCCAAGCTTGCTTCAGAACTAGACATGGTGTGAGGTACTGGCCTCTGAGAGGCCCAGTTGAGAAGGGGCTGGTGACGATGGCCAGGGGATGTGGGAGTGTGGATGGTCTGAGAAATTATTTACAATAGTGTTTTGGAAGGCTGGGACCTTTCCGGCTCTAGCTGGGCTGTAGCAAATATGTCACATGGGAATCAGTGTTTCTGTGAAGACCAATGGTAAAGTTGAGCCAGAGAGAAAGGAAGACTTCCCAAGATTTACCCAATCAGCCTGAATCCATAGTATTACAATACCAGAATGTTCCCACCCCTTGCTGCATATCATTTGTCTTCAAGACATCTCCTGGGAGATGATGGAAGCTAGCAGGCTATCTTTGATTCTTCTCTTTTGTCTTGGTTCCCCTCCTCAACCTACCCAATTCAGTCAGTCTGTTTCTGTCTGCACTTATGTTCTCTATATTCTGGTCCTGGCTCTCTGCCTTAAGAGAATTAAACCTTTGAGTCCTTATTTCCAATAATGCCTGCTCTTTAATCCATTTCTGAATGTCCAAATGTCCAACACGTCAGTTAATCCTGGAAGCTAACTTTGTCAATCTTACCTCTAACCTCAGCTGTGTTGTTGGTCGTAACTTTATTGATCTTATGTCTTAGTGCCAACATCAAGCCGCTGTCTAGAGCAAGTCTTAGAATGCTCAACACAAGGCACCGATTCCTGGCCTCATTTACACAAGAGTACCTTCTGATTAAGGGGGAGCCTGAGAACAATGCCTTTAGGATGAAATTTAAGACTCAGGACCACAGTGTTTCTCACATATATAAATAAAAGACTGCATTTTCTAGGCACAGAGGCAAAGCATCCTGTTAATAGAGATGTTAGGGTCTTCTAGTCTGCAAAATTTGGCCCACTGGTTAAGACAAAGCTGGTGTGAAATGGCTCTTCTGTTTGTTTTTAGACTCCAGTAGCTTCATTATTACCTCCTTTTGTGCATGACTAATTCCTTGCTAGCTTCAGGTTATGTATCTGTATATAGATATATTTACAAAACTCAAACTCGTGCCCAAGACTCTTAATGGGTGTCTGTAGTTTTATTCTGAGTTTTTAATTGGTCCAATGGCTTTTCTTTCAGATCTGAGAGATTACTACATTAAGTGAGCAAGGTCCTCATCTTGTGGTAAACCGTTTTGTTCCTCTAGGGAATATTTCTATTTTCAGCCTCTGGTCTTTTGTGATACTTAACCAGTTGGACTAAACACAAAGGTGTATACACATAGCTCAGTCTGGAGCTCCCAATGAGGTAAAAATGCTGGCGTAGCTATAATTGAAGCCTTATAACTAACTTCAGTGCCTTGGTTAACATATAAAGTCAATGGTCTGGGAAAGATTGTCACGGAACTCATACATTTCTGGAAGAAAAGGGTATTTGTGCTTTAAAATAATGGTGTCCATACAGGTAGGATAAATGACTGCTTCCTTTCTGCCTCTGTGAATACCCTGTGACACTTAGCCAATTTTTATATAAAACTGTTGGCCCTCGGGTGTGTGAGGAAAGATATAGTAAACCTTAGTCAGGTTACATTCAGTGTGTGTCTAGGCTGTGACGGAGATGCTTGGGTGAAGCACACTACAGCTGGTGGTAATGTCGCTTTGGGCTTCCAAACACCTCTGGTGGGTTTCACTTCCAGGAAATGGCTGAATGTCTTAACTGTGACAACAACTTATGAACTAACTGACTTTGACTCCTAAAATAGGAGTACTTAGGAAATCTTTAATGGAGTTCCCCCACCCCACCTTTCGACCCACCAACCAACCCTCAGTGATCCTTGGGAGGCAGAGTACTGTGTTAAGTCAGCTTTGTGTCACTGACAAAACATCCAAGGGCATCCACTGGGAAGGAAGAAAGATTTATTTTGACTCACAGTTTCAGTGGTTTTAACCCTTGGCCAGTTGGTTTCATTGCTTTTGAGCTTGTGGTAAGGCACACAACTTGGCGGGCAATTTGTGGCAGAGCAAAACTTGTAATATTGCAGCAGACAGGAAACAAATAGAGTAAGGTTCAGAGTTTCATAGCCTTCTAAAAGGCATATCCATAGTGGCCTCACTCCCTTCTACTAGTGTCAGCTTCCTAAAGGCTCCACTCCCTCCTAGTAACGGTTTAGGCTGGTGACCAAGCTTTTAACACATGGGCCTTTGCAGGATACTTCAGATCTGAACTGCGGCATTTTGTTTTTAAGTACTTGAAAAGGGTCACTTAATAATGAAGAAAAAAAAAGCATTTAGCACATTCCCAGGTGTTCCCAAAGGATAAATAGTTCCATCACTGCTCAGAGATCCTAACTCATAGTCTCCTGTGAGACTCAAGGCAAAATTTTGTCTGTGAGTCCTATAAATATCTAAAAGTTTCATGCCTCCAATATGCAAGGCATAGGGTGAGCATTACCGTTCACAAAGGGGGAGATAGATATATAAAAAGTAGACCAAAGGAAGTCTAAACCAAGCATAGGTTTTAGTAAATGCAATAACCTCATGTCCAGGATCCAGAGCACAGAATGCCACGGTAGGAGCTCCAAAGGGCCTCCTGCCTTGCTGACTGCAGTCCGCATGGCAGCTCTCTTGGTCATCTTTGCTTGCTGCTTACAATTTCCCCCAGAAGGTATTTCACTGTTCTGACATCTCTGACTTTCTGGGCTCTTCATTGCATCTTTGACTTGACTCTTACAACATCGTATATTGCTTGGTCAGGGGCTGTTTTCCAGAAGCCTGATTACTTCACATAATTCATGCACTCCCGAGACATTCTCTGAAATTTGCATGAGTCTATAACTCTTGCACCTGTATCCTTATAAAAACCAATGTCACATGGATGATGCCAAGTTCTTCTCCTGGTTTGAGAAGTAGCTGGGCTTCCCTGGTCCATGGCTGCAAATGGAATACTGAATAGTTCAGTATTAGAAACACAGCTCAAGTAAATAACTCCTTTGGTTACCCTGTGTGAACAGGGCACCCAGGAGTTTTTCATCTCATATAGAAATCTCTTGGTCTACGACAGGTTTTAGGTTTTTGTTGACTCCTGAGGTGTACTCAAGTTGTCTTTCCTATGATTCTGGTGCAAAGAGCTTGAGTCCTTTTATTGGTACTAAGTCTTTTGGAATCAGACCTTCTTTGGCTGCAACTTTACATGTGTTTATTTTCAAATTTTCCAGCTTAGCTGCTTTGCCAGGCACTATAAGTCTTGACAAAAAGGGGCCAGGATACCCAGGCTGTAGCCTGAATGTTGTGTGCTTTGAAATTTTCTCCATTAGACTTAAGTAGTTTTTCAGGGTTAAACTCAACCTCCCCCAAAGTCTCAAGGTATGGGAAAATGTAGACAAGTTGTCAAAAACGACTTTCAATTCCAATATCAATAGTCCCTGCTCCCACCTAAAACTTTAAATGCACAGTCTCTTCTCCCCATATTTCTATCATCATTGTTTTCTAGGCTCCAGTCAGATTGCTCATTAAGCTCATAGCTTTCCAAGTGTTCACTAGTTCACTTTCTCTTAACTTCTCCAAATTCCTTCACAAATAGGTTCTACTGGTTTCTAGCCCACACTGTCCATGGCCAGTCACCTTTCTCAGTTCCAGTTTTCTGTGCTAATAAGCTTTGTGCCACTGCTACAAAAATCTCTGGGACCATCTCTTTCTAAGAATTTTCTTAACTCCTAATCTCAGAAATTTCCATTGATGGTCACATGACCTCCCCACTTTGGGCCCATGGTGATTTAGGACATCATGGCAGGAAGCATGTGGCAAAGCAAAACTGTTAATCTCATGGTAGCCAGGAAGAAAGACAAGAGGTCAGGGTCTCAGTATCCCATCAAAGGACATGCCCCAGTTAGCTTACATCTTTTCACCAGCCCCACCTCCTAAGGTTGCATCACTTCCCAATAGTGAAACAGGCTGGGATCATGCCTTAAGCTGTAAGGACCTTGGGGGAGGATATTTCATACCTTAAAAAAGGATATGAGCTTATTTGGAGACAGTGAACAATTCCCAGGGACTAATTTAGTTTTTCCTGATAACAATGATTCAGAAGAAGCTCCCTGTTTAGAATGATTGCCTTGGGACTTCTAGATTGCTTTATGGTAGGATGATAGTTAGGAATGGGTTGTTTGGAAGAAGCACCATGCAGACAAATACAGGTGAAACTGAAATGTCAAAATGTGGAGATGCATACTTATGAGGGCTACTTAAAGTGTTTTAAAAGAAAACAAATCCCAACCTGCCTTAAAATTTAAACCTTTAGACTGAATGTTTATTTCTAAAGGATAGATTTGTCCTCTGGGACTAGCAGGCTCAAATGAACAATCTGTACTTGGAGACAGTTGGAAGTCACTTGAAGGGTGGGCACCAAGCTTAACCACAGAAATCACTGATTCCAAATACAGGGGTTGATTATTTCATCTTTTCTTCAGGGTTCATATTGAGCAAATGGGCATCTGCTCTTGATGCTGGTGGTTTCCTGTAGAAAGCCTCTGTATTGGTTAGTGCCTATGTTATACTAGTTGTTAAATATTTTGAACATCAGCTCTACCTAGTCTAGAACAGACCTGGGAGAATGGTAGTACTTTGAGGGATGTGAATGGGGAAGCCATGATGGTCCCCCTAGGAAAAGTCCAAGTTCTGACAACAGTCAATGGAAGGGAGGGATAGGATGGTGAGGGGGAATTGACTGGACAGCACAAACTGGCCACCAAAGGTTCAGGTGTGACAAACGCATTAACACTCAAAGTGCAAGGGCTGGAGAGTGGGCTTTTAGAGTGCGATAAAGCCAGGGTTTAGAAGCTGATGGAGATGTGAGGCTGTGAAGTCAAGTGGACACCTGAGTGAGCACAGTAAACAGACCCTAAGGGTGAAAAACTTACTATGACTGTCCACCACTAATATGGTGGCTGCAGCCGGCTGCACTGGAGACAGAGGGAGATGGTTAGTACAGCCCATGTAGTCTATCTTCTTTGCTGTTTTTCTACCTACTCTTCGTATGCATTCTCCATGGGGGGCTGATACGGAATGGGCACTGTCCCATGGTAAACTCTGGCTCAGACTTGAGACATTTCTCTTTGCTTATATTATATCCCTTCTATGGCTTCCTGACCTGTTGCCATATTAAAAATGTACTCTGCTCTGACAGCTCCTGTATGCTTTCTTCTTGTCAGTACCGAGAAAACTGAAGAAAGGGAAGGGGCAAGTTTACCTTATTCTGTGGTTGCTGTTATGTGGTTATCTCTTCAGCTTTCAACAGCTGTGTGATGTGTAAGAAAGCTAAAGCATACAGATGCTTTGGTTTTACCCTATCGGTTTTACTATGTTGCCTATAGAATACATGACAGACTTCCTAGAAACAACAGGCTTTGGGCTTTAAGATTTTCCTTTAGACCTTCTATTTTTGGGACGATTAACTGCCTACTCCTTTTTGAGGTGAGGTATTAAGTGGAATTTCATCTTTATTATCATACATCACCATGAGAGGCTACTGAGCTGGCTGGATACAAGCTACAGTTGATTATGTTGAATGCTTTTCTTCCCATAAATCACAGGGGGGATACTGGAAAGTGGCCTCTCTTTATAAAGTTCCACACAATCTCCTAATCTCTTGATTGCTTCTGATAGTTTCTGGGATTAGGAGAAACAGTTCAATGTTTAATGAGCTACTATCTGCTGGCTAAGGATTTTAAATTTGTAATATGCATGTAGCTAATCACTATAATTGACTTCTTAGAGACTTGTAAAAGTGGAGGCTAAAAACTCGCTCAGGTAGTCTGTTTCTTGAAAATTAGTTGGTGGTCCTTTGGGGAAATGATACCCAACCTCCTGTATCAGGATCAGTGTATGCTGTCCTGAAGCAAGACACATCCCTGTGAGTGGAATGGTTTCTGACATTACCCGAGAGCAATCCCAGCAGAGAAGAGGAAGAAACTGTGGAAGCAGATACCCCCAGCACTGAGTCTTGCACTCTTCCTTCCCTCACCGGATATCCACAGAGGCAGAATCTGCAATAACACATGAAAAGAAACGTCTGGCACTCTAACATCCCCTGAATCCCTAAATTGGTGGTCAATCAGCAAAACAGAACTCAGCATTCATTTCTAGGACAGATTTGGGTTTGGAACAATTATGCCCAATATTAAAATCTACCTCATGAATTAAAAGAATTCATTAGGCTAATTATTTTGAAGGCATTTGTAGGAGGAAAGCGCCCCCTCCACCCCCCACTCCTCGCCTGGGGAGATGAGAAGAACTGGACCAAGAAGGATCTTGCCTCTTTCTACTTTCATTTATTAGTCAGATAAAGCCAGCACAGTTAGCATGGCATTAAAGTCTTATAGACTGAATTATCTTTTCAGAGGTGGGGAATAGTTTAAATATTCTAGTTGAATGCTTTCTGGGGTTTTAAAAGTCAATGACTTGCCTTGGGTTACTGTAAGAACATAGAGTTCATTAGAAAAGTTGACAGTACCCCCTTGGGTGGAGTCAAAACATTGAGAGACTGGCTGAGGCAAACAGTAAGGCATGGAGAACACAGCTGCATGTGTCTTGTTTTAAGAGTGTATCCTCTAAGGTATCAGGCAGTTATGGGATCCAGGATCAAGCTATCTAGACAGAACTATATATACAGGTAAGAGGAGCTGTCAGATCTGGAATCACATGGACTCAGTCCAAGAAAGCATTGTTTTCTTTAGAGACTGTTACTAGAGTCCCCTTAGATGGTCTTCAGATGCCCTCCTTAAATAAAGCCAGTATTTGCCTGCCCGAGGCAAAAAGAATTCTGCCCATAAGAATCATCTAAGTAACATTTCCTTCTTTCTTCCCCCCAGCACCCCTCATTCCTCTTGTACCTGAGAAACTAGGCAGTATGTTGGGAAGAGTTGAACAGTGGCTCCTCCACAGGGGCAGATTCCCAAATCTGAAACTAGACTGAACTGAGTGGAGAAAGGCATTTTAATTGGCTGGCTGGCTGTGAGTTTCAAGTTTTGTTTTGAAAATGGCTGGGGCTAGATTTTTTTTTATTCCTGAAGACAAAAGTGTGTGTGTGTGTGTGTGTGTGTATACTAAAAAGAATACAGAAGGGATAGACTGTTACACGCATTGGGTGAGAGGAAACAGAGCCACTTTCTGATCCTGCCCCACGTTGTTAAATTCTGTCTCAATCTAACTCCACTCTATCACCAAAGCTTACGAGAGCAGCTTGCATACGTCATTTGCTGGCTTTGTTCTGAGGCCCTACCAAGATAATGGTAGCCTGAGACAGAGAAACATCTGTCATCACTCTACTCAAGCGTAGGCAAGAATTCAGTTGAAGGGAACAGAGAGAGGGGGACAGAGGCATGTCCTCCACAGCAAGAGTGTCACCAATTATATATATACATATATATATTATATATATACACTGTTTTATCCCCTCCAAAACCAGGAGAAGACTCTTTGGACTCTGGTGTAATTTTTTTCTTTGAGATAATTATTGTTCCTCTCCCACAGACTTATGCAGTAGGCCCTTCTCTATTGAGGATGATCAATCAAGTGGGGTAGACGAGGAATTGGGAGTTGGGGAAAGATTCAGAGAAAGCAAGAGCAAATGCCTTTCAGGAAAGACTTATTTTTTTTTCTTTTTGCCAGTCATGTTTGGTTCTATCCTAGGTCTCTGGGCTATCCAGTCTCTGGTTCCTGGCCACCCAGGCAGTGTCAAGCATGGGTTCCCTCTTTTGGCATGTGTTGCAAGTTGGACCAGTCATTGGTTGGCTACTCCCACAGTTAGCATCACTTTTACCCCAGTATTTCGTGCAGGCAGGACAAATTATAGGTCAAAGGTTTTGTGGCTGGGTTGGTGTCCCAGTCCCTTCAGTGGAAGCCTAGCCTGGTTACAGAAGATGCCGAGCTCAGGACCGATAATCTCCATGGCTAGGAGTCTTGTAAGTTTCTGGGAGTTTCCATTACACTAGGTTTTTACTTCATCCAGTAAATATTCCCCCCAAATCCAGTCTTCTCTCCCAGTGGTTCCTCCCCCACCATCCTCTCCTCTATTTGTTCCTGTTCCCATTCCCACCAGCCTCCAGTCCACATGTGAAATCTATGTCCCCTTCCCAGGGAGACCCATGCACTCCGCTGACCCTGAGCCCTCCTTGTTTCTTAGCCTCTCTGTGGACTGTAGCTTGGTGAGCCTTTACTTTTCAGCTAGTAGCCACCTATAAGTGAATACATACCCTCTTTCTCCACGATCACGTTGCTCGCCACTAGTTAAGTAAAAAAAAAGCGTAGCAACAGAGAAGCTTGGGGCTGCTGCCTGCCCGGTGAGCCAATAGTCAGCTAGCTCAAAATGAAAAGGGAAATTAACAACAGGAGGTGCAGTTACCTATTTCCTCTCTCACACACTCAGATGTTGGGCTACCCGGAACAGCTCCCCACCGGCTACACATTTAAACTAATAGTAATAACATTTTTGGGAGCCTGGATTTCATGGGCAAGCCTGGTTTGCGAGTAGAAGCCTGTGTTTGCCTGTGTCCGATTTAACCCGCAATGTAATCCTCAATGAACAAAGACACGAGGCAACTAGTTCTTTGTTCTGCTTCCGGCTCAGTCACTCTTCCCTGTGTGAGGTGCCCTAGCTTTTCCCCTCTGTTCTACTTTAAAAGTTCTTTTAGCCCTTTTTCTGATTTCTGTTTCGCTTTTCAGGGGGCCATAGGGGGGTCAGGGAAAGTGAACTAAGTATAAGTAAGAAAGGTGTTTTAACTTAAGATTTCCTTACCCAAAGACTGGGGTCCCCCCCCCCACCCGCCCCCTCCCCCCCCCCCCCCCCCCCCCCCCCCCCCCCCCCCCCCCCCCCCCCCCCCCGCATTCTTTGGTAACAAAACCAATTTTTGCTGAGCTTGCAATGTCAGAGAGCCCCCTGGAAGAATGAATGGACCTCCTGTTGGGAACACGGCTATCCATAAGATAGTTATCCCTTTGGGAACATTCCGGAATCAGTGTCTCGGTATCTGTATTCATACTAAGAAGGAAAAGCAGTCAGGAGTTTGCTTCATCTGCTCCAGAAGCATTTTCTTTTTTCTCAGAGTTCTCATTGGGTGAGTTAGTATCAGACTCAGACAAAAAGAAACAAGGATGGCCTACCAGCTTCCTTTGTGAATGAAAGGTCAATAGTCATTTATGCCTATGGTTCTGATTGAGTCTCTTCCTCTCCCACGAATAGCTTTAAGTGACCGCAGCTAAACCGGAAGATCATTTTTGCATTGGTTTTATGCTGGCTCGACCTTAAATGCCATGGGGGAACTTCCCAGAGGCATTTTGATGTATTTTGAGGACTCTTCTTTGACCATCCTTTCATTTGTAGATTACAGTCTTGCTTAAATCATGCTTACTCTTGGCAAAGGCAGAGAGGCAGAGGCAGAGACAAAGCAAAGTCAGAGGGCCAGAAGCAGGTATAGGAGCAGGCCCAGGGGCAGGAGCAAAGAGGGGAGTCTGGTTTCAGAAATGCAGAGTCCTGGCTTATCTTTCTGGCTCACCATGAGTGTCAAATGAAGCCCAAGGTTCAACTCTGAAAACATTGCTGATAAAGTTAAAGGCAAAGGGTGTTGCTTTATGGCATCCTGAGCCCTTCTGGAAGCCCCACTTACACTATCTTTTGTCTTAAGAAAACTTTAACTCCTAATACTGGACTCTAGCCAATATGGTCTTCCCCCTTAATTGAAAACATGAACTCTTAAATTTATCTGTTCACTTTTTCTCCTGGAGTTAGTCAGATTTCTCATTGCTAATCTCATATTTGAAATAGCTTTTTAGTTTGAGTCAAACTTTCACCCAGTTTTGATGGTCTGAGAAGAGCCTTCGGACATGTTCTCCGTTCTCAAAAATAGAAACTGTACAAACCAGTGCCTGGAAAATACTAATGGATAACGGTAGATTGGTGAGCATTTCCTAGTCTCATCAAAACCATTGGATGAAATCCATGTAACTCCTTTTAAGTTTAAAAAGTAGAATTTAAAAAAGTTTTGCTTGTTTGTCTTTTTAAAGTATGAGCTTTTGAACCTAGGGCCTGAGGCTTGCTAGACAAATGCTCTACTGCTGTGTTATGTCGTCAGCCCCGTAAGATTGGGATTTCTTGACCGAGGACTTCTGTCAGCTTTACTCTCATTGTGCCAAGAACTCAACTACAGATGGGTAGTTTCATCATAGGTCTCCTGTCCAGCTCAAATTCACAGATCCTCTTTAATTTTAAAACCAAGGATATTGGTTTCCAGTATGTTAAACAACGGAGATGGGATGAACGCCTATGTATTGAGGGAAGTCAGTCTCTTGAATGGGTACCTCTGAATAATGAAGAAAGTAGAATCAAGGTCTAGGAAAGCAGGCATCAGCCCGCATCCATGATGAGTTCCCTGTCTCTTTGCTAGGAGCAGCATGCCACATGGGGCCTGCAGTTTTCCTGGATAATCTATTGCTTTCTTGGATAATTTTTATCCTTCTGGAGAATGGACAGGTATACAATATGTATCTTAGATGCTGGTTGACATACCTCATTGCTGGGTCAATCAATAATCCAGACTCACAGCACTGCTTTCTTACTGAATTCCCACTGTAATGCTCTCTCGGAACTTCTTTCCATGATTGTTCCCAAGAAGAGGGGCACGCCAGGGCCTGCAGGCCCAACAGCTCTGAGAATACATACTGCTGGAATAGTTCCTGGATTTAACATGTTTTGTAGACTGCCTTAGCTGTTGGCTAAGAGTGTGCTCGCCTTTACGCTTCAGTCAGTCAGTCCCTCTGTACTTCAGAGTGTCAGCTTCTTCTCTGTCCTGACTGTAGCTTTCAACAGAAAGTATAAAGTATACTTTGATGTCACTTTCACTAGACCAATAAGAGACTAAGAAAGACACATCTGGAAGAGATTTTTTTTTAGAACATTAGCACATTTCTTATTAGATAGTTTTTACTGGAATGAAACAAAGTACTTGGAGAGGCAGAGATTTAGCTCTTGTGTAGTTTTGAGATTATGCTACACAATCCTCAGCTTAGATCTAATAGGCCACTCATTTGGAAGGAAGCGTGCCAATATGCCTGTCTGGTTATCATCAGTAGCAGTGACAGATGTAAAGAGTTTACTACCCAGTGCAGTGTAGCTAAACCCCTACCATCATGTTACTCCAGTGCTCCCTGGGCTTTTCCAATGGGCAAGCAGTTGTGATAAATCACATCCTGAATAGGCAGTGTGATAGGGCACTGTGAAAAGAAGGGAGACGATGTTAAAGCTTTCAGAAGAGATGAATTTTTCTAGGAAAATAAGTACATCCAAGAGGGAAATTTGCAGGAGTCCTCTTGTGCAAAAAAAATCACAAGAATACATATTTCTCAAAAAATTCTTAGATCACACCTTAGTGATCAGCAGTGAGCTTAAAAAAAATAACAAACAGGGAAGGGAAGCATCATTTCAGATGTGAGACGTCTTACAGCTTACAGCCGTCTCGAGTGGAGAATGAGGTGGCAGTGGTGTGCGTCAGGTGTGTGTCAGATACAGGGTGGCAAATAACTGCACAGGTCTGTCCTGGGTTCCTCCTGAAATGCAGTACAATTACGTTTTAGTTTATAAGGCTGTAAAGGCTGGGGAAGACCAGGCCTAATATTTGCAGTACTTCTGAGCCAAGGCATAATATTTGAAAGTTACAAATTAAGCTAACAAGCTGTTACAGTGTATCCTTCCACCTGGACAAATACTCTCCCATAAGGCAAAGAGAAATGATGTGATTATTTGCTTCAGCTGATAGCAAAGAACAGCAGAGAATACAGCTTCAGAATTCACTTTATTTCTGTTAAAGCTGTGACGTGCCATGGGAAGAGATGATGGTACAATCTCATGAACTGCCACCCCCTCCCCCAAGCACCTCGGCACATGCACAACTAATGTGTCCTACCCTTTGCAGAGGTGAGACACTCCTTTCTACACCATGCTCTAGACCCAGGGTATCTACACTGGTAATGCAGACTGATGTTCTGATGCAGGAAGCAGTACTAGCAGTACTTAAAGGCATGGTGTGGACTGAAGACAGCTTGGAAAAGGGAATCTGGGGATGCTGTGCAGCTATAGGGCTGTTCCAGGGGATGATGAGGACATCCGTCAAGTGCAGCCCTTGATTCAAGAAATCTGTGACTCTTGGGAGGAGGGAAAAGAGCAGCATGCATCCACACACTCATTCTGAATCCGAGTTGACACTGATGGAATGAACTGGAAGCCTAGAGTAACGATGTCTGAAACTGGAAAGCAGCTAGATTAAACAGAAATTGATACAGCAGACGATAACTTCTCAAATGCAGAAAAGGGAAGACCTGACCATGTTTATCCCTGAAGACTTCAAAAAGCTCCGGAGTTAAAAATGAAAAGGATGTTGCCTCAGGAGCTGCCAGAAAGGATGATCTTTAAAATAATGGGTTGAGAGCTGTTGAAGTGATGAGATCCTCTGTTCTGCTCTCCTACTGTGCTACCACATCTCCCACCCGGGCATGAAGTTAAGCTTACGACTTAGAAAAGAAAAATAAGTGAGTATGAAGCACCAGAGCATGACTGAAGGAGCTCTGCCTAAGCTTAATGTGGGTTCTCCACCAAAACACATCCATGGAAAGTGGAAACGACGTGCCTACTATCTTCCAGTAGTCTACTGAAGAATCTTGACACCGAGGCAGAAACTTTGGATCTCTCTCCTGAGTCAGCAGGCTCCCTTTGTCAGGTTAGAGAGCCCAGCCCTCTTTTCAGTGTTCTGGGAGAGCACTCAGCTGAGCATTAAGAATGATTTAAATAAGGCTTTTCAGAAGGAAAGCAACAAGATAGAACTTTCCAGAGGAGTGCAGTGTACACATCAAACAAAACATTACAAAACCTAAAGCTCCAGAGGGGGGGAAAAAGTCCTAAAAAAAAAAAACCAACAAAAATTCCAAGACACTTTCAAAATGATAGCGCCCATGGATAAGAGGATGGCATATTAAAGACAGATGCCGAGGTCATAACGTAGCTCTTAAGAACACTTGATAAAAAATAAAATTAAAGTTAGAATGTATGATGGAAGAGATCTCTTAAGAAATTTAACAAAATGCAAAGAAGGAGTAAGATTAAAAAAACAAAAAGGTAGTCCAGTGCTCTGGTACATAAACAGCAAGCATTCAGAAAGGACACCAGCTGCAGTTACCACACTGAAGGAAGAACACAACCCACACAGAAAGACACGAGTTCTCATGCTACAAAAACTTACCAGTATAAGAATTATGATACCACAAAGAAGAATTCTAGGAAAAGAAGAAATAGAAACACACACACACACACACACACACACACACACACACACACACACAGTTGAAAAGGACACACAAAAGAACAAAAATAAGACCCTTTGTCTCCATGGAGACAGAAGAATTTAGAAGGTGTTATGTTATAGCAATGACTCCAAAATTCTGAAGGAACTTCATATTCTCCAGCTAAGAATCTTAGACATGTAATCAATGAATGTGAGACACAGCAAAGACAACTCAAAGCTGAGAGGATCCTAGATTTTACCTAGACAAAACTATTTCCAAGAAGCCACTGGAAGTTACGCACCATCACATAAAAGGAGAAAGAGGAGATATTGAGTGTTGGAGAGCTCCACCCAGTGACCCTTGGAGCCATGTTGGAATTATCATGGTCAGGTCGTATAACTTCTCCAGGTCTGGTATATCCTTCAGGGGAACTAGTTACTATGAGATGAAGAACGGCCCGACCCATAAGCAGTTATTGAGTCCTTATTTGGGAACTTGCTTTTGATAGCAATCAGTACGTTGGTGCCAAGGGCACAGGAACTTGATTCAGTGGGTGCCACAGAAAAACCAAGATTCAGAAATTAGAAAAACAAAGCCCCAAATAATGTTGGCAAACACTGAACAAAACTGTCACTTAACTATGGTGTGAGGACCAGTGGCCCAGAACTCAGCCTCAGGCAAGGATTTGTGAAGACGGGATATTCTTGGCTCTATTTTGTACCTTGTTAGAAAAAAGAGATGACCCTAGAAAATAACCAGTTGGTCTGCAAGAAGAAACAGTGCACTAACATTTGAGCCAAGGCATGCTCACAAACCACAAGAGAAGAAGTATGAAGCTTACAACAAAGCATCTCAATGAGACAGCCTAACCTGAGTGGGATGCTCAATTCCAGCGGCCCTTGTATGGTTGCCACTAATTGGGAGAAAGATGCACCACAAGGAGGAGTTGGTAATGGGAGCAGTCTGTCTGGAAAGTAAAAGCACTTTGTGTGTGGTTGCAGCATATAAACTTATGTACAGAACTCTGGGTTCTAAAAGAATTGTCCTGCTGAAGAAACCATAAATCTGGCCAAGATAACTTCAAATTCTCTGAGAACCGTGGCCATGAACCAACTCTGAGAGAGTCAAGGTTTCTCGAACTTCCAAAGGCTTCCTTCCAGTGTGACAGTATCGACAACATGTGTCAGATATGAAGGAGAACATATGTCAGACAAAGCAGAGGAAGGAATCACATAGCATTATAACCAAAGAACTTTTGTCGTTTTCATTGCTATGCTCAAATACCTGACCAAAGCAACTTAAAGGGAGAAAGATGGTTAAAGATGCTTCATGGTTTCTGAGAGAAAAGTTGCATAATGGAGAAAAGCTTTGTGCCTGGAGAGGCTGACTCTTCCTGAGGTGATAGGAACTTGACAATGGCTTGATATACCTTGGCAGATATGGAAGCAAGTCCTCTGTGATCTTACCTCCATCATCTGGGTCCCATAACCCCCCAAAACAGAGCCACCAGCTGGAGGATGGGTGTTCAAATACGAGCCTATGAGGAACATTTTAGATCTAACCAATAAGCTCCAGTAAGCAAGAATTACAATCTAGGAACTACTGCTCCTCTTCAGAATCCAGTGGGACTTCAGAATTTTGCTACAGGGTATAATTTTGTTGAGTTTTTTTTTTATACTCTTGAGCTTTTGAAGAGTTATCCTTAAGCTGCACTTTACTTTGGAGCTGTGCAAGTGAATGTTTTTCATTCTTTAGTTTATAGGTGGCTGAATGTGGAGAGTGAGAACCTCGCGGTTAGTCCTGCCTAACTATGTGGACCCTGGGTTGACTTTCTGTGTACCCAGTGGACAAGACTGTTTGATGGCTCGACAGTCAGACTTGACAAGAATGGTGTTTCCTCCTACAATTTCTTCTTCTTAGTATGCAGTGGAACCACAACCCCATTGTCACTTGTTACCATGATGAGCTTTGTGACTGAGTTCAGAGAAAGTGGGAGTAGAATGTGAACCATTTCCCTTGAGAATACACAGCATCCTCCTGCTCCTCCTATCCCTACACAGAAAGCTTCGGAGACTCCTGTTTGGCTTGATAAAAGAATAAGCCACATATACACTGTACCTGTCACACCCGCAAGTGACAATGAACAACACGAAAGATGAAAATGTCTTGTGCAAAGTCTTGAAAAATCAAAATTTGAAGGGTTGCGCCACACGAAACAGCTTATTCTGAGACTGTGTAATATTGGAATTGGTAGATACAAGGTGCTTTCAAGACTCATAAATTCCCCAAGGTAAATGGACTGGGTCAAGTGTTTGGGGGCCACTGATCCTGAGTGAGCTAGATCTGAGAGCTCTGCAGCCATTCTCCTAAACTAGAAGCTGATAATATATGATTTGAAAGAATGATTTTTTTGATAAAAATTTCATGTGTAATCTCAAGCTACCTGTGTAACGGAGGTTGCCCTTAACCTTTGCATCTTCCCCTTCCTTCCTAAATGCTGCGGTTAGAGGCATGCACGGCGATGCCTGGATGAATGGGTGTCATTAGAAAAAAAAACTGGAAAGCTTGAATTAGGAAAGAATTAAGCCTTAACCATAGGAGAAAGCAAAATGTGTTTCATAAAAATAATGTGAATGGCTTATGGTTTCATTTGTAAAATCTGAAATCATTTACCATGCTAATGGAACTAGCTCAGCTGAGCAGGAGGTGCTGGGAATGGAGTTGATGAGACCAGGGTAAGAATAAACTGAAAAGGCTCCTTTCTGATCATCTCTCGTGGAAGAGGAGGAGGAATAACTTTCAACTGGTTTTCAGTGGCTAAGTTCCGGCCAGTGACCTTGATGGTAATTATTCTTCAGCCACCCTGTCAAGAACACATGTTGGAGATAAAGAAGTGCCCTGGCAATCTGATGACTTGATTTATCTCTCCCCATTTTCATGCACATGCTCAGATATGCACAGGTGACTCAGAGACTATGGTGATGGTTTCTTCTCTGACAAATTCTAAATCCCAGTTGTTCTTTGCAGACAATGTTGTAAGACCTAGCTAGTCTTGGCGCATCAACACGCACAGAGGGCAGTTACTATAGAACTGATTAACTGGTTTTCTGTTTTGTTCTACTTTTATGAAGCCAGGGGCCAGTGAATCTCAAGAGATAGGCCAATTTGGGTTCACTGCATGTTTTAAAGAATAGTTTCTCTTCTGCTTCTCTGTGCTAAGGTAGTAACATGCCCACACTCAGATTCTCTAATAAAGAAGAATATGTATTATCTATAATATATATAAATATAAAATATAGATGTTCTCGGTAATCAATTAACTTGTCAAGGAAGTAGTTTTGTTATTTATCTTTCATTGATGGTGCAATGCTGTCACAAGCAGTAGCTGCTTAGGTCCTTGGTAAATAAATGATTGGGTGCATGATAGGCATGAGAGGCTGCCCAGTACATGTGAGGCAGGAAGTAAAAAGTGTCTCTTGAATGTAATCATCTTAAAATATAGATGAAACAGTCTATGGTGGCAGCTATAGAAAATTCTTTCTTTGGTTGCTATAGAACATTGTCTTTGAAGTGCACTCATCTCTCTCTCTCTCTCTCTCTCACACACACACACACACACACACACACACACACACACACTTCATCTAAGACAAACATGTCCCCTTCCTAGTTCTTACCGTGGCTTAGTACTTTGTGTTGTGAAGCTCCCTGGGCTCAACGGAGAGTCTTTTAACTGATAGAGCCAAGAACCCCCATTAATTGTTCTTTCTTTCTCTCCTGTAACAGGTGAAGCATAGTTTAAGAAATAGCAATCTTTGATCTTTGTTGTATGTCTTCTCTACTTCAGAAAGATCACTAACTTCAGGTCATCGTTTTAATGATCTATGATTCTGCCCTTCACTCTTATCGAGACATGCATAGATCTTCAAAGTTGAATGAAGGTAAGACAGAGTAATGGTGAGATAATGAAATCTGAAAATGGTCCCATCGCTCTGTACCATCCTTTCAAATGTGTTCCACTTAAGTGAGTCCTCTGGTTATTTTTAGTGACATTCACCAAAGATAGGTCACCTACCAAAAAGAGAAGCATCTGGGGACAACTCAAGTAGACAAGGTCAACGAAGGTTAATCCTAAAACCATAGTTTCAGGATCAAAACTGTAAAGAGACTATTTCAAGTTACATTGAGTAAAACTTATGAGTTCTTTTAGTTTTGGTAGACTTTATATCATAAATGTAAATATGTATTGAAATTACAGTGCTCGCTCTGTTCTGCTTTGAAAAAAAAACACGTCTACTGTTTTCTCTCTTTTGATGGAAGATTAAGCACATGAGGACAAAAGTTGGAAATTTAAGTACCATTTGGTTCTCCTGGATGTGACTGGATGTAGCAAGTGTGGTCACAATCTCTAATATCTAATAGAACTAGTGGTTGTTTTTTCTAACTGCATACATTACTTTTAACATTTCCTGTAATTTGAGTTTGCTGTGTTAGACAATGGAGTTCTTCTGTAATCGTCAAGGAAATGAATGGGGTACATAAAAAGTTAGAAAGCTGACTCGATACAGGCCCCATTAACTGGAGAGTTTAAAGATGGAGTCTGGGCAAATAAACAGCTCATCAGACAGAATTCCCCAAACAGTGAAAGGTAGACAATATAGCCTGTAAGATGTGCTGAAGATAGGAGATAGCGGGGCATTGGATGGAACAGGATGGTTGATTGACAATATAAAGGATGCAAAGAACAAGTCATAAAACATGCTGCTGCTGCTCTTCTGCGCTGACAACTGTCACCTGTAAACTGGTCATCCATTGGTAACTCCCAGTGCTGTCCTGTCATGTCCCACATGTCCTCTGACTGAGAAATTCAGTCAAACCCCGCAGCTGTTGAACAGACTGATTTCCGAGTGATGGCTGTGGCCAGGCATCTTCCACTCCAGCCTCTTAGGGAGCTGGTGCCTGCTCTGGTGCCACATACTTTGTGCTTTCTCACTCATGTCCTTATTTCATCTCTGGACATTAAGATCCCTCTGTATTAGTCAGGATTCTTTAAAGGAACAGGGCCGATGGAAGAGATGCATGCAATAAAAGAGGGTTTATTAGATTTGTCCAGGGAAGCATCTAATGAAGACAAAACAGAGTATTAATGAGAGTTAATGAAGTCTAATAAATGGCCCCGCCCTCCTCTCAAACACATTCCATATTAGGAAGTCCTGTAGCTATTTTCAGGACTTGTTCTGTGTGGTTCAACATTGGGAGAGGCTGAGAACCTGGCAGTTGTGCAGTCCGCACAGTGACTGTCTCAGGAGTCCCAATCCGACTCTGAAAGCCTAGAGGATTCCTGGAGAGCTTCTGGTGTAGAGTCTCCACTGGCAGCCCAGGACATATGGTCTAATATTTGATGGCGGCTGCTGCAGCAACCACATTAAGAGGAGGGCTCCCTGCTTCAAATGGTGTGATCAGGAAAATCCACCACTGGATCACCCTGCAGCTTGTGTGTTGATTGACTTCAAGTTCAGCTGTCACACTCACCATCCAGGATAAGTCACCATGTGGACACCATGTGACTCAGAGCTCAGAGAGTACGGACTTTTCCTCTGTGTTTCACCTAGTGCACGTCAACCTTCCTGGGGGCCTGCCCTTCTATAAAAATAAATACCGAAAGCAGTGTTTTAGCCATGGGGAATAAAGACAAATGCAACCAGGTCAAATTACATCACTTTTACATGCTCCTAAAAGTATGTGGGCCTGGTACCTATTGGTCCTAAGCAGGTAAATTGATCCTAATTTTGTTTGCTTATAACTTACCTGGAATACAGTCACGTGACGACATCCCCTTTGCTTGTCTTTTTGTTTCATTTAAAATTGCTAACCGGTGTAACTGAAATGTTTTAATTTGGTTGTTGAGCCTTTCTGTTCCGTGATCTTTGAGAATAAGGCATTAGACTTTTGCGTGGCTATGAAAAAATACACAACCCTACTTCAGGAAGGAAAGAGATCTTTTTGCCTATTGTTTCAGAGTTTTCAGTATGTGGTTAGCCGGCTCCATCTCTTTGGGGCTAAAGTGAAAGTTTTGGGAAAGGAGGACTCTGATTACCTTACAGCATCAGAGGAGAGATAGTGAGAGAGAGAGAGAGAGAGAGAGAGAGAGAGAGAGAGAGAGAGAGACAAGACACAGCTCCCAAGAATATGGCCCCTGTGTATAGCTAGGCTCCACCTCCTAAAGTGTCTGGAGCCTCTTAATGCCGCATACTGGAGACATGAACCTGTAAGCAGTGTGGGCAATACTTTGTATTAAATCAAAATAGCAGCTTGCCTGGAAGTACACTGGAAAAAAACATATCAAAGAAGTTCCTCGTGACACTGCTCAAAACCAAATGTTTTCACACCTACCAGGCAAAGAAATTATCTCAGCTTTGACCCGATAAAAGGATATTTTTAATTCTAATACAGAATTTTATACTGTTAGAAGCTAATATCTGGAAAATATCAAATTTATCCTTAGTTGTATAACATAAAATTCATAATTATGTAATAGTAATTGTTTATAATATAATGATTTAATATGATTTCATATGTGTAATCTTGACAACTTTTAGTAATTTAGGTTAAGGTTTTATAAATAGAATAGTGATTCAGGGCATTATCATATTTAATGAGTATACTTTAAATGTCATTCTTTTTTGATAGTGTGATTTAAGAACTTGATGTCTCTGCTCACTAAATGGATATGTTTAATAAACTAAACTGAAATGAACTAAATACATAGTACTACTTTTTAAATGTATATTCATTCACACACACATATATATCTTTTTTGGCAAATATATATATTTACAAAAAAAAGTCAGAATTAGCAGTACATGTTTAGTTTTGTGGCTTAGTAACATAATTTGACAGCAAGGATGTGGATATCTCTAGTATTTCTCTTCTTAGGGTCACCTTCTCACCTTCTCTATTCAGATTCTTTTGTGCTCCCATACACGTTTTTGGATTTTCCCCCTAGTCCTGTGGTAAATGCCATTAAGGTTTTGATGAAGATTTCATTTTCATTGCATCTGTAGATTGCTCTTAGCGCTAGAGCCACCTCTGTGACTTACAATCTGTCTGTTTGGACAGTTTTACTTTGGGAGGTTCTCAGGGAGCAGTCTACTACTGTTCAGGGTACTTGTCAGAAAGGACAGAGCAAACTGTTGTGACCGCAATGACATTAAACTGTGCAAGACATAGAAACATATTTTAGATGAACTAAAGCTGAATAAGCCAGCATCCGACCATAAAAAAGGACAAAACAAATGTCAATGTGATGAAGTTAACCATTCATGTAGAGTACACACAGAAACAATGGGTAAAAGGGGATGGGGCAGAGGAGAAGGCTGCCTACTGAGAGATGGGAAGAGAAGAGGGAGGGAGGAGAATGTCATAGATAGGAAAAGAGGAAAAAAACCCTAAAACATAAAAACCAATTTTCTAATGATGAAAACACCGAAAAACAACAATTTGAGGGAGAATTCTAAAGGTCCTAAAATATTCTTAAAAACCCACTAAGATAATTCAAAAAGTTCAGAAATTTAAAAGGGGGAAATGCAGGTCAAATTTTAAATAAAAAATAATCCATGTGTCTTGTCAGGCCAGTTGTTGTAGCTCCCAGGTTCATGACAGGATGAGATGGACGCGTCCTTTTCTCCCCGGTAGTATGCACAGCACCTTCCAGAATCATGAAAGCTACTAGGGATACGGCTTCTATATACGGATACCATACTAGGGATATGGGTGCCATCTGGTCTTTGCTATGTTCTATGATTCCAGTATGTGGTGTCTTCAACAATAGCATCTTGCCATCAAGTGCTGAAGAGCTTTGGCAATTGCCTGTAATGTTCAGGAGTCTGTGGATCTCACTGACCAACAGCTAACTACAAAATAAGGAACCAGTTCTGGGCACTGGGCTTTCTATTTGCTAGTCTTGGTGTCTAGACAGGGCAGTGATATGTCATTATAGGGTAACTCCATTTTAATTGTAGTGTGTGTGTGTGTGTGTGTGTGTGTGTGTGTGTGTGTGTGTATTTTGTGGTAGTGGGTTTCTGTATATCCTTTTCAAAATGTTTTTACTCTTCTTTGCATTCTTTCTACCCTGACATCCCCTTGCCATCCGAATTTAACACTACCTGTTCTATTATTTCCCTTTAAAAGTTGATGCCAGTGTAATTGTGCCATGAACATCATGAAAGTAGCTACTTTGCAACCACTTAACAAGGCGAAGACCATACCTGGCTTGATTATCAGGCCAGGAACCTATGGGTAAGCAGGTCATAGTTACTAGGAGGAACCTATTACTGTCACTCTGCTAAATGGACATATTAAGCCAACTCCTAATTGTCATCATACTGCAGATTAATGCATCTCTTAATTCTCAGCAAAGAACCTTCTATTTTCTGTGGATGGTGATGGGCACAGGGATACATACCTGGGCAGGCTGTAGGGAACAAGAGATGGTAGAATGTTTAGCCCTAAAGAGAACACATATGCAGTACTGCCTCCTCCCAAAGCTCAGGGCTCAGTTTGAAAGAGAAGGCAGAAGCAGGAGATGACTACATGTGAACAGGAATCCATGTCTTCTGAGCACAACAGGACAGCTGCACTGTGAGCTCACAGTGGTTGACACCACACACAAGTCTGACACAAGCCCAAGAGAGATGAACCCCTGTGGGGAGAGGGGACCTGAGCATAAAGCCCCACTTCTAGCTGAGGAGCTGTTTGCAGCTGATAGCTGCTGGGAGAGGACCAGCTACTCTGAAAGCAGCTCCTTGTAAGTTGGCTACATTCCATTGTAGCCACAAATCCAAAATATTTGGACCATACAAATTGGTAATGATCAATGTAAAAAAGGACATGAAACTGAGTGGTTAAGGAGGAGAGTAGATCTGGGAAGAGGTGGAGGCTGTGAATATGATCAAAACATATATACATATGCATATACATTACACATACATATATATAATGAAAATTTAGCACAGTGACCCACAGCTAGCCAAGGTGCAGAGGGAAAACAGACTGTGAAATTCTCATCTCTAAAAGGAATATATATATATATATATATATATATATATATATATATATACACACACACACACACACACACACACACACACACACACACATATATAAAATATTCTCTTCCAAAGGCTCAGGGAGCATTGCAAAGAGGGAGCCAAAAGGATATAGAGCCAGAGGTGATGGATGGCTACAAAAAGCATATTCCTGACACAGCATGGCTGTTACTTACACATATGAATGCACAGCAGTTGAAACTGAGCGCACAAAACCAGTGCAAATCCAAGCCAGACCAAATCCCAGCATGGAGAGTTGGGCACACCATCCCATCCCTCGCTGTAGAGCTATAGGTGATTGTTATCAGCTGGAAGGAGAGACAGGTTTTTTTTCTAATAGTGTAGCCCCTGGCAAGTGGGTTACTCTCTAGTGGAAGGACACACACCCAAGAATATTTGGCCACTACAAATTAGTCTTGTAGGATTAAAAGGACACAAAGTAGGATTGGTAGAGAATGGGGAAGTGAATCTCTGATAAGTTGGGGGAAAGTAAATGTATGATCTAAGCATGTTGTACAAAACTCTTAAAATGTAATACTTGTAAAGATGAATATGTGAAGAGAAATATCAAAAACTGGGAGTACAGTTAAAAAAATCACAACAGACAGCACTGTGGGTCAGTGCAGCTTCTTTATGGACCTTTAGAAATTGGATCCTGCCAGTTATATGTACAATAGACATAGAGGTTTGGATAAACCTGAGTACTCTCTGTCTTTCCAATGCTGGTGTTGAGCCTGTACTGGACAAATGTTGGGTGTTTGCCAGAGCTATTTTTCCTGTGTGTACCAGAGACCAGATGGTCACATTCAGCTTTCCAGCATATGGATTGGGCTAGTATTCCCACTTATCAAGATCCCCCTGATTCTGCCTTCCTGGGACTAGAGAAAGCAAGTATCGCATTGATTCTGAAAAGGGAGAAGACCCATCTCAGTGTTTTTAAAACCCACTAAGCACTCCTGAAGCGTAGATGTCAAGGAGGCCACAGTAGGCTTATAGCTCTTGAATTCTATAGAATCAAGAGCAGACAGGAGCCCCCAGAGGTTCATCTACCTGCTGACCTTAAGCTCAGGGATATTAGACTCTAGAGTTACTCTCAGTTAATGCAACCTGCCTCCAGCCACCAAGGGTGAGTCGCTGCCTGAGCCAAGCCTCCTGCAGTCTGCTCTTTTTAACTTCTCAGCATCAAGTCTTCCCACTCTTCCAACAGACTTTCATCCTAGAGATGAGAAGGGGAAAGAAAACCTAATTTCACGCACTCAACATGCTATCCAGTTCTGCCTCACTGCCTCTCGGACATATGGGTGTCTCTTATTCCATGCCCTAATGTAGCTAAGTTTTAAAGAAATATTTGAGCTGGTGTTCAGTTCCTGACTTCCAAGTCATAGCGATCAAAAGGTTTTTCCCTCCATTGCTGAACCATCTGCCAGAGGAAGTGCTAGCTTATCAAAACCTGTAGAATAGTTTGAGGCTTCTGAGATTGGGGTCTTGTCCTGAGGGTAGAACACTTTCTTCTCTCTAGGGCCACCTAACAGAGCATGCACGGATGAGGGGTTACTTACAAGGGCATGGGTGACTCCCATATAGCAACATCTTACCCCAGCAATGACCTCACAGAAGCTGCATGTTGGAGTCCTCAGATTTCCCGTTTATTGTAACAGAGCCTAGCACTTCACATCATGGAATCCAGGAAGCACAGTTAACTATGAACAAATGAGCTATTGCTGTGGACTAATATAACCTGTCATGTCGCAGAAAAAGAACCGGATGCTGGAGGAAGGTGAGTTTATGTGTGTAGTCTGAAAACTAAATACCCTGTATCACTGAAATGTATTTATTCTATACATTACTCCTTTGACAAAAGTCATTAACCTCCACTGTAATGTTAATTAGGGGTCTCAACCAAAAATATTTACTAGTTAGATAAAAATGCAGGGGAATTTTCAGTTATTCAGCTATCTTAGAGACAAAGCTGGGACGAGTATCCATGGCAACGCAAGAGACAGAGCAGTAAGTGAAATTACGTATTTCACAGACCCAGAGCTTAAGTTTTACACCTTCAACACGTTTATTACCCATTTATTCAACATTTTTATTGTATAAATAGGACACTGGGCTACCCTCTCGGCTTTGAATTTTAGAAGAGCATTGAACTCCCAAGGGGGTGGTGGTGGTGATTACCTTTACAGCTTTCCTTGAGTTTAGAGCTGAGCATCTGAGTAAGAACAAACCAAGGAAATGCTATAGCAGTTTCTGTGTCGCTTCTGTCGTAGGAAGTTCCTTGTTTCAGCTTCTCATTTGAGTCCTGTTGGGAGGCAGCCATGATGCCGGGTGATTTTGCATACGTGGGGTATCTGATCATATAGAAAGCCACACTTTAGAAGACAGTAGAGCAATAGGATGGAAAATCTGTCAGGAGCTATCCAGGAAGTTGCTAAGGCTAGCAGGTGGCCTTCCTGGAGGTGGCCCACCTTTTTGCATGGCCTAAAAATGGGTGAGCTCTGCTGAGGCAAGGTCCTAAGAGACTTCATCTCAGGAATGTTTCTTGCAGGTGATATGCCTTTCCTGTTACTCTTACATAGCCTTGGGATTCCTGAACATTAGCTCTCCCTATTGGGCAGACTTCCTTCAGATCAATATAAAAATGAACTTTCATGAATTAATGCTCCTTAGATGAATTAATGATTTTTATAGAATTCTTGATTTGATTGTATAGGAGGAGCTAAGGTGGGAGGAGTAAAGAGAGGAAGAGGAGGAGGAGGAGGAGGAGCTAGGAAGGGAGAGAGCCAAGAGAGGGAGAGAGGCGAACATGGAGGCATTAGAGTCTCAGTTGTACCAAGTCTGTGTGGTTGGCAGGATGGTCTGGGCAATGCCCAGACTTGCAAAGACAGCGTGGAAGATTGGCAGAGCCATCTCCCATGCTGGCTTAGCAAGTACTTTTAATGGCCGAGCAATATCTCTAGCCCCATGAAGTTAGATTTAATAAGTTCATGGGCAAGGTCTATTGCAGTCACATCTGAAAGGACTCTGAATGCCAGGATGAAGAATTGTGAATTGATGCCAAAGGTACTGAGGCACGTTTGACCATCATGAAGAGGTGGCTTAACTATGAGAGATCCTCAGAAAGCAGTAGTAAAATCAGTAAGATATAGAGTTGAAGCAGAGGATTCACTGAGCACTTACTATTACATTCTGAATGATAAAAAGTATCAAGAGAGCATCTTTCAGTGTTCAAAAACTCATTTTCTATTCAACAATAGAGTTGTTCACACTACTGTTTCACTAACTAAAATTCTCACACAGAACTTTGCTGTCTCATTCACTCTAGAATATGTAAATATTTTCAGCAAAATTAAGATTGCAACTACAATCCATCATAATCATTTTTTGTGAATACAAAAGTTCAGAACTCAAGGGAAGCATTTTATATGAATTTCTTTTATAGGATTTTTTTATAGACATTACCTATAACAAAGATCACCTATCCTTTGATACCATTATGTAAATTATCTAGAATAAACAAATTCTTAGTTACAGAAAAGTTGCCTACCTAAATCTATTTTAGTATTTTCACAGTTGTGAAACTCAAGTAATTTAATTTTAGAAGCTCTTCAGTCCTCTGAAAGGAAACCCTATAATCACTAAGAGTCAAAACTCATTCTTGCCCCATGATTCCACTACAGATCCAGGGGACCTGATATATGGAGAACATTCGCATAGCACTGAAGTGATTGATACTGGGTCCTCCATCAAGTTCTCCGCGCAAAGGAGATGTATTGCCCCAGAGGGACAAAGGGCAAGGAACAAGAGACAAAGACAAGAGATGGAGGATGAGGAAGAAGAAGAGAACACAGGATAGGGGGCAGGGTTATTTATTTCTGGGAACCAAGGGCTGACTCTGGATAGAGAGGAGACAGACCATAGGAAAATGGTGGTTTATAAATGTAAAAGGTAAAACCCTCTGTTAGGATGAGGTGCTTAATTTTAACTGGGGATATTAATTAGGTGAGTCAAAGGGGGCTTTTGATTTCTAGACTTCAATTATTGATAGCTGGACTTTGGGAGTCAGTCTCAGGAGGAGGAAGTGGCCAAATAAGGGAATAGACCAGGAGCATGGTAGCTAGCTTTAGGAATGCAATCTAAGGGTTTTTTTAGCAAAGTAGAAGGGAAATTGAAGAGATGGGAGAGGACAAGGCCTGCCAGAGTCATGTTTGCCATGCTTGGACTGTCAACATTCCCTTCAGGCATAGTGTTTTAAATCTATTAAAAATACTATTAATTTATCTGCAAATTGTGGCATATATTCCATGTCAATAAAAATAGTAAAACAATACAGAACCAACAGTGTCAAAGATACAGTTAAACATCAGCATGCACACAAATAGATACAGCACTACAAGGTGCTGATATTTGCTATTACAGTGAAATAAAACTTAAACGTAAAATGGGAGATAGCACATATCTGTGAACCATATCATTCGGTCACAGTTATCTGTTATTAGAGCAAATAAATAGCCTTAGCTAATATATAAGTTAGTGGATTTGGACACATTCTAATAAAATTTTAACAAGAATCAGGTCACATTTGATCAATGAGCTGTATTTTGTTGAGTTATTCTAGATTTTGTGTAACACTATTCTTGGGAGATAGGATAGATGTCTACTCACCCCAAGCAGGGAACTCATGACAGAACAACTTAAGGGCTATCACTGAAGAACCACCTGTAGTGATGAGTTTCTATTGGGGTTGCTAACAGGAGTGATGCAGGTGAAGGGTCACAGGAACAGGGGTGATGGGAAAGCAGCCACAATATGAAAGCCTGCGTTGGCATGGTTACAGGTCAGAAGGCTGCCTCTACCTCTTTGAGACAGCTGGTCTTTCTTCAGTAGTCTTTGTTTATATAAGATTGGGAAGGAGGGGGCCTTGGGCATCTGGTCAGTTTCAGGGACTTCTGAGTTGTTGACTTCCAGAGACCTAATGAGTCTACTTTTAAAATTTCCTGAGTCTTAACAAATTCTCTCTCTCTCTCTCCCTCTCTCTCTCTCCCCCCTCCCTCCCTCCTTTCTTTCTTTCTTGGAGGAAAGGGTTTATTCAGCTTACACTTCCACGTTGCTGTTCATCACCAAAGAAAGTCAGGACTGGAGCTCAAGCAGGTCAGGAAGCAGGAGCTGATGCAGAGGCCATGGAGGGATGTCAAGTTTCCTTTTATGGTGGATTTTTTTTTTAACTTGGAGGGAATTGCTATTCAACATTAAACTATGCACTTCTTGAGAATATAAGTTTTGCAAGATCTTATAGAATTGTACCCTTAGAACTTGGCAGTTTCTAGAACCCATAGCAAGAAAATAGTTGTTGAGCTTTGACTATGAAACAGTAATGAAAATGAATAAATGAATAAATTAGTAGAACTTGAAAAACATGGCTCCTACATCATTTAGCAAAGAAAGCTTAAGGCTAAAGAATATGTATTGTAGATAGTTCTTTGAGGTTCAAAAATTATAATTATAAAAAAGTTGATTTGCTTTTAGTAATGATGAGATAATAGAGGCTGAATTTGCTCTCCCATCTCAATACAAAGTAATATATAGTCTATTACATGAATATTTTATATATATATATATATATATATATATATATATATATATATATATAATATAAAAATATATATACTTGGTAATATATACCATATACACAATATATATCAGCAAGTATTACTGGCCTGTGAGCTCTGAGAGAAATTAAGCAATCCTCACATTATATATTTGCAGATTTCTGTGCAGGAAGGAGGATGCCCAACCCAGCGTGGCAGCCTTGCTGAGAGTAAAGGATATGGGAATGAATTATGAAAAGTCAGTGTGCCTAGAATTTGGAGTCAAGGGGTCAGGCAGTCAGCTCCTTGGTGAGAAGACACTTGATGTATAGGCTGTGTACTAATCTTCACACCCCGAACTACATAAAGAAGCTACCCTGAACAACATAAAGAAACGCCAAGCAACACTAAACACCAAAGAACTTGCGCAATCCACATGGAGCAAACAAAGGCCCATGATATGAGTGATGACACAAAGCAGCATCAGAAATAAAGTTTGGGGTTCAGTCCTAAAAAAGGATATTGTAGGGTCGAAGGTCTGAGCTGACTTCTGGGTTTTAAAAACTCATCTGTTCCAGAGTTTGGAAATCAACCAGTCCCTGAGCTCAGAAACCCACCAATGCCTGATCTTGAAATCCCTCTAAACCCTGAGCTCACCGCATGCTCAGGACTTGAAATCCTGCCAATTCCCACCCTAGAAATGGGAAACTCTGCCCCCCAAGAAATCGTATACAAGCCGCTTTCCCACTCAGTTTTATATTGTATCTCACCGAGTAGAGGCCGTCACCCTCTTGTGTGTCTCCCAGTAAATCTCTTGCTTGAGGTTTGCTGTGCCGTGTGACTTTGCGGCATTCCTTGGCTCCTCGCTGCCAGTGCTCCTTTCACTTTAGAGTTGTAGCACTTCAGTTGGGGAGACCTTTCCTCTCAGGGGTCTGACATATGTAAAGTGAGCATTGTGGCAGAACTAAAAGAAAGCTTAACGTTTTGAAAAAGACCAAAATGATTTAAAATAACCAAATTACCAGAATAAAGTCCAACGCAATGTGAAAGAAACGCTTTCAAGTCACGCGCTTCAAGGCATAAAATAACGTCTACCCATCAATTCAAAATTATCAGGCATTTCAAGAGGCATAAAATTCTGGTCTGTAATAGAAGGTAAAGGGAATAAAGCAGGCTCCCAGATTATGGAGTCTAAAATTAACATAAGAAAATTAAAGTGACTTTTAGAAACATGTCATAGTAATATGCTTAAGAAAGAGGAAGAAAGCATAAGCACATTAAGGAGATAACGACAATAAAGGAGAGCAGAGAGGAGTTTGCGGTGGCGAGAAAAGCAAAGCTAGAAATGAAAGACTCTTCGCATTAGTGACAGAAATTATGATAGCATAGAAAAAGAAAGGTAAGTGATTAAATTTTTCACAAAGACAGACCTAGAGAGCAACATAGCAGGTAAGCAGGCGGCAGGGTCTTGGCCCGGGGGAGAACACACCTCTGAGGAAAGAGTGGAGGATATGTTTGACAAATGCTGAAACTTCAAGCTCAAGAAGATCAATAAGTACCTAACAGAATAAATTTAAAGAACATAAAGACAGTCTAAAAGTCTGTGAAAATCATGATAGAGAAAGAAGCCAAAGCGAAACACACAGCTCAAAGCAGATGAGACTGGCACTGGACTTCTGAGGAGGGACTGCGATAAACTGAAGGAAAATCGAGCGACATTTTTACCTCACCAGAAGGGGGTGGGTGAGAACAAAGCAAACACACTATGAACAACGGCATGTGATAGCTTTCAAAATAGAAAAAAAAATGTTTTTTTTTTCATATTAAAATAGAGTTTGGAAAATTCACCACTGGCAAATCACCAGTTCAGGAGGATTATAAAAAAGATCTTCAGGCAAAAAGAAAAGATAGCAGACGTTCGGATCTCACAAATAGAAGTGCCCAAACTGGCAAATACAAGGGCAGATATCCAAAAGTTTTCTTCAATTGAAAAACCCTTTAAAAAGACAAGTTTAAAATAAGTTATCATAATACACACACATGAGTATACACACACACACACACACACACACACACACACACGCAATTTAAAAAAAACACATTGGTGGCTGAACAGCAACATCTCAGAACCAAATAGGAGGAGCTGCTCCTGCTATTCGTGATAAGGTGTGTAACTCAAGCCATCAGCGGACAGAGCATCTCTGGCTGCAAACCTGACGTGGCTTTCCTCCCCAGTGTGGTGTAGAACGGCATGCCTTTGTGATGAACAGGGTCTATCCTATGAGCACACAGGTGTCCCTCAAGCTGCTAACGAACCTGATACTATGTTTCAGTCCCTGAAAGTAACATCTACGTGATGGGATGGCATCAATTGTATGCCCTTTGCAAGGAGTGATAAGGCCTGAAACTGGGGCTATGGGATGACTCTGAGGATGAAATGCTTGCAGACTTCAGTTTGGATTCTCACAAACAAAAAATTGTCAGGCGTCATGGGATATGCCTGCAATCTATGTGCTGTGATGGGAGAGCCAGGTGGATCTCAGGGGCTCACCTGGGATCTTAGGCTAGGCTGAAGTGACAAGCTCCAAGCTCAGTGGAGCCTTGTCTCAAAAATAAGATTATAGCAATAGAGGAAAATAAGGACCATACCCAAATCCACCTCTGGCTTTCACAAGTTTGCACACAGGCAAATGCATCTGTATACACACAGCGTGTACATACATGCATATTACCCTCACAAGTCATAGAACTAAGGCTGTCTGTCCCCCCCCCCACCACCAAAACAAAGAACGTGCACACTTAGTGGAGACACTGCAATAGAAAATCTATGATGTAGAAACTATCTTCTGTGTTAGCCTCTCATTTAGACAAGGTAAACTGACTACCAGATAGGTGTAGATAGTAGTGCTATCTTGTTGTTGGTTGTAAGTTAGGAGAGAAATTTATTCTTGGAATAAAAAATACCTGAACACATGGGAAACACTGAACAGCAATGAGGCAGAAACGAGAGTGAGGGAACCTAGCATGAGAGAGGTGATTGATGGCCAGCTGTGGTTTAAATGAGGATAGCCGCTCATAAGCTCATAGGTCTTAATACTTGGTCCCTAGTTAATGAGACTATTTAGAAAGAATTAGGAAGTATGATCTTGTTAGAGGAGGTGTGTCACTGGTGAAGGGCTTTTAGGTTTAAAATGCTGGTGTCGTTCCCAGTGTCCCTTTCTGCGTACTTGCGGATCGAGATGTAATCTCTTCGCTTCTGCGCTAACACCATGCCTGCTTGCCCGCCTGCCTCTTACCATGCTCCCCACAGTGATGGCCATGAGCTCTAACCCTCCCAAATCATAAAGCCACAAGTAAACTCTTCTAGAAGCTGCCTCCATCAATAGAAAAGTAGCTATGATACCAGCTCAGGGGGCAAGAGAGGACCGTGTTCACTTAGAATCGCAGAGAAAGATAATTCGACCGGAACCTAAGTGCTGACACAGAGATCTGGTAGTTGTGCCGTCATGAACCTTGAAGTAGGAGGGGCTCTGGTGGGATTAAGTATCTTAGGCTGACATGTTAATGGGTTACTAAGGTGATAATGCAGTCAAGAAGGATGCAAAAAAAGATGGTAAATCAGATGAAGGAGCCTGCCAGAGATCTCTTGAAGGAAAATGTGGTAATATTTATGCAGAGCTGGAGTCCTTATGGAAAAATATTGACAAAAAGCCGTATATTGTAGTGAAGTTCTGGAAAGTTTTAAAGCAGTGGTTCTCAACCTTCCTGATGCTGTGCCCCCTTTAATACAGTTGCTCATGTGGTGGTGATCCCAGACCATAAAATTATTTTTGTTGTCACCTCATAGCTGTAATCTTGCTACTGTTATGAACCGTAAATATCTGATAATGAAGGATGCCTGATATGTGATCCCTGTGAAAGAGTTTTTGTGCCCTGAGGGGATTGTGAGCTACAGGTTGAGAATCAGTGCTTTAAAGCCTCCATCAGGGGGGTAAAAACAGAGAAGCTACCTCAATCACTTCTCTAACGGGATGGCCACGGTTTCTGAAGGTGAGTATCATACAGTGAGAACCAGAGCCCCATGAATTCTTTGCAGATCTGTTGGTCCCTGCTTGGTGTGGTATACTTGAGCCTAGGAAAATGCTGGACCTACATGTTCTTTGATTCCTGTGGCTCCCAAGAGTATAGAGGAATCAGTGCTCAGACGTGGATACAGGGAAAAAGGATTAAGCTCATCAAAGAAGCTGCCAATTACTCCTCCAGAATATGTAAGCACATTGATCTACCAAGGCTAGAGGTTGTTTGCTCATCTCTGGGACTCTTTCAAAAGCCAGTTGTGGCCAGTAGAGAGATGGTACAGGTTCAGACCCTGACAGACCCTGGGTTGGGGTGGGAGAAGCACAGACACAACAGATGAGCATGCCCTGCTTTCTCTCAGCTGTCTTAGTTAGGGTTTTACTGCTGTGAACAGATACCATGACCAAGGCAACTCTTAAATAGAAAACATTTTATTGGGCTTGTCTTACAGGTTCAGAGGTGAAGTTCATTGTTGTCAAGGCAGGAGCATGGCGGTGTCCAGGCAGGCATGATGCAGGAGGAGCTGAGAGTTCTACATCTTCATCTAAAGGCTGCTAGAAGAAGACTGGCTTCTAAGTAGCTAGGACTAGGGTCTTAAAGCTCACACCCACAGTGACACACTACCTCTAACAAGGCCAAACCTACTCCAACAAGGCCACACCTCCATTAGTGCCATGGCTCAAGCATATTCAAACCATTCAAACCACCACAGTGTTCCTGAGTGAGATGGCCCCACCAAGCTCCTCTAGGTTGAGATTTATGCAATAGCATTGCAACAATGCCTCAGGATAGCTAAACTGAACAGCTCAGTGAGAATGATTTGGGATAGCAGAGAGCTATGCAAGGTAACTGTTTGCTGTCTACTTTGCTGCACTTAGCACTGGACAGAACAATCAATACAAGCTATGGCGGCTTATTCTTTGTCATCAACTTGATTACATCTGGAATTAATTAAAACCCAAGTACTTGGACACACCCATGAGGGATTTCCTTTGGATTGTCTGAGGTCAGAAGCACCACCAAAACTCGGGGTCATACAGTCCAGTGGCAGCCTATGTAAAGAACAGGAAAGAAGGAAGCTTTTGCTTTTCTCCTGCTTGCCCTCACTCTCACTGGCAAGTTTATCCTTTCACTAGTATTGACATCTACTTCTTAGGAATTGTGATGTATACTAAAGAGAAGCTGAGATATTCAGCCCAGTGAGTGGATGGAACAACTATTTAATTCTTGGACTTCCTGAGTCAGGAGACAGCTAGCCATTGTTAAACTGACTGGACTAGCAACTTTAAGGCTATTCAAATAAGTGCTCTCTCTCTCTCTCTCTCTCTCTCTCTCTCTCTCTCTATATATATATATATATATATATATATATATATTCTACACTACACATTATATATGTGTGTATATACACATGCACATATGTATATATAACATGTATAACACATATTTTGTGTTATGAACATAAGCATATATAATAAATATACATAAATCATATATAATGATTTATTGAATATATAATGATTTATGTATATTATATATACTTATGTATATAACACAGCATAATATATATGTAGTATATGTTATATATGATGACTTATGTATATATACATTTATTGTATCAGTTCCTTTTTCTCTAGACAACCCTTACTAATACACAAGCAGTGGTATACTATCACAGGTCTGAGTTCTATATATTTTTCAGTATTCTTGTAGCTGTGGAACACTAAGGCCAATTGCTCAGGTTAGACAGCCATGGGGCTTTGGAGATCCTTCCTCCTCTCTGATACAAGGTTTCATTATATCCTCTGAATCTCTGAGTAGCCCACAGATTTGGAAAAGCATCTGAAAGATGTTTAAGGGCACCTACAGGATGCAGGGTGAGAAATGAGTTTGCAAAAGGTACAAGAGCCATGTATAGGAAAAGATGTTCAGCATCACCGTTGCTGTCTTGACTTAGTGTCCTGGGAGGACCATTTGAGGTAGTTTTAAAAATCACTTCTAGATTTATTTTCTCAACGATTAACTGTTATTCCAGTCCAATGAAACCCTGGCTTACTTAATCTTTATGGTTCAAAGCACTCATTGGTGACATGCATGAAATATGTAGTGTTTTATAATGTAAAGTATTCCAAGGAAACAGAAAAGGAGACATTACATCTTTTTGAAACAAAAAAGGAGACATTACATTTTCTAATACAAAACTGAATAGGATCTCAACAAATGCCTGTATATGCTGTATCATTTAAAATCATTTATTAAGATGATACATCTTGGCACCATGCCCTAATTACCAACAGAAGGAAGGACCCGATGCTCTTTCACATTCCTGACATAGTCTGTGAAAGTGGCAAGGGTCTATTTCCTTTTAGGTTGTTTTTAGAGGCCAATACTTACCATCTCCTCCCAATTTATAACAGATGATGGGCTTTGTGGTTTGTGTGAGAATTCTGCACAAAGTGATAGAGTCAGGCACACTTCAGCTGTGCCCAGTTCAGCGGCCTCGAATGATGGCTGGTGGGGGATGCTTCTCAGCCCTCGATGCTACTGTTTGATTTTGACATTCAGACACTAAACAGGCCTTGGGAAGTTTTCATGGCCCTCCTGATGAATATTTTCTTGCTCAGAATAATCAGATTTAGAGACTGCTGCAGGAAAAAGCTGCCACATCGCATTACATCATGACATTGACTTACCTGGCAATTGCGAGGCCCAATTCAATTGCTGAAGCCCAATTATTTGCAGGCATAATTCAGTTCACTCAGATTAACAGAAGGAATGAATAATAAAATGTGCTATTTAGTATTGTTGAAGGCAAGCAAGGAATTGTGGCACTTGAGGGAACTTCAGGTCACTGAAACTGGACTACTAGGGTTAGGACAAGCACCGGAATATTGTATATCAGTCACCAGAGGAATGCCCATGGTGAGTGGGATTAGTGGGATAGGTAAGTATCATACACAAAGCAGTCTGTCTTGATCCTGAGGACAGCTGAATAAGAAAGTATTCCTATCTCAGTATTCCTATCTCCATGTAAAAGCATATGAGGAAAGACTCTGAGTGTTGTGGTTTGTTTGAACAGTCAGTCACCAGGTGGTGGTGCTGTTTCGGAAGGTTCTGGAACCTTTAGGAGGTAGAGTCTCACTGAAGAAAGTGGGGCGACTGTGGGCAGGCCTTCAGGTTTTATGGCCCTGTCCTGCTTCCTGCTTACTCTCCGCTTCTTGATTACACGAAATGTAATGAGACATCTCATATTCCTGACATCAAACCAGCTATCATGATGCACTGTATCCCTCAAAACTGTAAGCCAGAATAAACTCTCTTAAATTGCGTGTGGTCATATACTTGGTCTCAGAAATGCCAAAACCAACAGATACAGTGAGTGTCAGAGACAGTGCCTTATACAGTGAGGGTCAGAGGCAGTGTCTTAGACAGTGAGGGTCAGAGGCA
>JANHMN010000022.1:30347265-30370784 GCA_030674055.1 Rhabdomys pumilio
TCTCTCTCTCTCTCTCTCTCTCTCTCTCTCTCTCTCTCTCTCTCTCTCTCTCTCTCATATATGTATCTACATGTATGGAGTCCAGAATCGCCTGCATTATTTCTCAGATGCTTGCCCCTTAGGATTTATTTTTGAGACCAGACTGTAACTCACCATCCTGCAACTCAATGATTAGGCTAGACCAGATGGCCAGTGAATTCCAAGAATCCACCTATCTCTGCCTCCTTAGCACTGGGATTATGAGCATGGCCATCATGCCTGGCTTTTTCTTTTACAGGGGTTCTGGAAATCAAACCAACATTCTTATGCTTGCACAGCAAGTGTTGTACCCACTGAGCCATCTCCTCAGACCCTATTTCATGTCTCCTCACCCACATCACTGAACCAGAAACTCGATATTTTGACTAGGCTGTCTATCCACCAAGCTTCTGGATCTCTCTCTGCCTGTCTGCACTCCCCAACTCCAGAGTTCCAGGCACATCCAGCTAATGGCAGCCAAGGACAGCTGGGGAAAAGGAAGTCAGTGTCTTCAGTACTGTAGTCATTGGTAGGCAGCTCACACTCCAGAAGACAGCTTCAGACCTATGCCCATACAAATGGCCCTGGCTAAACCCAGTGGGTCAGAAAGCAAAACCAGAAATGGACCCTGAAAGTGGGATGGGGAAGAAGTAGGGGCAAGGATGGAGGATGGGAGGAGGTCAAGAGAGGGTGGAGACGTGAGTGTGTCCACAATCTATTAGACACATGCATGAAACTGTCAAATAGTAAATTAATAAAATTTCCATATTTATGGGAGAACAAAATGATGTTTGTGGATAGCCTGAAGTCATGTCTTCATCTGCTCATGTCTTGACTTTTGGATTCATCAATTTGCTCCCACCCCATTTTCTCAATGCAAACTATGATGGTTTTTATATGCTCAGCCCAAGGAGTGGCACTATTAGAAGGTGTGGCCCTGTTGGAGTAGTACTGTGGGTGTGGGCTTTAAGACCCTCGTTTTAGCTGCCTGGAAATCAGCCTTCTCCTAGCAGCCTTCAGATGAAGATGTAGAACTCTCAGCTCCTCCTGCACCATGTCTGCTTGGATGCTGCCATGCTCCCACCTTAATGATAATGGACTGAGTCTCTGAACCTGTAAGCCAGCCCCAATTAAATGTTGTCCTTATAAGAGTAGCCTTGGTCATGGTGTCTGTTCACAGCAGTAAAACCCTAACTAAGACACAAACCAAAGACAACCTAATCATGCTTCTCAATGCTCAAAAGCATTCAAAACATTTCTCACTGACAGCAGAAAACCTTCTCATAAAGCATGAGTAGTCCTCACATTTGGACGGTTCAGGCTTCTAGCTTGCTTACCTCTGGTGTCTGTCTCCTTCGTGCCTTGCCGCTTCTGTGACTTTCCATATGTAGTTCTATGATTGTTAATTTCCACCTGACATACTCGTGGACAGCTTTAAAGCAAACCCAGAAGTCATTTCTACAGGAAATGTTTGTCGGCTTTCCCCCAGCCAGCCTTAACCAGGGGTTAACAGCTTGCTCCTTAACACCTCATATTTGTGCTCGCCGGTTCCGCTCTTGTCTTTAATGCAGCATGTGGTCGTTTATCTGTCCATATGTCGTGCTCAGCCTTGCTCTTGGCCATGATCAGTTCAGTGACTGCTCCTTAATCTCAATTGCATGGGTGGATGAGTGAATGCACACCTATCAGGATGGTGGCATTTCATGTTCTTTATGCTTCTTACTTTAAACATTTTACACAGATTCTTTTCTTTATACGAAATGTTAACAAGCACTTACGTTGATGCATACTTGCTTTGATTGTATTAGGATGTGATCATAATTGCCTATAATTCAATCTTAGCAATCTTGGGAGGCATGTTATCATTTATGTATGGAATAGGGGGGGCATAGAAAGCTAAATAATGCATCTCGTTTCCTTTTTCCGTTTTTTTTTTATTATTATAGGGAATATGGGTGGTGGTAGGAGACAGGAGAGTTTTGTATGTTGTCATGTGTTTGGAAGTGTACTAGACTGGCGACTGCTGAACTTATATGCAAAGCTGGGTGACCGGGGACATGTTACTGTCCACCTCTAGGCTTCTGTTTTCTTATTCACAGTAGAAGGAGGTTGTTTGACAGTCTAAGTCTTACCCAGATCACAAAGGCAGTGCTTTTCTTCTCTTTGCAGCGACTTGCAATGCGGCCCTCCTCCACACCAATATGCTATAGTCACACAGCTGCGATTTTTCTAAAAATGGACACTCTATAAATGTTAAAACAGTGCATGTTAGGGAATAGTCAGTTTTGGTCCAAAAAGGGAAAACCCCATTCTGCTAAGAGATAAACATTACAGCTTGACTGCCACTCAGAATCAAACCATTTCAGAGCAGACGCTATCCGGAGACACTGTTTAAAAGACTGTATCAACATATACTTAGCAACCAAGTAAGATTTAAGCTTATTTGGAGGCATATATTAGCTGAATGAGCACATCTTGGATTTTCCCTGTGACACTGCTTCATAAAGGATCACAGGCAGTTCTGTGTAACTCTTATGTGTGTTAAGGTATTTTATGAAGATTCCCCTTACTGAGTTACACAGGGAGCCTTGAGGGGGGTCACAATAATGGCATACCTTTTTCTTCATGTGGGTTCCGAAACCAGTTGAAAAGAGGGCAAAGTTGTCCAGCAGATGGAGATAAATATATTCTCTTTGTTGGTGGCAAAGATGGTATTAGACAGTATGGCTTACAGCTGTAGCTAAGGAGGCTTTCTGGTACTGAAAGCTAGAATCAGTCAGCCCCACCCAGTCCCACTATACCGTGGTCAGTTTGTTCCCTAACAAGCATACTGGTTTAGTATCTCCATATAAACCCACTATGGCAGAGACTGTTTGAATTATCAATTCAAACATTGTATCCTTTTCTTCAGGTGCTTGGATTCACAGTTTAGCAGAGCACAGTGGCTCTCCGGAATAGAGACTGTGTCTCCATGCCTTTTTTTTCAGCTACATTGTGATTTTTTTACAGGAGACAAAGGCAAGAACCGCTCTCAGCTCTGAGAACAAAGGGCAAGGAAGTCTGAGGTTTTTGTCCTCATTTTCTTCCTCCATTTTGGGGAGAAGAAGGAAGGGGATAGAGTACCCATTTAGGACCATGATAATTTTATCGTAATTTTAATGATAGCTAATAATCTGTGAGGGGGCCATGGCCCTGGGGGCATCACTCTATCCTTGGGCCGCTGACTTTAGATTTTTCTTATTGGGAGAGACAACTTTTAGCTTGTTGAAGTCTCTGTGGTGTGGGATGATCTGTCATTTAAGACTGAGACATTTCAACTCGTCACACAAACTGCTGCACGCCCACAGAGATTGGGTTTGATACAGAGTGATTTAGAGGCAGATCGTGTTTAGCAAAATAGGAATGTTGGTTTAATTTGACCACACACAGTACACCATAAACACACATAAAATTACTGAACTTTTCCTTGTAACTCAGCACACTTTAAAAAATAATATTAAGAAAAAGGATAGTACATTGGGCTGAAAATTCTAATTTGTGCTTCTGGTTTAAGGAGAGAGCAGACTTAAAGCACCCCACTTTTTTCACTTTTAAAATTCCCTCCGTTTTTATTACAGGTATACATAAATGGATTAATTATATTATTGCATCATGGTATACTCTCATATCAGTTACTTGTTTGTTTGTTTGTTTGTTTTTGAGATTTATTTTTTGTTCTGTGCATATGGGTTTTTGACTGCATGTGTTAAGCACTGTGGGCATGCAGTTCACATGGTGGCCAAAAAAGGGTGTGTGATGGAGAGGGATCTTGGAGTTCTAGACTGTTGTCAGCCCTCGCATGGGTGCTGGGAATAGAACCCAGATGTGACTTAACAGTGTCTTCCACTGTGCAGGTCTTAAAACTTAAACCATAATGTTTGACCTGGCAAGGAAAGTTCCTGCAGGTGGTCGGCTTAATCCCTGAAGCTGTGGAATTCATAAAAGCAAGGGACTGCAGGAATCTCTGTCTTAAGTCTGGCCTCTCAGCCTTCTTTAAGGGCCCAGCTGATATCATGAGACCTTCCTGGAAAAGTCTTTCTTTTATTTCCAATCTATTGTTAGGGACTTTAATTCCCTTAAAAACAAATTTGTCTTATTATTTCTCTCTCTCTCTCTCTCTCTCTCTCTCTCTCTCTCTCTCTTTCTCTCTCTCTGTCCCTGTCTATGGGTGTGTGCACATAAATGCAGGTGCCCATGGAGTCCAGAAGCAGTGAATCCCTCTGTTCAGGTCTTCTATAAGGGCGGGAAGTGCCCTTAGCCACTTAACCATCTCTCCAACTCTCTATGCCCCCACTCCCAGTTAAAAACTCCATATCTTTGCCATAATATATAACATCAACACAAGTTTGATAGCCGATCCATTTTACTGTATTAGATAGAATCAAGGCCCTACCCTCCAGATGATGGGATTGTATGAGTGGGGGCCACTGTGGCTCATTTTAGAAGTCCACTTGCCAGTCCACCTTCATGGAATTTTTCCACTAAACAATGCAGCCCTCTCTCTTCCTCCAGAATATCTCCCCTCTCATTTTCCCATTATCTGTAAGTATATTTGCCTTGATATGTCCCTTCTGGTCAGTGTGTGTGTGTGTGTGTGTGTGTGTGTGTGTGTGTTATTATTTGTCTATACTGATATGTGCTTTACAACCTGTTCACTTTAACTGCTATTTGAGAGTTCATTGAATGCATGTTTATAAGATATATTTATCCAGTCTCCTGTTAATAGATGCTTGCGCTGTTTCTAGATTTTTTTCTATTGTAAAAAAATGCTGATCCGAACACTTCTATATATGTCTCCTGTAGGAGGATAAGATGTATTCTGAGAATACATGTAGGAATAAAAATTTCAGGTCATAGAATATATGAATTTAACTTCAGTACAGAATGTCAAATTTCCAAACTCACATCTCCATCAGCAGCAGATAACCTGTCTCTATTTTATCTCTAACGCTTGGCATAGCTATATTTTTACATTTTTCACCTATAAAAAGCATAAAAATTGGTACCCTATTCTGGCCTTAATTTGCATTTCTCTGTCATTTCAGTGAGGACTTTAAACGTGTCTTCCTAGGTTTGCTAGCCATGGGCTTCTGTGACAGATCTGTTTGTGGCTTTACCCGTGCTTCACTGAGGTGCTATTTTAAGATTTATTTGTAGGCATTTGTCTATATGCATGGTCTTCCTTTTGTTATAAATGTAAGGAAGTTGGAAATGATCACTCGGTCTCTTTATCTGTGGATTGGAATGATGAATAGTGCTATTCATACTTCTGAGAGCTGAAGACGGGAGACTGTATGTAAAGGCCCTGCACACTGACTGAAAAGCAACTGGTGCTTTGCTGGAGGGGGTAAAATGAGGTTGAGAATTAGGTAAATATAAAAATATTCCTTTCAATTAGGAAGCACCACAATGCAATTGATTGGTTGAATGCACACAAATGTTTATGTTGGACTGAGGAATCCAAAATTGTGCTTTGACCATTGCTAATTCCAGAACCTTGAGTGATTTACATAATCCTGTGCCTCGGTTTCCTAGTCTAAAAAATGGGAAAAGTGATAGCATATATTTCTTTGAATTTTAAAAATTCAGTGAATTAATACTAAGAGTGTTTGTTCAGCACATAATAAGCACTGTCTTAGTATCTGATGAGAGTATTACTTGACCAGAATTTCTACCTCCTACTGGATGCCAGGCCAATATCCTTGTGATAAAATGGAAGAGAACTCCTATCACACACTCTTATGTATGTGCATTCTTCTAACTTTGAGTCATTTTTAACAAAGCAAAAGTAGAATTTTTTTTTAATGAATATCTCTGAGTAAGAAATCAATCGCTGGTGAAAATCTGAGCCTAGGTCACTGACATATACACATCACAAAATGACACGAAGTATATGTTGCATGATCCGCAATTCTGGCTGGAAGCTCTCTTCCAGCTTTCTTTAATAGCCTGTGCTTCTGTGAGGAATGCTGAATTACTCCAGGCTGCTCAAGGAAGCGTGACACCAACACAGAAGAGAAATTAAATTGAACTGCTTCGTGAGCCTGAGACCACACTGTAAGGCAATAGTCATTATCCAAGTAAAATGGACTGCCAATTATTGGGACAAAGAAAAAGCAGTATTGCCCTGTATTGGCTATCTTCCCCTAACTAATAAACTGTATTCATTCCCATTTTTCTGCCTTCCTCCTTTGTTCTGCGGAGCCTTTCTCAAGGGTGCTGAATCTGTAGATACTCTTATCTGCCCCTGACAGACAGAGTATGGTTCTTCTAGTGGATATATTTTTAGCAGCCATTATTAAAGCTTATGGATACCACTCTTCTGGGCAAGCATCACCCTACTGTATTCTGAATCACCTGCGTTCAGCCTTCAGGGAGCTGGATGGCTTTACCTGCGGTTGACTTAGGAACTAGAGGCATAAACATCGCACTCTGTGTGTAAGCTTGAGAGGACAGCTAATTATGCTATTATGAGTATTAATTATGCATGATGTTAAAAACAAAAACACTTCCCAATTTCAAGGCACATGTTTTCATCTCCTCTTCCCGATTTCTTACTTTGCACTCTGAACTTGATACAACACATTTCATTAGGCTAAATATTCGTCGTCGTCGTCATCGTAGTCATCATCGTCATCATCGTCGTCTTCGTCGTCGTCGTTGTCGTCGTCGTCATCATCATCTGTTCTGGCTCTCTGGGTATAAAGGATTAGGTTAGCAATTTCTGATACAATCTCTCACACAATTACAGTTAGACAGCTGCAGAGCTGAGATCATAAGAAGGTTCATCTCTACTGGACACCCAAGGTGACCCCGTCTCTCAAGGATCAGCCCCCCTCTGGTCTCCTCCATGTAGTAATATTCTGCTACATCTTGTTTTTTCAAGGAAATCTAAGACCAATCTAAAATCTTCCCAGATGATGAAGTGGCACACGGGTACAAAGAGGAAAGGAAATGGTGGAAGTGATCTCCAGGGAAAAGCTGCTGTTCCGCTTCCGCCCTTTAGGAAGTCTTCGGGAAACCTGCTGTAAGAAACACAGTTGCCAGTTGACACATCACATGCCTTGTGTCACCTTTGAAAGGACCTGCCATTAGATTAAGTTCCTTTGTATTTTTCTTCCATAGCATTTGTGACTTCACATCTCTTTGACTACTGACTTAAAGTGTCACGAAGACCACACTGAACTCCACAAAGGCAGGTAGTCCAGTTTGCATGCACGCTCTATGTTAACTCTGTGGACTTCTCTCCCTCTCCCCTCTCATTTCAAAACACATGGATTTCAAACCAACTGCTGAGTTATGCAGTGGCATGAACCAGAATTACACTTTTATGTGTGGCCATACTGCTTCGAGTTTATCTACGATGACTAGAGGATGAACGTCTTTGAGGAAAAGCTTGAACAGCAGATTCACATTTCATGTGTTAAAATAATGAAAGGCCTATAGTTTGGATCAGCAGAGCCAGATCTGCAAAGGGTTGGAAAGTTCATGAGACACGGGGTCGGTGGCTGAGGATTCTAACTGCTCACCGTACAAAACAATAGCTTTGAATCTGTTCTGGACATAGTCAACTCGAGTATTAATCTAAATGTGAACAGAAACACAGCACTTTCAAGGTTTCCTGCAGTAATAGTGTTCATTTCAGGTCAGTTGTCGATCATTTTTCTGAGACTTACTGAGTTAATGTCTGGGACTGAGAGATAAGATCAGTTAAAAACTGTGTTCTGGAGATGAGATTTTTAGGCCAGTTTTTGAGTGAAAGGAAACATAACTGTATTCATACTTAAAAGAAATATTCCAGACAGTAGGTGGAGTCTGAATATAGTTTATGGGTGGTGTGAACACAACAATCAAAAAGCTGCTAGAAATGGCCAGACTGTGGGCTGCCTTTAAATCTATGACAGGCCATTGTAGAAAAGATGGATTAAAATTATTCTGAGTCCCAAATGGCAGGAACGTGAGGGGAAACTACAGACCATGAAGTTTACGCTCAGAGCAAGAAAAGTGTGTGTTGCTGAGCTGTGTAGACAGACAGAAGGAATTTCCTGGGGGAAGTCAATGAACTTCCATCCCCAACTGTCTTCCAGTGGAGGATGGAGGAATGGCTGAGGGGGTCTGTGGAGTCTCAGATACCGCTGAGGTCTTTGGGGGAGCAGCAACAGGGACAATTCATTATTGTGTCCTCATCTTGTAACTTTATACAAAAGAACTGAGTGTCATGTAAAACATTTAACTAGAACTAGGGAAGTGCAGTTGCTGACCTCTTTAGCAGAGGCACATGGAGTGATGTGTTACTCCTCAGTGGCCTCGGTCTGAACCGTTTTCTTCAATCCTGTTCAGGGGAAGTGTCTTGAGTCTGGTTTAGAAAAATGTAGCTTCACCAGGCAGTGGTGGCACACACCTTTAAAAAACTAGCACTCAGGAGGCAGAAGCAGGTAGATGGATTTCTGTTAGTTTGAGGCCAGCCTGATCTACAGAGCAAGTTCCAGGACAGCCAGGGCTACAAAGAGAAACGCTGTTTCAAAAAACCAAGAAAAAGATAAGGAAAAAATATAAAAAAAAAAAAAAGTAAAAGAAAAAAAAACCCTAGCTTGAAGTCCTCTTTGTATATTTGTGAATTGTATATATTTTGGCATATTTTCTGGTCACCAATCACTTTCTATTTATTAAACAGGGACAATATTATCTGCTTTTGTTTTGTTTCTACAGTTTCTTGTAAGAAATGATCTTTACAAAGTTCCCAAGAGTCATAGCATTTTAATACATGGGGACAGTGCCTGAAAAGAAGCATACACCCTCCCATACACACACTCACACAAAAACACAAACACACACACACACACACACACACAGAGAGAGAGAGAGAGAGAGAGAGAGAGAGAGAGAGAGAGAGACAGAGAGAGAGACAGAGAGAGACAGAGAGAGGGAGAGACAGAGAGACACAGAGAGAGACAGAGACAGAGAGAGAAAGCAAGAGAGACAGAGAGACAGAGAGAATCAGAGACAGAGAGTCAGAGACACATGCAGAGAGAGACACAGAGAGAGATAAAGACAGAGACAAAGAGACACACACAGAGAGAACATTTGTCATTATTGGATGTCTTCTTCAGTTGTCGTCTACCTTTTTAATTTTGACCACAGAGTTCACTGATTTGTCTAGGCTGGCAGCCAAGCACACTTCAGGATTTCGCCTGTCCCAGCACGTCCAATTCTGGGATTACAGACATTTGCCACCTTCGACTTTTACATGAGTACTGGGTATGTGAACTTAAGTCTTTATGTTTGTACTCCCTGAGTTCCTAAAGCAAATGGTATATACTTATATGGGGAACAGGATGGCAGGTAGCACAGTAACTGAAGAGTTAACCAGTAAGAGGAAGTGCTTCCTGATTGAGCTGATGGCATCCTGTCTCCAGGATATTATTCACTTCCCCCCTCTAATTTGATGCATCTTTAAAGATAACCATTTGCATGAGTTTCTAAACACTGTGAGAAATTAGCCATAATTCCGAGGGGGTGATGTATGGTGCTTGAAGCTTCTCCAGACTAGTGCTGGGGAGTGGGAGGGAATAATTGATTCTCTTGGATTGGTACCCATCTTCATTTGGATGCTGGATGGGGGTGGAATTGGTCTCTAAATAAACATGATTCATCGTTTATTGGAAAAACTGAAAAATTCCTTTGAAAATGCAACAGAACTCTATTATGCTGCAGTTATCGGTATTGCAATCTGTTCCGATGAATGCAATTACAAATCCATTTAGGAAAGAGTATGATTGGGGAGTGTGTTTGCTTGCGGTTATCCTTCAGACACCTCAACAGTGCTCTGTAAAGGATTCCTCCCAAACTCTTTGGGTTCTGTTCACTTCTAGCGCCTGTCACAATGCCCAGAACAATTTGGGGTTTTTGCTAATATTTGCTGACATCTCATTATGCAGTCTGCCTTGTATGTTTGCCCACCTGATGCAGAGTGTCTCAGAAACTGGTTATAGTTGCTTAGTTGCTTTTATGTGACTGTTATATGTGTCCTCTGAGCCTAATAGACTGTTTCTTAGCTGGTGTACATCTGATACACACCCTCAACATCCTACTTAAAGTTACTAGAGTTGAGCCATTTAGAATAAATCTTCTCAAGAGTGTAGGCATCACACATGATAAGGAGACTCATTGTAGAATTTCCATGGGAAATTGGAGCTGAAGTGTGACCCAAAGTGAACAGCTTGATGCCACATCACTCCATATGGGGACTAAACAATACTATGACTTCCACCACGTCTTTAAAGGACTTACACGTTTGTCTCTCAAGAAGACAGCATTTGACTTGGGAACCCAGAGAAGGGGCTGTGTGGTGTTGAAAGAGAAATACACCAAAAGAAAACAAGTCTTTTTACCACTTGCTCTAATCTCTCTAGTCCAGGTAGTGAGCTGATAGAACAGGAAGAAAGTAGAGAAAGAATTCGTGGTCAGCATCCGCAGCAAGGTCCAAGGAACACCAGAGGGGGAGTAAGCAGTTGAAACAGCAAGGGGGCAGAAGGAAAGAGACACACCTTTTCTTTCAGAAATGAGGCTCAAGTTTGTTTGAAATTAGAAAAAAATAAAGTAGCTGAAAAGAAGGGGAACTGTTTGTGGAGAACAGCAGGGCTAGAGGACCAGCGGATCTGTCAGGACTGTGGTCAAAGGGTGGAGAAGGCGACCCAGCATAATGTAATGGAAGAAGTGGAAGGGGAGGAATGGAATTATTCCCATTTGTGTTCATGCTGAATGAAGACTTTATTAAACTGCGTCCATGAACATTATAGATGTCACTGAAGACTTCATACGTGTGCAGATCCCTACCCCAATCCCATCATTTGAGGTATCTCTCCTTTCCCAATCTTCCCTAAGGCAGCAAAGTGGTTTAACGTCTTCATGGTGCTTACTCATTCTCTTCTCTCTGGATGGAAACTTGTTTATCCCTTTGCAGACTCTGCTTCAATAATCCCCCCTTAGTAATATAGGGCATCCTTGCACAATCTCTCTGGGCTTTTTTTTCCCCCAAGAAATAAAATCTGCAGGTGAGTCAATAGGTGAACTTTCCTCTGATTTGATACACTTTCATTTAGGTTAAAAGAAAGCGGGAATTGTGCTCAGAAAAGAACGCAAGGGCAGGTTGGTAAGGGAATCCTGGATTCAAACAAAATCATCAGTGGGGTGCCTTGGCTGTCAGACATGAAAACCGCATGGTGACTTTTGGCAAGTGCTTTTTATATCTTCTTTGCAAGCTTCCGGTGAATTTCCTATTGGGAGACATTGTATCCACTCGATTGAAAGTCGCAGAGCTCCTGCCATGTCACACAGAAGATTTTTCAACATAGTTTCATGTTCTCATTTGCTTCCAATCAATGAGCTCACCTAGAGTAGTAAAAACACAGTTCTGACAGATGAAAGTGGTAACGGTCGAGATTTAACTGGACTCAGCTAAAAGTAAGACTGTGGTAGATTTATAATTCTAAATTCTGATAGTCTTTCAATGGCCGCTATTCCAGCAGCCTGTTCAGGTGTGCAATCTTCAAAGGCAAAGACCATGGTTACAGCTCCAAACCATATTTCTAATCAGCTCTCCTCTCTCTACCCATGTTTCTACTCCCAGAGTCTTGGCATTTCCTTGGTATCTTTGCTTTTAATCTGTGTCTTTGATCCATTGCGGATGCAGTAAGTGATGTGGTAGCAAACTACATGCTGTGTGATGATTCCCTATCCACTCACTGGGCAAACAGATGAGCCGTAGAAAGACATCTTGCTGTTCTCAAGGTTTGGAACAATATGAATACTATCGCTGTAAACATCTATGTTCAAGGTTTGATGTAGAATCAAGTTTTCAAACAGTTGGAGAAGTAAGCATAATAGTTACATCGTATGATAAAATGTTTACTTTTTAGCACATTTGCCAAGCTGTCTCGTAAAGGAGGTGTATAATTTTGAATTTCCATCACTTATAACTGGAAATTCTTGCTGTTCTATATCCTTGCCAGCATTTGATGTCAATCATTCAGACTTTGGCCATTCTAATAGGTGTTTGGTAGTATCTTGTTATTTGTAGTTCTCTAATAAAATATGCTGTTGAATGTCTATTTGAATATTTAATGTATGTGTGACTTCTTCTACATACTTTTTGAAGGTTTATTTATTTATTTATTTATTTTTTATTTGCATATATGTCTGAGTGTATGCTCACATGTATGTGTGGGTATGGGTGCCTGTGAATGGACGGAAAAGCTCAAAGAGGGAGTCAAGGGTTTTCTCTTTGTGTGTGTCCATGTATGTGTGTCTCTCTGTGTGTGTCCGTGTGTGTGTGTATATGTGTGTGTCCGTGTGTGTATGTTTGTGTGTGTGTCTGTGTGTGTGTGTGTCCCCATTCCTTTGAGGCAGGGTTTTTCTCTAAACCTGAAGCTTACATTTTCTAGGCCAGGCCAGAAGCCAGCAAACTTCAGCGCTGCCTCTGTCTCTGTCTCCATTAGAGCTGGGGTTATAGGTGTATGCACATGTATGTACAGCTTGTTGTGTTGGGATCTGAATTTTGGTCCTTGTGACTGAACAGAATGAAATCTGAACTTCTGAGGCTCTCTCTACCCTCTTTTGCATGTGTTTAAACCAAAGTGTTTGTTGCTCACTTTTGAGAGTTTTTTTTTGTTTTTGTTGTTGTTTTTTTTTTTTTTTTTTTTTTTTTTTTTTTTTTTTTTTTTTTTTTTTGGTATGGCCTTTTACAGAGTAGAAGCTTTTCATTACAATGACATCCAGAGCATCATTTATTTCTTCCACAAATCATCACTTTGGTGTTGTATATAAAAACAAATTGTTTCTACACCTCTGATGACCTAGATCTTCTATTAACTTAATTTAGGCTTCTGGTTACATTGCCTTAACAGTCAAGAAGCAGAGAGCAGACAGGGAGTGGGGCCAGGCTGTCAGACTTCAAGACTGATCCTCCCACCCCCAACTCAGTCTTCCAGTAAGACACCACTTCCTAAAGTTTCCACCATCTTCCAAAACATCACCACCATATAGGGGCAAACTGTTCAAACACATGAGACTGTGAGGACATTTTACATCCAATCTAGAATACCAAGTTATCCCGGGTACCCAATAGTGATGATGGTGATACTATTATCAAATAGACTATAGTAGATATCCTGACCACTGTAACTATGATGCTCTCAGGGTTCAACCATGGGTTCTCCCATCCTGATTAACTAATTTCATCCCAACCACCTTCCTCTAACTCCATTTCTAAAGACCAGAGTCAGATTAAATTTCTACCTTCGTAATATTCATAATGAGAACAAAATTCATCTTGAGCCTTCATAGGGATCCGTCATATTAAAATCAGCACTGTGCCTTGATTTATGTTTTTGTACATGGACATTCAAATTTTCTGACACTGTTTGTTAAAAATCTGTTTTTGTGTCTCTTTTGTTGCATTTGTTCTTGTCTAAAGATAATTTGATTTGACTCTCTATGGGCCTGTTTTCCTTTTATCTTTTTGGCTCCATTGTTCATTAAGTTTTCTTTAATAACACACACAGTTTGGCTAATAATAAGCCTAGAAAGTATGTACAGCCAGGCTTCTGGCTTTGTCCTTTCGCAGTGTAAACTTAGCTATTTGTCTTCTCAAATGTTTAGAATAACTTTATTGATAGTCAGAAGGTATATAATTAAGGTTTTAATTATTACTAGTGGGATTTACACATGAAATTAGGGAAAAATGAGACACTGGCAGTATTTAGTGTTCCTTTCATTGGACATAGAATTCATGGTCAATTATTTAGTTAGTTAATGTTTTTCAGCAGAATGTAACCGTTTGTCCTCACAGGGATTGTGTATGTTTTTAGAAAGACTTAATTTGATTTTTAATTTTGTGTGTGCGTGTCTATGTGTGGAGATGTACATACGTGCATTGTCCATAGGCCAGAAGAGGCTGTCAGATCTCCCGGAGCTTGAGTTAAAGGTAGATGTAAACTGCCATGTAAATACTGGGAACCAAACTAAGACTTTTAATTAATGAGACATCTCTCCAACTCTTGTATGCTTTTACTAGATAATTTAAATCTATATATTCCAGGTTTTAGATATCACCATGAATAGTGTTATACACTTAATATCTAATTTTGCTTACTCACTGTTGGCCTAACTGAAGTTGCCAACTTTTGTCTAAAAAATGCTTTAATCTTGAAGTCTTGCTACAGTTACTTATTAGTCCCTCAAGGCACTTTATGTCAATACATATTTTTTACGTGGTTAATCATCTCACCTTTGAGTAAAGAGTTATGTTTCTGGCCTGGAAAGATGGCTCAGTGGTAATGGATCCTCACTGCTCTTGCAGAGGACCAAAGGTTGGTTCCCAGCACCTGTGTCAGGCAGTTCATAACTTTCTGTGACTCTATTCCTAGGAGATTTGATCCTCTCTTCTGGCTTCTGTGGGCACCTACCTGCACACATGCTCACACGCACACAACACACACCACACACACACACACACACACCACACACACACACACACACACACACACACACACACACACACACGCGCGCGCGCGCGCGCGCTCTCGTGCTTTAAAAGAGGGGTTGTTGGGGACACAGGGGTCCTTGCATTCACAGATAAATGCTAGAGAAGCCAGGACTGTTAAACATCCATGGGTGTTTCCTCAGTGGAGGAAATACAGACCTGCATCCTTGCCAGAAAGCTGGATGTGGATGCTGTTAATGACCTTGTGACCTTTTCTTATCTGTAAAGGCAGAACTCAACCAGTTCTGCCAGAATGTCTACCCCAGACTCTCCCTATGCTTTTTTCTTTATCTCTCAGGTAATAGAACGCATCCTCACAGGAGATAGCATCCTGACCTCTATGCCATCTCAGTTACAGACAACAGGAGATTTTATGCCTTTAAACAATAGAAACTATCTTCATGGTCACATATGCTTCGCAGAGGACTTTCTATGCAGTCATACCTCAAGCTTTATAGTACACCTGGAATTGAAATGAGTCTTTCCTGGAAACTTTTTCCCCCCAAATTATACTGTGTTTAAATATACTTGGCATCAGATCCTAGGAGTTTGATCTTCTAAGTTTAAGTCAAAGTGAACTGAGTTTTTCTTCTCACCTCTTCCTGGATACTTTAGTTATCAGCAGTGCTTCCTGCAAGGATCCCAACACAGGTTTGATTTCTCTCCACTTTCTCTAACATTTCCTTCTCTTCACAGCCTCTAGGGTTTCCAGTTGATTTTGAAAGTCATCGTGTGCCTTGATCATACTTTTGCCCAGGAAAGCTTTGAGTATTTCACCACCTGTGATCATGCTGGCTGTATGCTATTTTGTGTGTTTTATTGAAGTGAAAAGGTTTCCCTCTGATTCCAGCTTGGTGAGAGTCTTCTGGATGAGCACATGGTGGGTTCTGTCAAGTGTTTTTTCTGTACCTATTGATATCTTCATTTTGCTTCTTAGCCAGATGGTGTGATTGGTTATATTAGTTCATTTCCAAATGTTGAAGCTGTCTGACAGTCTCTGAATAAGTTCCACTTGGTAGTGGTATATAATTCTTTTCAATCTTTTTAAATGCAATTTGTTAACATATTGTTATTATTTTTACATCTCTGTTCATAAGATAAATCACTCTATGTGTTCTTTATAATATCTTTAGTTTTGGTATTAGGTTAACATTGATATTTTGCCTCATATTTTGGAGAAGACTATAGACAATCAGCTTAACTTCTTCCTTAAGTACTTAATATACATCACTAGTGAACTCTGTCTCTAGTGACTTCTTCTGGGGTAGATGAAGCATTGATTACATTTTAATAGTTATATCCCTATCCAGACTGGCATTTCCTCAAATAATACTATACCATTTCATAGATAATGCAACTGATTTATGATAGGAATAAACCATTGTACATTCCTTTGTCCTGTCCCTTGCATCTTTGCTGTCACTAATGTCACTAACACACACACACACACACACACACACACACACAGTAATTTATACAAATACATATACAACTATATAAGCAAATAATGTCACTATTTTATTTTGAATGAATAAATCTGTTGTATCGATTAAGAATATGAAGCAGGAAAGTGTTGTTTTACTTGAATTTACTCCTTCTCTGGTGTTCTTTTTCCTAAAGGTAGATCTGAGTTTTTTGACACATGTCAGTTTTAATTCTCTCCAAGAACCATTGTCATGACAAGTAATCTTGCTGGAGGTGACTTCTCCCAACTTTCCTTTGAGGGAGTCTGTGTGTATCTTTTACTTTTAAAGGATAATTAAATGTGGAATGGAACTCTAGATTGGTGTTTCCACCAACCTAAGATTTTCTCTCACTATTTAAAATATGTTACTTTTCTTGCTTGTGTGTTTTTTTTTAGGAGAAGTTTGATATAATTATTGTTTCATTCCTTCAGAGGAAAGCTGATTTATCCTCTGAAAAATTTCAAGATATATTCTTAGTTCTTGATTTTATCAAGTGTGAAGCTATAATGCTTTAGTGTTAGTACATTTGGTTTACTTTGGGGGCATTTTTAGTGTTTCCTATGTGGATTTTGTCTAGTTTTACATTCATCTTTATTGGCATTCTTTGACTACATATTTGTTTTGGTGTCTGACATTAGCTTGGGAAGTTTCACAGTTTGTTTATTTATTTATTTATTTTTGAATATTTTATTTACATTTCAGATGCTATCCCCTTGACCCATTTCCACTCCCTAGAAAACCCCTATCCCATCCTCCTTCCTCCTTTTTGCTTTTATACATTTTTTAAATGTTAATCAAGGGCTTTATAAGTTTGGTAATGCTCAATAATAAGATGCCCATACAATCAGAAGTGTAACCAAATACCCAACCTAGATATACCAACTATCTTTGAGTGGTGGAGACACTTGAACATCTGCCTCCATCTCTCTCTCTCTCTCTCTCTCTCTCTCTCTCTCTCTCTCTCTCTCTCATCTTCTAGTTCCTCCTCTCCTTACTCATCCTCTTCTTCTCCTTACTTCTCACACCTTAGCTCCTCCTATATATCACCCTTCCTGTTAAAACTTTTCTCTTAAAATACAATTAGAGCACAACTATACCAATTTGTGTCAGTAAAGTATAAGATAGACCTAATACCCAGTCCATCATTTTGTTGAATAAATAGAACCTCTGTCATCTCCCCTAACTTAAAGACTTAGTTCTGAACCTGGCTTTTGAATGAATGTCAGCTGAAAACCATCCTCTCAAATATTTTCTCTCAAAGTAAATAGCAAGGATTGGCTATGAGACTATAAGTCTTCAACCATGTCAGAAATCCAGAATGACTGAGTTAACTGAATTTATGGGAAGCACAAAGCATAGCTTCTAAAACTTAGTCAATTTATAGAGACCGCTCAACACCTGGACAGTTCCTACACTACAAAACATTGGAGTACCCGATTTTCAGCCTTCTGGCCCAAGATAATCTGACAGACCTAGTGATGCAGAATTATTAATGTATTACTCTGTCTTGGCAGATACAATCAGTCAACTATTCTGTAAGTGTGTTTTTTTCTGCACAGTAATTTGTCTGTAGATGAAAAGAGGCAATTCTTGCCTAGTGGCTGTCCCACCACAACTGGAGTAACTCCAAAGATGCTCAATTTCTTCTTAAAACCCAAGACAGAAAGCTGTCAGGAGCAGACAGGTCTCTAATCAAAATGAACATTAATACAGAAATGTTTGTAATGTCAATTCTGTGGACTTCTGACGTTTTGAAAACCAACTATCCATGTAAGGCAATCTGGACTGTTGTCTGTTAACTCCTCTCAGCTATTTCTAAATAAAATATAGAAAACACCCTAACAATAAACTCAGAGCCATGAATTTGCTATAGGCCCTTAAATAACAGGCTAACCATCTCAAATCAGTTAAAAAAGGTTAAAGAAGGACTGGGACTAAGCCTTGTATTCCTAAATGTGTTATATAGGCACAGTGCCTATGAGAGTAACAATATTTATCTCACTTTTATATCAATAAGAAGCTCATACCAGTGAAAACCTTAAATTTGAAATCAAAGTAAATTTTGTACTATTTAAGATATTATAACTTCATCTTAATAACAATTATACATATTTCTACCCATAGGTTATGGCTATGCAATAAATCCTAGCTAATCTTCCCTGTCCTAACAAAACCACTACTTTTCCCTAGAAAGACAGCTCAATATTAACCACCTCAGTCCCCAAGTCCAGGGAATAGGGGCGCTGACTCTTCATTAACTTCTTCAAGCTGATTATGGGCTTTGAGATATTAGAAGAGGGCCAGGGGGAAGAGAAAATTGATAAGCCTCTGATGCTGTGTCTTCACTGCATCCAGCTGAAATTCCAGGACATCAGAGATTTGAGCAGGTCTGCTCAGCTTGCTTGACGAGTAGATACACCAAGGCTGTGTATTCTGCAATATATAATTCTCAAAACAAATTTTAGTATCAAGATAATTTTTGTTTGAATTCTGGAATCTAGTCTTCTGGCAGCCTGCCTCTGTCATGTCTAATCCATATAATTCTGGGAGTTTCTATGAGAATGTGCTCCCACCATCCTCCCATTCCCACCTCCCTGCTCTGGAAATTCCCCAACACTAGTGAATCCAAACTTTCAGGCAACAAGGCTGTCCACTTCCACTGATGCCTGGCAAGGCCACCCTCAACTACCTATACAGGTGGAGCCATGAGTCCCTCCCTTTGTGTTCTCAGGCTGGAGATTTTAGAATGGCTACTCCAGCTTGTTTCTTAGAACCATTTGCTTGAAAATTTGTTTTCCGGCCTTTTACTCTAAGGTAGAGTCTGTCTTTGCCACTGAGGTGGGTTTCCTGTATGCAGCAAAATGCTGAGTCCTGTTTATGTAGTCAGTCCATTAGTCTATGTCTTTTAATTGGGGAATTGAGTCCATTGATGTTAAGAGATATTAAGGAACAGTGATTGTTGCTTTCTGTTTGTTATTAGAGGTAGAATTATCTATGTGTGGCTATCTTCTTTTGTCTTTGTTAGAAGAGGAATACTTTCTTGATCTTTCTAGGGTATAATTTCCCTCCTTTTATTGGAGTTTTTCTGCTATTATTTTTTGTAATGCTGGGTTTGTGGGAAGGTACTGTGTAAATTTGGTTTTGTCGTGGAGTATCTTTGTTTCTCCATCTATGGTAATTTAGAGTTTTGCTGGGTAAAGTAGCCTGGGCTGGCATTTGTGTTCTCTTAGGGTCTGTATGACATCTGTCCAGCATCTTCTAGCTTTTACAGTATCTGTTGAGAAGTCTGGTGTAATTCTGATAGGTCTGCCTTTATATGTTACTTGGTATTTTTCCCTTACTGCATTTAATATTCTTTCTTTGTTTTGTGTGCTTGGTGTTTTGATTATTATGTGATAGGGGGGATTTCTTTTCTGGTCTAGTCTATTTGGTGTTCTATAGGCTTCTTGCATGTTTATGGGCATCTCATTCTTTAGGTTAGGAAAGTTTTCTTCTATAATTTTGTTTAAGATATTTATTGGCCCTTTAAGTTGAGAAACTTCACTCTCATCTATACCTATTATCCTTAGGTTTGGTCTTTTCATTGTGTCCTGGATTTTCTGGATGTTTTGTGTTAAGAACTTTTTGCATTTTGTGTTTTCTTTGACAGTTGTGTCAATATTTTCTATGATATCTTCTTCACCTGAGATTCTCTCTTTTATCTCTTGTATTCTGTTGGTGATGCTTGCATCTATGACTCCTGATTTCTTTCCTAGGTTTTCTATCTCCAGGGTAGTTCTCTCTTTGTGATTTCTTTATTGTTTCTGCTTCCATTTTTATGTCCTGGATGGTTTTGTTCAGTTCCTTCACCTGTTTGGTTGTGTTCTCTTGTAATTCTTTAAGGGATTTTTGTGTTTTCTCTTTAAGGGCTTCTACCTGTTTACTTGTGTTCTCCTCACATTCTTTGAGAGTGTTATTTATGTCCTTCTTAAAGTCCTCTATCATCATCATTAGAAGTGATTTTAAATCTGAATCTTGCTTTCCTAGTGATATGGGGAATTCAAGACTTTCTTGTGTGGGAGAACTAGGTTCTAATATTGGTAAGTACCCTGGGTTGCTGATGCTTATGTTCTTGCACTTGCCTTTCACCATGTGAATCTCCTTAGTGGTACCTGCCCTGTCTCTGACTGGAGCCTGTCTTTCCTATTATCTTGGTTGTATCAGAACTGTGTGGGTGTTACTACTGGGGTTAGAGCTGCAGCCCAAGATCTGCTCAGTGCTCAGGTGCAGACAGGAAGGAACAAGTGTTCTGGGCCAACAGTGACTTCCTGGGTCCTAGTGGGTCCCAGTTACTCCCTGTTTGGGGCGGGTGTTGCTGTCTCCTTACCTAAGACATATACTGCCCAGGTTAGAGCTCCTGGGAGGTCTGCTTCTTCTGGGTTCTGTGAGATTGGGGGCAGAGCTGCCACCCAGGATCTGCTCTGTGCCCAAGCCCAGACCAGTTTCATAGTTCTTACTTGTTTGAACATTGTATTTCTGTCTTCCTCTTTTTTCTTCCTGATAATGCCACTTTGTGTCACCCTTTCTAACCCTGGTGTATATGCTCGGAGATATTGTGAATTGCATCTTTTCTTTTAAAAAGTTCTCCTGTCTTCTGTTCATGAATGCAGATACAATGTTTGGGGTTCGGTTAATATGTATCTGAAGTAAATATGAGAAGATGTAGATAGCAAATTTTAGTGACACAGACATTCTAGTCACTTCCCCAAGCTGTGAATTTCATTTTTCTTTACTGACTTTCAAATATATTTTATAAGCATCATTAATCCCCTATCATAATTACATCTACAGCTAAAGTCATAAAACAGGAACATGATTATCTGTCACCACTAGTCATCGAAATCCATCATCAAAGACTGTCCAGTTACCTATAATTGCACTGCCTTATGAATTACTGTCAAGAAAACTTACAAAAAAGATTTCAAGAGAAAAGATTTAAGCCAGAGATACTATTAAAGTCAGAAAGTTGGCAATGCACCTAGCTAATCTTAAAGCAATATCTCTCACCAACTGTTGATGTGGGAAATGATGTCCTCCAATGTTGATAAACCTTGAACTACTGAAGGCTTTCCTCCAATTCATACTACAAGCACAAGCATAAACAGGAGCCTGATCTGACCAGTGGTCTTAACATCTGCAGAAAGTACAGAGGTGCCTTGGAAACCAGCTCAACAGTCTAATCCCCCTTCTTCTCCTGGTTTCACTATCCTGTAACCATGACAGAACTGTAGGCATGATAGAACTGCACTGTTTGGGGAAGTCTGGGAAGACTTCGATGGTCTTTGCATGCAGATCTCTACTCCATCACAGTTAGAAATGGACTCATATCTAGTCCCTATGGTACTCATCTTAAGGATGCATGTAGTAATGTTTATGTCACAATCAGAATTAGAATTATTACTTTGATCTAAGCAAACCTGTGTGCATACGTGTGTGTGTGTGTGTGTGTATCTGTGTGTGTGTGTATGTGTGTGTGTGTTACACAAAGAAGAAAGTAATTCAAGTGCTGAGATGAAGATATCAGATTTTGGTAACTTGGTTGAACGTCTGAACGACCACTTGTGGACCTCTAGATAAGCATACAGAATATTGAGACAAGGAGATTGTCGTGATTTATTAGTTGTGTCCATTAAATATTTTCCCATTTTTCATTTATTTAAGCAGTTTTTATTGTTTTTTTTCCAATAATTTATTTTTATTTACTTTACATCCTGATTACAGCCCCTCCCTCCTCTCTTCCCAGTCCCACCCTTACTCTCATTGCCTCTGTCCCTTCTCCTCAGAGAAGCAGAGCCCTTCTTGGGTACCACTCCACCATAGGACCTAGTCCCAGCAGGACTGGGCACATCCTCTTTCACTGAGGCCCAACCAGGCATTCTGGGTAGAAGAAAGGGGACCCAATGGCAGGAAACAAAGACTGAGACAGCCCCATTCCACTTGTTACGGGACCCACATGAAGACCTAGCTGCACATTTGCCACAAATGTGTAGAGGTCTAGGTCCAGCCTCTGTATGTTCTTTGGTTGGTGGCCCAGACACTGTGAGCCCCAATGGTTCCAGGTTAGTTGGCTCTATAGCTCTTCTTGTGGTGTCCTTCACCCCTCCAGCTTGCTCCCTTCTATCCCCCACTCTTCCACAAGACTCCCCAAGCTCTCCCTGGTGTTTGGTTGTGGATTCCCACTTCTGCCTCCATCTGCTGTTGAGTGAAGGCTCTCAAGAGGTCTGATTGCTTTCTCCCATGTTGATAATTCCTTGTTTTCCTCCCCTGAGATACTTTCTTTGTATTTAGCCTTCAAAAATTGAACCATAATGTGTCCTGGTGTGGATCTCTCTAGATTTATCCTGTTTGGAGTTTATTTAGTTTCTCTTACATCTAATTTGCCACACTTTGGAATTTTTTTTTTCCGTGAGACGCGACAACAGAGTCCTCACGGGATTCGAACCAGCACGGGAAGAGGTGCGTCCGCCCTCTGCCGGCAGATGCCCAAGAGCTGCGCCACGGAGCGCTCACTGTGGAAAATTTTCATCTGTTGCTTTTTGACTATTTTTTCTGGCCCCACTTTCTTTTACTCTCTTTTGAGATTCAGTATAATCCTTTGTGTCTTTGCAGTTCTCTTTACTTTCCTTTATTTTTCTCTCTGTATTCTAAAGTACCCTCCCCACCCCCCGTTTTCTCCATTATTTAAAGCCACATATTGTATCTTCATATTGGATTTCTTGGTTTTTTCCTTTTGGTTTCCAACTCTTTGATTTATCCCCTCAATATCTTGATCTTTTTTGATGAGACATTCTTTTTTCTTTGTTGTATGCATTTTCATTTACCTGGAATGTTTCTTATGATGGCAGAATTATAACCTTTATCAGGCTTATCTGTGGCACGTTGATACTATCATCTGTTTATAGTCTTTTCTCATCCAGCTCGGAGAATTCCTACGTATTGGTGTGCGCTAGACTCTAGCTGGTATTGCACCAGTGTGCACATCTTGGCTTGCACACTGCATTGTAGCTTGTAGCATTCACATCTGGATTAGGCCATTCACGCCAGTCTCCTCCAGCAGTCTGTACAGCACCTTGCAACACTGTGAAAGTGACCCAGCAATGAGGAAGCATCGAGCTTTGTTCTAATTGATTTCTCTTCAAGTTGTGTATCATTTCAACAATAGACTCTTACCGTCTAAATTGCATGAGATTGTATTGTTTTGGAGACATCTGAGCTTCTTTCACTAGAAACTCACAGGAAGCAACCCATACCCAGCACTAGGATTTTTTAAAAAATAAACACTATCTTCTAGAAGTAATGTTATCCAGCCATGACATACATGTATCTCAATTATATATTGGGAAAGGGTCTTCTCCAACCCTGCATATATATATATATATATATATATATATATATATATATATATGTGTGTGTGA
>JANHMN010000022.1:30370884-30403533 GCA_030674055.1 Rhabdomys pumilio
TGTGTGTGTGTGTGTGTGTGTGTGTGTGTGTGTGTGGTGTGTCTTATAGAGTAGTAGGTTTCCATATGGCTTTTTAATATATTGTTTATTTTGACTAACCCTCATTTTCTGTCCCTCAACCAACTAGTCTTCCGTATGCTTATTTAAACTCTCCTAACTCCAGTTTTCTGCCTTCCAGTTTTACAACATATATATATGTATATATATATATATATATATATATATATATATATATATATATATATGTGTGTGTGTGTGTGTGTGTGTGTGTGTGTGTGTGTGTATATATATATATATATATATATATATATATATGCCTTCACCATTAAATGCCCCACTTTGTGACTCTATTGTAGTTTCCTAGCTTTTCAGATGTTCCAGGTTAAATACACAAATTTAAAGGCTCAAAGTTTGTATTCACACATGAGAGAAAATGTGGAGTACTTGTTTTTCTGGACCTAGGTTAACATATTCAGTATATTTTTCCCAGCTCTATCTAATTACATGAGGATTTTGTTTATCCTTATAGTAAAATAAAAATTTTGTGTATATATGTACCATCTTTTCATTGTGTATTCATCTGTTGAGGGTCGTCAGGCTGATTTCAATCCTTAGATATTGTGAATTGAGCACACCCTAACATGTGAATCCTTACCTTTAATTTTTTGGTTTTCTTGATGATAGCCATTCTGAATGAGTTGGTGAGGAATCTCACAGCATCATAATGTTTGGTCCATGGTTGCTTGGCTCTATGAACTTGGGAAAAACATAGTAGTTACAGGAGTGTATGGAGACTCTCATCACAGAGAGATTTTAAAAAATTAATTAAATTAAATTAATTAAATTAATTTTTTAAAAAAAGGAATCATAGCCAGATATAATCTTCAAAAGCATTCTTCCATTGACCCAGTTCCTCCAGCTAGACATCACGTCATGTTTCCACTACTTCCTAAAATAGCACCGCCAGCTGGGGTCCAAGAGTTCAGTGACTGACTCTATAGACAGCATTTATTTCAAAACCACAGTATGTGAGAGTTAACAGCACTACAAAAAGCAGATAAGGAGCAAACTACCCTTTCTCATCACTTGCTACAGGTAACATCTAACCTTCTTAACAAACTTCATTCAAAAACCCATGGAAATATTGTGATAGGTTTTGTAACTGCTTTTAAAGGGAAGTAGTTGGTGAATAACTTTTTTAAAATGGGATTTGACCACTTTAAAAAGCATAAGACTTCCAGAAGCTTTGGGGGATATCTACTTGGTGACTCCAAAACATGTAAGTCGAAGCCCTCTAGTGGAAGGTTCCAGAATCACTCATGTAATGACTACAAACGAGAGAAAACCAAGTTTGTTAAGTATTGAATGCAGTTGTGCTCTTAAGAACAAGCTGGATCAAATATCTTTATTAGTACTTATCTGTGATATAGCTTGTGTTATCACTTCCTTATGCTTCCGTCAGTTGACCTGAAACAGCCATTATTAGTCTCTATACATCTCAGGTAGTCAAGAATGGTGTGGCCTTCGGTACAGACATTGTCTTGATTTCTATCAGTCTAGAGCCACCTCTGATCAATCACTACATTGTCTGGATGTAGTACATCCAGTTGCTGGATGGTACAGGATATTTGTAACTTCATGACTGAGGATGAATTCTGACTGTTTCTGGAAAAGAACACATTTTGTGTGTGTGTGTGTGTGTGTGTGTGTGTGTGTGTGTGTGTACCTGTTCTCACATTCTGGCAGGAGGTAGTTGTCAATGGCTGTAATGATTGAAGCCAGTTTTCATAATAGATTATTCGGAGGCCATTTGTAGAAAGACATTTAATCTTTATGTTTAGAAATTGTCATTGGGTCAATTCATCTCTCCTGATTTCAGCCATTTTGGAGCTTACATAGAAAGAATACCAATCAATTATGTTAGACTTGGTTATGCCATCTGAAGCACCTCCATTTCTGTTAAATTGTGGGAATTTTCTGAAACCGTAAGAATTAGTATTTCTTTACTAAGTTCCTTATTTTCCTAGATTCCTGATACCCCTACCCCACTGATGGTAACGTTTGACCACAAGAGAAGTCCTCAGACATCCATCTTCTCTCCAACTCTTTCCCCCTTCTGTAAGTTTCTCTAGTTTGTTTGCTAATGGTGAGCTCCCTGCTCTCGATCTAGAGACCTCCTTTTTTTTCTTCTTCTCGTGTTGAACCTGCTCTACTGCTCCTCTGCTTGCCTGCCTTTCCTTTGGTCAACCTGGACACGAGGATGCCACTCAAAACACTTTCTCACAGCTTAACTTCTCAGCTTCTCAGTTTTCTTCCTGAACTTCCACTTCTATATGTCTGATGGTCAATCAGTCTTATGTTTAGATGCCTGTACCCTTGTCTTTCAAAACCCAGAGACTGAACTCTTTCCAGATAACCAAATAGCAATTGTCCCCCATTTTGATTCATTCCGTTCCTTGGCATCACCTTACCCTAAGCGATTCCTCAGCCTACTCCCTGTCTTTGGGGGCCTGTGTAACTCTTCCGCCCTTGGTGTAAGTGTGGCTGACATTACTTTCTCAATTCCCTATTTTCTAGAGCCTTCTTAGGCTATTCCATATGCTGTAGGAGAAATACCACCTTAGTCAGAACCTTCCAAACCCAAACAAACTTGCTTGCAGGCATCCTTTTCCAAAACATCAGAATTCTGGACCCCATTGCTGCTGAGGAAAGAGGTATCCATCCTTTTCTACAGGATGCTGCTATGGAAACCACTCCAGATTGGTCCAAGATGCAGCAAGGAAAGTCAATGACCCAGCATCTGAACTCCCTTGATATTCTCCCTCTTGAGGATGATGACCTGACGAGCTTCCTTCCTGAGACTTCTTCACCCTCCTGAGCTTGCATCTTGTCTCCTCAGCTGCTTAATCAGTTTATATCACCAAGGTCTTTACATAAGACCCTCCCTCAAAGACACATTGACAACCTCTTTCTCCAAATTTCTGATATCAGAGCCTGTGCCAAGACCCTGCTCATCCACCCTGCCCTGTCCAGCAGGAAAGAGTCATGAAAACAACCACACCCTCTTTTCTCCTAATACAGACAAAAGTCAGGATAGATAGCCATGCCCAAGTCCTTTTGTGAAGCCCCTCCCTTTTGGTTAAATGATAATTGGTCAAAACCCACAGTAATTTGGTCCCCAGAAGCAAAGAAACTTATTTTTCTAGATTCTTGACTTCTCTGTCTTTGAAACTCACAGTAAGAATCACCAGGAGAGATGAATATTGGTCACATGGCATTATATGACACAATACTCACTGGATATTCCTAGTAACAGCTTAGTAGCTACAGACTAAAAGTGGGAAGCGTTACATTCCTCCCCTCTCTTCTTCCACTGAAGCCTAGGAGACAACGCCTCTCACTCTGCCATGTGGGCCTGCTATCTCCTCTACACTGCTGCCTTTCTGTCCATCTCTGGTATTAATACTATAGATAAATTTTTCACCTAGTGATACATACTGTCACAGTGTCCCTCATACCAAAAAGCTTAGACTTTCCCATTGTGACCTTTGGTCATATTGTGTGTGCTGATTCTCCACACTGGTAGTCACACGCTACTGTGTAAGAGTCCAACCTCTTTGGTGCAAAATTTCCTTCCACACAACAAGACTAACAGTATTACTTTCCTCTTAGTGTTGATACAAGAATTAAAAAGGCAAAATTCCTTGGCTCTGCTCAGGGAAAAACCAGTTGTTAAAGATATCAGTTATTGTGATGACTGCAAACAGCACAGAGGAACATAGAATCTCTAACGTTAGGTTTCCTACGTCCTAAGCTAACAAAGTGACTCCGTTTTCTTAACGTTACTGAAGACAGTAAGAAGGGTATGGTCTGGTGAGCTTGTCTCAACTTGGACATATCAGTGGATTGTTTTAGAAGATCAAAACTTAGTTTTCTGAGTGATTCCACATCAGCATAAACAATGACATATAAAATATCTAAGCATGGATTCTGAGGGTAATTATTAAACAGACACATTTATGTTTCAGATACTTATTAAATACGCTCATGTTGGAGTGTCGAAGTTTTCATTTTTTTTCTGTCTATAGTTCAGCTTTTACCAGAACTTCCTTTCCCATAACCACTCTGGTTGAAACCCAGTCCCTGCATCTGTTTAAATCACAGAGAATGTTTTGGCATAAGCAGAAATCTTTGCTTTACTCTTCTCTTTCTATTTTAGATCATGTCTCATGTCTTCTTGTTCCTTAAAACTGTTACATCAGGGTTGGGTTTCCTGTGAACTTGTTTTCTGCTCTCATCAAAGACAATGTTTTATTATTTTGAAGAATTAAAGTCATACAGTTCCATCTAGAGAAATAAAAGCTACGGTGAGAGGACTGGTCTGGTAGATGGATGAAGCTCCCTAGGTAACCAATGGCAACTCACTATCTCTGAGCCCATTTTTCTCAGCTATAAAATAAACACAGTCCAGTTGTCATTACTACAAAAATGCAAAGAACTCAATAGACTCTCCTATTTTATAGAAATAGCTCAACATCATGAGATTCAAGCTTTGATGCCAGGAACAGTAGGGTGGGAGATGACTGGAGTCTGGGAGGCTGAAGAGACTGCAAGGAACAATGGGCAAATGAGACACACTTTATTCCCTTCAAGTGATGGCAAGTACCAGACACATACAGGCTGCACATAGGTGGGCATGGGTACACATACAGATTAGCACATTGGCCACATGGAGATTGGCACATAAGCCTATAGACAGATACAGATGGAGGCTGACAAAAGCTCAGACTAAGGCCTATGACCTCAAGACCTTGTTTATACAAGACCCATATAAAAGTGGCATTCTACAAGGAATAATTATATAACAGATTAAACCAATGCTTTCAGGTTAGTGGGACATCCAGTGCCGGTCATTTTGTGCTGACTCACAGCCCTTTGATTGATGTCCAGAATCGGGCATCTTGGCTCATGCCGCATGGCTGTATCAGCTCCATATTGTCTAAACACAAATTGACCCGTTTGGCCCTCTGTTCTCTACAAACATATGTTGCCTATAATTATTAGGATTATAACGATGCCTCTAATTATTGTAATCTGTCAAGGTCAGGAAGACTACACCACACTAAAATAATGCATACATGGAGAGTGTCCCAGTACTCAGCTGCAAAGTAAGCAGGAAATTACACATGTTAATATTATAACAATTTGCTTCATAGAGGGAAACAATGGAAGCAGTGATGTAGTGTATTAATAGTAGCTCTCTCAGGACTTAGAACCAGCCCTGCCTCTGCTGTTTGCAAGAAGACAATGGCGATTATGATGATGACAAAGGTGATGACATTTACTGAATGCTTATTCTAAATCAGATGTGGCCCTGGTACATTATCTCACCCCGTTCTCCTATCTATCTTGTGAGATATGTGTTAGAATCACCCTTGCTTCTTAGTTTAGGTCTCTCCCATAAAACCTCAAGACAAAAGATCAGGTTGAGGGAGTTTATAATGTATAGGAGACTAGGAAATGACTCAGGGGAAGGAAGGCAGGAAACATGAGAGAGTGAGTTCTTCTCTGAGAACTGAGACTGGACAGTGCAAATTTCCCAGCAAAGTATTGGATATTGTGCTATCAACCACTGAGTGTTAAAGAAATGGTGTGTGGTAAGCAAGCCCAACCCTACTTCTTTTCCTTACTGCATAGATCTGTGTATTCTGGTGACAGGGATGTGGTGTCTTTCAATGGCCGTTGATTTGGGGTAGCATAGCGTATCCTAGAGGATGACCTTCATTCCTTCCGAGTGTCACATCCAATCTGGTATTCAGCTGTGTGTTCAAAGAGCTATCTCATTAGTCTGATGGCATGTTCTGTGGTAAGACCAGTAGGTCTTAACTCAGGTACTTGCTGCTGTATATTTTCTACTGTGTGGTTGTATCCTTTGTTTGAAAAGCGACTATTTTTTCTAATAAAGTCCACCTGATTTCAGGTATAGACACCTCACATCATACTTTTGCATTTTCTGTTGTCACATAATGTAAGTGACTGTGGGATATTAGGAATCAGTTGCTCGGAGGCTCCTGATATGAAGGAAGATGGGAATGTTGCATATGGAAGAGGGTGTGGCACAAGAGGCCAGCTGGTGGATGCTGTAGTGGAAATAATGGGTCCAAAAAAAGAACCGTAGTTGTAAAAGAATAGATCCTGACACCAGAAATCCAATCAAAATAAACCTCACACTCAGCACTATTCTTGAGCCAAAAATTTAAGGAAGGTGTGTGTGTGTGTGTGTGTGTGTGTGTGTGTGTGTGTGAGAGAGAGAGAGAGAGAGAGAGAGAGAGAGAGAGAGAGAAAGAGAGAGAGAGAGAGAGAGCTTGCTTTAAGTATTCTGTAGCAGAAAGTGATCTTCTGGTATAATCATCATTTAATTTAATGAAAGATTCCATCTGTCATCAGTTCTTAGTAAAGGCACTAATCTCATTCATGAAGAATTCGCCCTTGCAGTCTATTTACTTCCTTTGGGAGCATTCTTCCCTCATCAAGCTAACTTCTATTCAGTTTTCAAGATTTAGGTTAAGTGGTCCTTGCTTCTGGAAGTATCTCTTGATACCTCAAGTTCAAATAAGGGATCTATGTGCTCCTCAGATATCTCCAAACACATCATATTTGCTATTTATCTGTCTCCTCTACTAGGCAAAAGCCCTATGAGGATCTGAAGCACGTCTGTCTATCTACTTGAAAATTACAAATCTAAAGTCTGGTACATAGACTGAAAGCCTGTGGGCACGCAGTAAAACCCAGTCAAGTGAAGAACGGTGACAAGCAAGAGACTGAGTATACAGTTGTCAACATTGTTCATGAATGCTAGAGGTCACTGGCTACTTTATGGGGTCAGTTTCAGTGTAGTGCCAGTAACAGAAGCTGGTAGTGGGGAAGTAGAGGTAGGAAGACCACTGGCTAACTACATCCTTCCTAATTGTTGTTAGCCAAATAGTTTGACCAGGTCAGAGGTCAGAACAAAGAAAATAAGTCATTTGCATATAAAGAATGGAGTCCCCAAAGGGGCAGATGTTCTAAGGCATAAAACCTTTTCTGATAGGCAGTGGGGTACAGTACCCGGAACCCCTACACACAATGTTTTAACTTTCATGTTTTTTTTTTTTTAAAAAAATAAGAACAAGAGAATAAGAGATGATAATGAGGGGTAGGGAGAGGAAACAAGAGTCATCACATTTTGTATTTGAAAAATTTCAAAGAATGAATTAACCTTTTAAAAGAATAAAACATGACTCTAAGCATAAGGAATCTATTATAATGAATCTAGTCAGGATTGTTTTTTATAGCAAGCATTGATGGAATATAGTTTTAACTATATATTTAGACTATATTGCATTATTTCCTTTTTTCTCTCCCTCCACCCCATGCCATGTACTTGCCTGCTCTCTTGAATTCATGGTCTCATATGTTCCTAAACATATAAATGCAACCTGCTTGGTCTATAGGGTGTGACTTGTTGGTTTAACAGAATTGACCATTTGGTGTTCTCTTTCTTGGATAAGACTATTTCTCCTGCTCTCAGCATCACTTAATTGCCCTGTAGTTCTTTTGTCTAGGGTTAAGGATTCACTAGTTTTTTCCTTTCACATTAGTTTGCCTTTTGGTGTCATCCTTGTTCAGGCATTGTTTAGGCAGTCATGTTGATTAGACCTCATGGGTTTAGCTTCTCTGACATTTCTAGGGGACACATTCACTCAACAAAATTCCTGTCCCTCTGCCTCTTACAATTTTTCTGACCCCTCTTCTACAATGATCCCTGAGTTACAGGCACACAGTTGTGTTGTATATGTATCCGTTGAAAGTGAGTTCTACAACTCTGCATTTTGATCGGTTGTGGTCTGTAATGATCTCACTGTGCTGCACAGAGTTTCCACATAAGGGATGATGACTACACTTACCTGTAGGTACAAGGAGAAATGTTGAGAATTTAGTTAGGAATTGTGCTGGTTTAGTGAAATGTTGGTTTGTAGGCTCCACTCCAAGATCCATGACATCACTAGTCCCAGGTAGTTGGTTTGGTTTCTAGTACCAGGCACAATTTTCCTCTTGATAAATGGTCCTTAAGTCCAATACAAAAGCTATTGGTTACTGCCAAGATATGTGTGCCACTACTACATGCTTAGGGTTTTAGTGTTAAGCTGTCATTAATGTGGTTCATAGGTATCATAGCTAGGTAGGATTACTGGTTGGTTCTCTCCTTTGGAACCTTGATGACATGAAAGCTAGTCATCATGGAGACAGGTTTTTAGTCAGACCCAATAAGTGCTGGTGAGCATGTGGGGGAAAGGGGAACTCCCATTCAGTGTTAGAGTGATTGCAAACTAGAGCAGCCACTCCAAATATAAGTGTGGAGAATCCTCAAAGAGCTAAAAATAAAATCTACCCTGTGACCTAGATATATTACTCCTTACATCCCATTCCACAGAGACTTGCTCAGCCATGTTCATGCTGCACCATTCACAAAATAGCAAAAATCGAAAACTAAATATCCTTCAAACTAATGAATGGATAATGAAAATGTGGTATATATATATATATATATATATATATATATATATATATATATGATGGAATACTCTTGAGCTATAAAGAAAAGTGAAACTTGAAATTTGTAGGTCAATGGATAGAACTAGAGAAGATCATCCTGAGTGAGGTAATCCAGACGCAGAAAGAAAAGTGTCACGTGTTCTCGACGTGTTCTTTCTCTTCTGAGGCTCTTCAGATGTGAGTATATTACCTGGATTAACTACAAAAACAGGAAAGTAAAAGGAGACCATTGTGGGTGTAGGGTGGAACAATAGAGAGGGGTGAATAACAGGGTGTAGGTGATCTAAAGAGGAAAATGAGGGCAGGAAAGCTTAAATTATGGAGGGAGGAAAGAAGGAAAAAAATACAGAAGAAGGGGAAAAGTTGGTACAATAACAGTAAGGATGTCTGAAAAAGTCATGTAAAAGCATATTATTAACATCTACATAAATATCTACTACATATAATAAAATATATAATATATAAATATGTATAAATATAATATATAAAATAATATAATATAATACATGTTTTAGTATATATTATAATAAGTTATATATAGTTATTCTTAGGTAGATAGTATATATGTATGTATATAAGTATTTGTGTATATATATATATATATATATATATATATATATACACACACACACATATATATATACACACACACACATATGAATTTTGCCACCTGTCCTGACAATGACTCCACCAAGGGCCATATACTATCTTACAAAATCTTCAACTTTAGGCACGACTAGCCCTCTTTTGAGTTGTTCATCAGGGTTATCCAAGAGACTCCCAAAATGTTATAGGCTATTATTTTTGTCCTTGGTTGTGCCCTAGCTCCAAGAAGAGGGATGTAAGTCCTTGTTGCTAAAGACAGCATACACTTCAGACTCATGACCTAGAGAAACTGAGAATATAATACTTTTTAATTAATTAACATCCTGAGTGCTGTTCCCCTTGTGGTCCCTCCCTCACAGAGTTACTCCCCCATACTCCCTCTCCCCTTCTCTTCTCCCACTGCCAGACAATGCAGCCATGAAGACTGATCTGTTTGCTACATATGTGCCAGCGGCCTCGTTATATCTCACGTATGTTGGTGGCTCAGACTTTGAGAGCTCCCAGGGGTCCAGATTTGTTGACTCTGTTGGTCTTCCTTTGGGGTTCTCATCCCCTTCAGGACTTTCAATCCTTCCCCCAACTCTACCATAAGTGTCCCTTACCTCCATCTAATGTTTGGCTGTGAGTCTCTGCATCTGTTTCAGTCAGCTGCTGGGTAGAGCCTCTCAGAGGACAATTATGCTAGGCTCCTGTCCACAAGCATAACAGCATATTATTAATAGTGTCAGGGTTTGGTGCTTGCCCATGAGATGGGTTTTGCAGATTGGGCCAGATATTGGTTGGCCTTTCCTTCAGTCTCTGTTCCTGCATTTCTTTTAGACAGGACAAATTTTGGGTCAAGTTTTGTGGGTGGGTTGATGTCCTTATCCCTCCACTAGAGCTTCTGCCTGGCTTTGGGAGGTGGCCTCTTCAGGTTCCATGTCCCCACTGTTATGCATCTCAGTTAAGGTCATCCACGTTTACTCCTGGGAGCCTCCCTACCCCAGGTCTCTGGGACTTCCTAGTGTTTCTCCCCTCCCCCTCCCTCCTGCAGCTGTAGATTTCCATTTATTCTCCTGGCCCTCTGGGCCTCTCTCCTGTCACTCCCTGACACTCTTCATTCCACTCCCCTTCCCTCTCCTACCCAGTTCCCTCCAGAAAATTTCATTTACACATGGAATACTATGTAGCTATTAAAAACAAGGCCATCATGAATTTTTCAGGCAAATGGATGGAACTAGAAAAAGTTATCTTGAGTGAGGTAACCCAGTCCCAAAAGGATATGAATGGTATGTACTCACTGATGAATGGATATTAGCCATAAAGTACAGAATACCCATGATACACAGACCCAAAGAGAATATAATTTTTTTAAATGTGGAGAAAGAGAGGCACGAAGGGTAACCATGGCAAGTGTCTTAGTCAGGGTTCCTATTCCTGCATAAACATCATGATCACTAAAATACTTTCTTCCTTCAAGAGGGGAAGATATCAGGGCACAGTCACAATCAAAAGCAAAATCAAACTCCAACTCTCCAAAGTCTGGGATCCATTCACGATCTTCTGGGGTTTTCCAAGGGCTTGGGTCACTTCTCCTGCTCTGCCTTTTGTAGCACATAAGGGCTCCAGCTACCTGTACTTCACTGCTGCTGCTGTTCTTGGTGGTCATCTCATGGCACTGGCATCTCCAAAACACTGCTGTCTTTGGCTGAAACTAGGCTTCACCAATAGCCTCTCATAGGCTCTCTTCATGGTGCCAAGCCTCAACTCCTTTGCATGACCCCTTCAGTTGTGGGCCATCAATTGCAGCTGAGGCTGCACCTTCACCAGTGGCCTTCCATGGCCTCTCACAGTACCAAGCCTCAGCTGCTCTTCATGACTCCTTCATGTCTTCAAAATCAGTACCACCTGGGCGACTCTTACACATTACCAAATACAGCCGCAGCACGAAGTACAACCTTGGCTATCTCTGAGATACAGCCTCTTTGTGCTTTCAGGAAATACTTCCCAGAAGATTTCACCTCAGTGATGCTGGTCTCTTCTTAATCACCACTAATTTCTTAGTTCCAGCTAAGCAGCATCAATAGTCCCGATAATGCAAATGTTTCGATTTAGTAATTCTGGTATCTTGTTAATCACAGCTGATTCTTCAGCCCTAGCTAGCTAAAACCACAGAATCTTCACAATCAAAACATCAACAGTCCTGATAAGAGTCTTCAATCTTCCCTCTGAAATTTCACAAGCCAGGCCTCCATCTTCTACACTGTGAGATCACATAGATCAGAGGTCTGGACTCCCAGTACTCACATAACAATCCAGACATGTGCTGTGTTCTTATACTCCCGTTGATGGGAAGGTGGCACAGCCAGCCAAATCCCCACAGCTCACCGGCCAACCAAACAATCTAGCCATTAGGCAAGCTCCAGGTTGAGGGAGAGACTATGGTTTTAAAAATACTTAGAGAGTGAGTGAGGACAAGACACTCTATGTGAACGGTTAGCCTCTACATGTATGCATACATATATGTATACACACCCACACTGGCACGCACACATGTACATGTACACACACACAACATAAACATACAATCACATGGAACAATTTCACATTAATTATTAATCTCAGATACACTGATCAGCAGAAAGTTCTCGAGTTCCATTCAAAGTGTCTTTTATTAAGGTGTTTTTCCTGAACCTTGGTTTTGAAAGCAATCATAAAACAGTAGAAAGTCAAAATGGAAAGGACAGTATTTCCTAATAAAGATAAAACATAAATATGTGACAGACATTACTGAACTCTGCACAAATATTTTATGAACTGTTCATTCACCTTGAGGAATATGACCTGACAATGGTTCAGATCGATGCCATTAGTGACTTGCAAATAGCATATTTGCCGACTAAATATTGTGATAACCTTCCAGTAGTTGTTCCTTGGCACCGGGCTAAATCCTTTCCTTGCAATGATTAATTTGTTTGTAGTCATCTCTGCATATCTTCAAGGTCTGGTTGTCCTGTGTGAATATTTTAAAAGAAAACAGACTTGGATTCTGATCCAAAGCAAACAGCTCTCCCGGAATGAGTCATATATGTGGCTTTGCAAAGTCACCTGGTGGAGATGAGCGGCTGTAGATATGAAAAGTTAACGAAGGGAAATGAACCTGATGCCTGGAATGTCATACCGAAAACTCACTTGGGGGGGTGGGGGCTCAAAATGTCTCCTTATCCTTTGAGTATTTCTTTCTAAATTTGGGAGAACCAAAATACCCTAAGCCATTTAGCAATTTTTTTTCTGAACCAGGTTAATATGCATTAGTAAAGTAAGAGAGTATTTGACAACAGAGTTGGGGGACTGTGATCTGTGCTGTCTGGTGCCTTGAAGGTAGAAGCTTTATTCTTTTTGTTTCAAAGGAAGAGCATCCAGCTGGGTAGTGAGTAGAAGTGAGTAGGGGAAAGGAGACTAGGAACATTGGTATTTGAAACTAATTTTATACTAACCAAGTATAATCTCCATTGTGGATGTCTGGGAATGGGTGTAGAGTCTTGGTGCAAATCATATGGGAAACATGACTAAAACCTCCTAAGCCAAACTTTGTATCTTAAATCTTTGGCTTAAAATCCCTCATGACTCAGTGACTATCTGGGCCCAGATAGGTCAAGAAATTGCTTTCTCAGAAGAAAAGTGATAATCTTAGTTTCTACAAAGTAGTTAGAATGTGTCTGGTGGATAAGATGATGCCCTAGGAGCCATCTTAAATAAGTAAGAGAATGAGTTACAGGATAGCAAGAGTTACAAGATAATCAAGCAGGTAAATCTTGACCCATGAGGAGTGAGCCATGCCAATCGGAATGGAAAGAGTGTGATGAAGAGTGGGCAGAGATGAGACTTGAGGAAGAGAAGAAAGACAGAGGATGGACACACAGCACCATCTAAATGCTTGGGATGGGAACACAATAGGAACAGCAAGAAGAAGGAAAGAGAACTCTGAGTGTGATGGTTTGTATATGCTTGGCCCAGAGAGTGGCAGTATTAGAAGGTGTGGCCCTGTTGGAGTAGATGTGTCACTGTGAGTGTGGGCTTTAAGACCCTCACCCTAGCTGCTTCAAAGCCAGTATTTTGCTAGCAGCCTTCAGATGAAGATGTAGAACTCTCACCCCCTCCTGCACCATGCCTGCCTGGATGCTGCCATGTTCTTGCCCCAATTAAATGTTGCCCCTTTATAATACTTACCTTAGTCATGGAGTCTGTTCACAGCAGGCAGTAAAACTCTAAGACACTGAAGACAGAGACCAAGGTATTTAAGTGCTCAGATTTAAAATTGTAAATAAAAGACTCATTAATGTAAATTAAACATTTGCACATAAAATTAATGAATAAAAGTTGTTCCAACTTAGAAACAAAAGAATCTAGGGGTCCCTTTGGCTGATGCTATGGGGGTAATAGCAAAAGTTAAGTAAAGACAAGTTAGAAAACCTTTCGGCTTCAGCAAAGTTCAGTAACATACTAGTGCAGCCCAACTGACAGAGTCTGTACACCAGAGACAGGTGGAAGCTGTGCTTTACGAAGGGCCCTGGGGACTCAAAATCTTTCCAACTCAATACTCACACAAATGCAGATAGAAAGGAAGTCCTGGTGGCCTAAGAAGTCACTTTGGTGATGGAGAACAGCATGAGAGGAAATGTCATTGGACAGCAATTAAAGAGATCCTTCTGACTTATCTTTTAAGGGAGGCTCTAGAAACCCCAAGTGACTACTATACTGAGCTGCAAGAAATGTGAAGAAGCATCACCTGCATCTGGGGACCGGACATCTCACAGAAAACTTAATCTCCTGTGAAAGAAGGAAATTAGGAGATTGGGAAGGAATGAGTGGTTTGGATCACAGGACAATGAGATGAGAGACCATGGCGATGAAGGTGGTGAGAGGTGGTCAGATTCTGGACATAGCATGATGCAAATGAAACAGGATGTTCTGATGTAGGGCTTTAGAAAGGGGGGTAGTGAAGGGTGATGGATGTTGGCACTTAAATGATTAAAACGAGCCCTTTTATTGAGCCGGCTTGAGTGTGAAGACAATTCTAGAATGCCAACTTTGAAATAACTACAAGACATCCAAGTGGAGATGTCAAGGAGGTAGTTGGCTAGTCAAGCCTCAAGTTAACAGAGATGCCTGGCTTAGAAACAGAAATTTGGGTTCCATCTGTACAGACATTTGTAAAAAGCTATGAACTCTGACAAAAATCTAGAGAATGAATTTGGCTTGCAGAGTACAGACATGAAGGACAAGGTTTGGAATACTCTAACATTTTAAAGGTCACTTTATGACAGGACAGAATGATTTGTAAAAAGGGCAGAAAACGAAGAGATAGAGGTTTGTAAGCGAACAGAGAATAAAATGTCACCAGATAGAATGACTGATAATATACTATAGCAAGTGAGGCTGATGTGATGAATGAGAGAGAAACAAATACGTGGCCATCTAGATTTGGTGTGAAATCTTTGGCGATCTTGATACTAGCTACCTCAGTGGTACCATGGGGAGGAAAGCCTGCCTGGAGTAGTCTCAAGAAAGAGTAAGATTATGGGAAGGAAGACAAAAGAATGTGAACAGCTACTTTCAGGAATATAAAAAAAAAATCCAGCAAATGGATGGAAGTTGGAGAATAATGTATACTCCAGCAAATGGTTTTTTTACTCTTTATTTTTAAGCAGGATGTATTGCGAGATGTTCTGTGCCATGATGAGAAAGCTCTAGCATAGAGAGAAATTGTGATGGTGTAGGAGAGAAGGGGACAGAGCAGTTGGAAGGAAGCCCCTTAAGTAGATGTGAGGAAATGGTGCCCAGTGCACATATGGAGGTTTTGGCTTTAGAAGAGAGCACAGACAACTCACCCAGGAGGGGAGGTGAGCTGCACAGGAACAGGTGCAGGTGGGCCGCGCAGGAGGTAGAGAAAGCTAATGGAAATTCTACCCTATCTTGTCTGTTTTCTTATTTAAGTGGAATTTAAACACATCAGCAGAAGAGGGAGGAGGAGGGGAGGAAGAGGAAGAGAAGAGGGAGGGGGAAGAATTGGAGTGTCTTGAGAGGAGAGGAAGAATGAAATAGCCATGTGAGAGACTAGGCGAATGGCTACAGTATGAAACTGCAGTGTAGTTTGTGGGGTTGGACTATGGTCTTATTTTGTATCAGAAGACTTGAATTGAAAGTGGAAGCTTAGCCACAGGAGTCTGCGAGTGTGGGAGGAGTGTGGATGAAACCAGAGCTGGAGTTTTGACAGGGAAATACAACCCACTGGCATCAGGTCTGAGTGTTCCACCAGAATGTCTTCCCCAACTTCACGGTTGTCAACGTTGAAAAGCCTCCTTGTTTCTTGCGTAAATTCTCACCCGATGGGCGCTACTTTATTGCGTTTTCATCTGACCAGACATCTCTTGAAATCTATGAGTACCAGGGCTGTCAGGCAGCAGAGGACCTCTTGCAGGGATATAAAGGGGAGATCTTGTCTAATGGCAATGACCAGAGGTCTAGAGGTCTGTCAGCATCCGAGGCCGGCTCTTTGAGTGTTTTTATTTTTTTCTGCTGCACATTACCAATGTAGCAGCCAATGGCGAGCACTTGAACCGGAAGTGTAGCCTCTTCACGGACAATTGCCGCTGTGTCATCGTGGGCTCTGCTGCCTACCTCCTAGATGAACCTTACCCTCCTTTCTATGAGGTGTATTGGAACAGCGAGTCGGTGACCCCCAATCCACGGTCCCCTCTTGAGGGCTATTCCCTCCACATCATTGACCTTCACACTGGCCATTTGTGTGACACACGCACATTCAAGTGTGACAAAGTGGTCTTGTCACACAATCAAGGGTTATACTTGTACAAAAACAACCTGGCCATATTGTCTGTGCAGCAGCAGACTATTCATGTCTTCCAGGTGACTCCTGAAGGCACATTTATTGACGTTCAGATCATTGGCCACTTCTGGTATGAGGATGACCTGCTCACTGCATCTGCCGTTTTCCCTGAGGTGCAGCGGGACAGCCAGACAGGCATGGCCAATCCTTTCAGGGACCCTTTCATCAACTCTTTGAAGCACCGGTTGCTGGTTTATCTCTGGCGCAGGGCAGAACAGGATGGTAGTGCCATGGTGAAGAGGCGCTTCTTCCAGTACTTTGACCAGAAGCGACAGCTGCACAGGTGGAAAACTGCAGCTTCTGGACGAGAACCATCTATTCATCAAGTACACCAGTGAGGACGTAGTAACGTTGAGGGTCACAGACCCATCTCAGGCCTCCTTCTTTATGGTATACAACATGGTGACAACAGAGGTGATTGCTGTGTTTGAGAACATGTCAGATGAGCTTCTGGAGCTCTTTGAGAACTTCTGTGACCTTTTCCGCAATGCCACCCTGCACAGTGAAGTCCAGTTCCCTTGCTCAGCTTCTAGCAACAACTTTGCAAGGCAGATCTAGCGCCGGTTCAAAGACACGATTATAAATGCCAAGTATGGAGGGCATATGGAGGCTGTGCGCCGACAGCTAGGCCAGCTCCCCATCAGTGCCTAGTCTTACAGCGGGAGCCCCTACCTGGATTTGTCTCTCTTCAGCTATGATGACAAATAGGTGTCAGTCATGGAGAGATCCAAGACTTGTGGAGATCACCCCATCAGGTTCTATGCCCGGGACTCTGGCTTGCAGAAGTTTGAGATCTAGGCGGCTTTTGGGCCGCCCCATCAACCACACAGTGCAATGCCTCGTGGCCTTTCACCCCTTTGAACCATTTGCCATTTCTATGCAGAGGGCTAACACAGAGTATGTTGTCAACTCCCACATGCGACACTGCTGCACCTAGTCACCTCATTGCAATCATGCTGTCCAGGACTTTGCCCCTGCTCGTTCAGTGGACAATAAAGCAAAAGCTGCTAGCTGCCTGCTTTCATCAGTATTCCAGACTGGTATACCTCACCTACAACAGAGCCTGAGAGAGAGGATGGGGTGCAACCTGGTGGGACTCTGTTTTCCTCTTACCCAGATGATCAATTTTAAAGTTGTCTTGCTTTTCCCTGTGGGAACACCTAGCATTAAATCCATTTTATTTTAGTATTTTATGTCTGCTGAGATAGAAGCACTTATACCTTTCCCCCTTCATGTCCCCCTTTGGCATTATGGTGTGAATCCTGCAGCAGGTAAATCATGCTTACTCTTGAGAATTATGTACCCCTTTCCATTCCCTCAGCAAGCAGGGATATCTTTATAATAGAAAATAAAGCCTCGGTATTTTCTTTAAAAAAAAAAAAGACTCATAAGAACGGATTGTGCAATGAAACCTAGGCAACAGGGATGCTACCAAGGACATTCTAGAGTCTTTGGATTCTGCTCATTAATTCTGGTCTTTATTGAAAAGATCTGAAACTGCTACAAACCCAGACTTGTTACCTTTTAATATGATACATTAGAATATGCAAAACTGAAGTTAAGAATCTCAAATTTCTGACAAGAAGTTACTACGAGAAGATCTGGACTGGGGGGAATTCTTTCTTCCATGGTCCTCTAAGGTCTCAGGAAATAATGATGCTTCCTCCAGTGTCTGCCATCTAGAGGATTCAAGGCTTTACAACTTCAGTCATCCAATAAAGACACACTGGGGAAAATCTGAGAGGCTTTCATGTGATCATATTCTATTGAAGAAAACTTAGTCATTTTCCTACATGGGAAGCTGAGAAATAAGGTCTGTGTCTCTAGAGAAAAAAGAATGGATTTTTGGTGGACAGCTAGCATTTCACGGATGGTTCCTATGACCGTTATTCCTTACCTCAAACATTCACACATTCCTCAAGGATGAAAAATCAATGTCCCTTCTTCATTATTGTATTGATCTCAAAATCTTGGGTCCTTATATGGTACCTAGAACTTTTTATAAGGTCCTAATATTGTTCTTCGAGTTCTAACATGTTTTGAACTAAAAGATAAGTTATCAGGGTTTATCCACTAGAGAAATAGATGAGATATCACAACAGACTCTGAAAATAGTCCCTACTCCACAGTGGACTGGTAGAATTCTGTGGGTGACATGTGTCAGTTAGGTTTTGTCAACTTGACATAGACTAGAAATACCTGGGAAGAGAGAATCTTAATTAAATCTTAACTATTTCAGTTAAATAATTGCTTCCATTAGTCTGACTTGTGGCAACATCTCTGAGGCATTTTCTTAATTTCTAATTGATTCAGGAGATCTTATCCCACTGTGGGTGTGTCATCCCCTAGGCAGGTGGACCTGACCTGGATTAGAACAATAGTAGAATAATCCAGAGAGAGAAATCCAGGAAACAGCACATTCCTCTGTGGTCTCTTCTTAAGGTCCTGCCTCCAGCTTCCTGCCTTGAGCTTCTTCTTCTTTGGTTTCTCTCAATGATGGTCTGTAAGCTATAAGCCAAATAAACAAATTACTTCTCCAAGTTGTCTTTGGTTAGCGTTTTAGCCCAACAACACAGAAGCAAAAATATTGATTGTAAAGAACTCCACACTCTAGACCGGTGGTTCTAAATCTTCCTAATACTATGATCATTTAATTCAATTCCTCATGTTGGGATGACACCCAATCATGAAATTATTTTTGTGGCTACTTCAATACTTGTCAAAAATGTCAAAGGCCATTTTTTAAAGATCAATGATGAGTTTGGTTATGACAGGAACATAACAAAGAGAGAACTTAAGAATTTATCTAAGTTGTCATAGTGAGAGGAGATGGGGGGAACCATCTTTTGAGGGATCTTGGACAATGGTTTTTGCTTCTAATCGCTGACATTTTCTTTATTCTGAAGGCTCTGTTTGCACAAGATCTGAGGGGAAATCAGTTATGACAGAGAACAATTTAAAAAGAGACCCAGGGTACCATACTTCGTGATCCCTTAACCTGAATACTCACTCAAACAGTTAAATAAGTGATTTTTATAAATACATTATTGAGCTTAAAGGATGGAATCTCCCACATGCTCTTGTCTCCATGGAATGATTCAAACTTGAGATATATAGTCAGCTACTGGGATTTGGCAACAAGGATCACTTGGATCCTTGATACAGGCTGTTCTAGTGAAATCACAAGAAGAAAGGCACGTTGGGAGTGAATTCAAGAAAGAATAAGATTAGAGATTAGAGGGAGGAAGAGAAGAGCCTTTGTGATTTCTTTTCCCTGGGGCCTTGATGCTAAATCACACCTTTTAGGTGCAAGTGCACATTTTCAGTGCAGGGAATGGATAACCTCAATGTCAATAATTTTAGGGCAGGAACAAAAAATAGTCTTCACATTCAGGAATGAAGTAGACCATCTTCTCTTAGTGACACAAGGTAAGGAGATGAAGTATTAAGAAGGATTATTTAACTATGTGTGGTTTGAGCTAGTTTTCCCTCCTAAAACACAGCAGGAGCTTGTATGTGTTACTTTTCTATTTGCTGTGATAAATTGCCACGGCCAAGGTAATTTACAGAAGAAAGAGTTGATTTTGGATCCAGAGGAGTAGAGTCCATCATGGAGGGGAGGCACAGCAGCAAGTGGCGGGTATGGCAGCTAGAGCAGGAACCTGAGAACCCACACATCTAATAGCACACAGGGAGCAGGGACTGAAGCAGAGACCCTGGAGGAATGCTGCTCACCATCTGTGGCTCACACTCAGCCAGGGTTTGCATATAATCCAGACCCATTGGCCTGGGGTTGTGTTACCTACAGTGGGCCGGATTTCCTCCATCAATCAGAAATAAAAAAAGGCCTCGAATACATGCCAAACAGGCCAATCAAATGAACCCAATTTGTCAACTGAAGCTCCTTCTTTCTGGGTTTGTGACTTTTCCTGGTGACTTTAGGTTTGTGTCGAGTTGACAGCAGAATCCAGTTGTGACACATGAAGAGTTAGACTTATGACAAACACACATGTAAATGTATTTAATTGTCACTTTTGGTCATAGGAAGCATCCTCAGGTTGATTCATTTTGGCACGACACTTTAGATACTTTAGTTAAGACAAAACATTCTAGAATCATCTCATGTGTATTTTTGTCTTGTACAAAACTTAGTCATACCTCTGTGAAGCCTTCATTTTATACACTATTCTGGGTGCTAGGGATGTTTGTCACTGGCTTTATGTTTTGTAATTCCAAAAATTTCAGCGAACATATGGAGAAGCAACCTAGACAGATCTCTAACATACAGATTATAATCTTAAATACCCACAAGCCCATGCATACTTATCCGTAGATATAACTGAATGACAAACACATTTAATTTAACTTCAAGGCAGCTGTGTCACTTAAACCTTCTCAAGCTTAATTGCTTCTTTCTTCTTTAGTACTAAAGATTATGGTTCTCAAGATGGTGGTGGGCTACAGAATGAGTTATGGCTACTTACTGCTTTATTCTTTGTTACATATACCCTGGCCACCTCATCATATTGCCGCCAATATTGATTGCCCCATCAGACTGCTGAGAAAATTGTTAGAACCTTTGTGTACGCCCAATGTGTTCTCATCCTATCTGTGTTGGTTTGGATAGGAATGCCTCTCCTGGTCATCTTTGGATGCTTGGTCCCTAGTTGGTGATGCTGTTTGCATAGGTTAAGGAAGTGTGGCCTTTTTGGAAGAAGTATATCACTTCCACGATTACCCTGGGGGTAAAGCAGGCTTTGAGAGTTTAGACTCCATTCATAGTTCACTCTCTCTGCTTTGTGCTGTTGTTTAAAGACATGAACTCTTAGTTTCTGCTCATGAGCCATGTTTGATATCTCCTACCTCTCTCTCTGCTCCATCACGGACTCCAACCCCTGCCCCTCCCAGGAGCATAAACCCAAATAAAGTCACCTTCGTCTTGATCTTTTATCACTACAATAGAAAGGCAACTAACATACCACATTTAATCATAGTTATAATAACAGAGCACACAACAATTCCACATTATAATTTTTATTATAAACTTGATAAGTTGACCCTAAAATTGTGAGTGCAGAGAGCCAAGAATAACAAGAGCAATTTTCTAGAAGGAAAAGTAATAAAATCCAAGGGGGAACCTTCCTTACACCACATAGATTTATCATAATGTTGTATAGTAATAAACACAGTGTGCTAATGGTACAAGAGTAAAACCACCTAGCAGGGGTGTAACTCAGTGGGAAAACCCTCTCCTCGAATAGGCAAGGCCGTGCCTGGAGGGCAGAATTGGGAAATATGGAAGTCGTTGCTCAACAAAAGGAGAATATTTGATGGATACTATTTGATGAGGAGTATCCCAAATTTTCTTTCTATAAGACAAAAAATAATATAAAAACAGAAATTTGATTATTACATGACTCATCAAAATAAGTCTCAGATCATGCCCTGAGTGGTTATCCCCAACCTAATGAGGGGGAATAGTTAATCATCCACATGATGGCTTATAATTGAGGAAAAACAAAATGGGGGAAAGAGGATTTCACACTGAACGGCAAGCATTTTCTTTGATGCGGAATGAAGGAAAGAACAGGCCCAAGGCTTAGGTAAGAGAGAGATGGAGAAAATACCAGATTTTTTAGGAGAGCTTTATTCAAATTATACCTGGATTTGCCAATTATCTAATCCATCCATTGAACAAAACAGGGTGAGCTCTTGGTAACCCAACCATTGTGTTAGCTTACTATTTATAAGAAGAGGCATACTTATCATCATTGGGGGTTGTGAGGAAGAGTCTGACATTTATAATAAATGAACTCTTTGCAAACTCAAGAAAAAAATCTTATCCTTATTGTGTGCTTTCAGGAATCCATGGTACCCAAGTCGTAGAGGGAAAAGGGAAAGCAACTGTCAAAGCATCAAGTCCGGGGCATCTGGTAAAGTGCTAGAGAAACGGAGCAAGCACGAAGGACCACAGCTTGGGCTGACATAAACTGAGTGCACGGCCATCAGAACTGGACACTGAAATCTGTCTAGAGTTGCATGATTGTAACATAGAAGTACAGCAGGATAAATCCCTAATCTACAAGCTCCTACCGTCGCATGAATGTTACTCCAACTCTCCAGGGATGTTAGTCTGCAAAGATGAAGTACAATCTGGAAGAGCTATTACATGATATTAACGATGATCTTGGGAGAAATACCCACAGATTATATGGTGCCTCTGGGCAGCTTCAAAGGCTTGTTTCGAGTTTTTAAGTTTTTTACCATTTTCCAGTGTGTGTGTGTGTGTGTGTGTGCGCGCACACACACATGCTCAGACGCACATGTGAGCCTGAGTGTGGGTGTGGACATGCCCATGTGAACATCAGAATAATGTCAAGAAATATCCTTATTTATTTATCTGAGAATATTATTCAATGAAACAATCAAGCCTGGAGTTCATTGACATGACTAGTCTCACTAGTCAGCTTGCTCTGGGGAATCCTGTTTCTACCTTCTGTGGCTGAGATTACACATGGACCACTATGCCCACGTAATATGCATATGGACACTGGGTATTTAAACTGTGTTCCTCATAGATGGCTGGCACATGCTTCGCCACAAATTCCCATCTGTCCCCACGTGACAGTGTCTTCCACACTTTGAAAAGATAAATTTCCATTCTTATAAAAGATTACTTTGAAGTTGTAGTGATGGCTCAGTGGTAAGCATGTGCCAGCCATCTATGAGGAACACAGTTTAAATCCCCAGTATCCATATACATATTATGTGGGCATAGTGGTCCATGTTGTAATTTCAGCCACAGAAGGTAAAGACAGGATTCACCAGAGCAAGCTGACCCTTCAGAGTGTATCATATCATCTCCATCAGTACTACCTGTTGCCATGGATGCGTCAGGCATCACAGTACCACTTGTTGCCATGGATGCATCAGGCATCACAGTATCACCCATTACTATGGGTGCATCAGACATCACAGAGACATTTCTGTTGTGCCTGATTCCTGAATTCCTAAATTACTTGGGGAGGAATCCCTCAAATTCTGAGTAACAGGAATGCTTCCCTCAAGCTACAGGAATTCAGGACTCAAGCGATTGGGAAATTTTTAGCCTTATTGCTTTACTCTTTATTTCCTACTAATTTTGCTTTATCCCATTCATGCAAAGCTATTTCCTTATGTGTGTAATGTTACTTTGTTTCTTATGCATGCTTTTGGGAGGACTCACCTCTTAAGCACCTTATTAAGGCATTTCATGCAAATTAGTGGGATGTACCTCTAAAAGTAATTTCCACTGTAAGTTCCCATACACACAGACATAGTAACACATACATGCAAACACACAGAGACACACAGACACACACACAGAAACACACACAGATACATATGGAGACACACAGAGACACAGACATACGTGTGCAAACACACACCCCCATCACGAAAGATGCCAATAAGATGTGATGCTCGCTGAATATAAATTCTCTTTCCCCCTTTTCTGTTGTTCTGGAAGTGTGCAATCAACTCCGGCTGCACCATACAACCTTCTAGGGAGTTCATAAGCTACAGACCAACCTTAGAAAGTCTAATGTAAATTGTAGAGTCCAGGCATCAATTTGTAAATATCTAGTTAATTCAGTTGTGCACATCAGACTACAGAATCATTTATTTAAAACACAGGGTGAGGGAAAGTGGAAAATTTCATCAGTTATGAAATCAGCCCAAGCAGGAACTTTTAAATACTCCACCAGGAAGAATATACCTCATCACCAGCACAGTTATTCATTTAGTCATCTACCGCTCTTCAAATACATTTTTCTTCCACACATTCAGAGAAGTGTGAAGAGTGAATTTTGTCCCCAGCCATTGAAATTCTAGCCTTAATAAATGTGAAAACAGATCTAGGGCATGCAGTCACTTTGCTGATAGATGTCAACAGTGGGATGCTATGCTTAGGTATTCATATCCAGAGATAGATATTTGTGCTGGCTAGTTTTATGTCAACTTGACACAAGGTAGAGTTATCTGAAAAGAGGAACCTCAATTGAAAACTATGCCTCCATATGATCTAGATGTAAGACATTTCTTAATAAGTGATTGTTGAGTAAGGGCCCAGCCTATTGTGGGTGCTGCCATCCTTGGGCTGGGGGTCCTAGGTTCTATGTGAGCAGGTTTAACAAGCCACAGTGAGCAAGCCAGTAAGTATGGCTTGCTCCCCCCATGGTCCCTGCATCAGCTCCTGGCTCTAGGATTCTTCCCTGCTTCAGTTCTTGTCCTGACTTCTTCAATGATGAAAAGCAATGTGGAAGTGTGCGCCAAATAAACTCCTCCCCAACTTGCTGTTGACCATGGTGTTTCACTGTAACAGTAGTTCCTAGTCAATCAATTCCCATGCACCTAATTCAGGGCACTATCAAGCTTGCTACTTGCAGGCATGACCTGTCTCTGATGTGTGCGTAAACTCTGATGCAGACAGAGTTTATGAACTGTTAGTGAAGGTGCAGTAGCATCTTAAGAGAGATGACTGGCAGGTGCCATGAAGGCAGAGATGTTATATAGGACAAGGAGTTCCACATACCGTCTTTGACCCACTGCTCTGAATTGCCATCCCATCTCATCACTTCAGCATCAGGATTAAGTTATCTTCTGGACTCAGAAGAAATGCCATTTATTCTTCATTGAGGCCTATCTTTTCTCCATGATGCTCTGTCCAAATTTTCCAGGACATCGAATGATTTCTTACTAGAGTCCCAGTACAGCATGCCAGTGCTCAGATCCTAGCTCTTTCCATCAAGAGAGCTTGATGCAATGAGACTCGACATAAAGGGAGCCTCAGATAGGCCTATGATATAAATTTCATAAGATGTCTAAAGTATCCATTGTCTGCCTGGAAATGAGTTTAAAAAATCCAATATCCTTTACACATCCAGTTCACTTAACAGCATGAAGTTATTATCAGTATGCGGATAATAACCTCAAAGCTCAGCTTTGATGACACAGTAACTATAGTTCTTATGTTGCCTTTGGAATAGAGAGGAAATGATCTCGGAGTTGTAAGCCACTTCTGAGCAAGGGAAATGGTAGGGAATGGATCCAGGCACAGCATCATTATAGCTAATAGGATCAATGATGAAACATCTTTACTGAACAGGCTGCTTAAACATATCTAATGCCTTGTCTTAATCTTCTCAAAAACAGTAATTTCTTAAGAGAGGGTGCTTGTCTTTCCACCATGTGCCCAGTGTTCTGCAAATCCACGAATCTCATTGCTTCTCTGTTCCCCTATGCTGGAAGTCTCAGAGGAATGCAGAGAGTATTTGCCCACCTTTTCCATGAGGCATGAGTCACTTTCATCTGTTCCCTTCTGAGAACCAGTCAGAGCTGGAAAGCCTGCAGTTGCTGACAGCACCCTGCCTTGTTATCAGAAGATAGTCCAAGACTCATAGGTTTTGAGCCAAAATACATTTAGGAGTAAGAAAGAGAAAGAAAATGTGTGGAGTTTGCTGGGTGTAATATAGTGGTGGCTAGTGGAGATGGTTACAAGTGAGAAACACTCATCTTCTGCATACAGATATTTAAATTCAGTACCTGCCAGATAAAACCTATCTAGGGGTCAATGTATTCTAAAGGTCTGAGCACTGTTGAACACCTAGCCATTTGGCTTGTATTGCCCTTCCAATTCAAACCTCTCTGTGCCGTCTCTTGACTAATCTGACTATAACCAAGGTCTGCTTCCATTTCCTGACCAATAGATGATGCTGAGGTACAATGTGTTTTTCTTTTAATGATTTTGTGAGATTGGGTGCACAGACTTGAGCAATCAGTCATATTTGGAAATACCCTGTATGTGAGCAAAAGGCTCACATTGTTTTCTTATATCTCTTCTTCCCCCTATGCTACTCATTCCTGATTTTAGGGATGATATGCAAGCCCCTTGTTATAAGCTGTGCTTCCTTAAGGAGGCTAGGGTGAAAATAGTTGGCATCAGGAATGGCTCTGTAAATAAAGCCTTCTGGGTGAGATTTTCAAGCTGGTTTACTCAGTGACACAAAAGCACTTCACATCTCATAGCAGGTGAAATGCTGGTCATCCTTGGCCAGCAATGACATAATAATAGCATGAAGTTACTAAGTCTTTCACTTGAGATTATTTGAAGGGATGTTCAGGTAGTAGATTGGGTATTTTGACTTGCTTGAGCATTTTGATTTATCCTGTAGTAGTTGAAAGGAGACTCATTTCCTGAAAGATGAAAAATAACTGAAAAATAACTCCAGAATATAGCTTTAGGTAGAAAAGCTCTCCACAGCTTTAGTAGGACTCCTGAGCTACAGTTACTACCATGATACAAAGATAGTGGGATCCTGTGATTTGTGCTGAGAGTATCTGAAGAGCTTGTTGTAACAATTAGGAACTTTGAATTCCTCTGTTCCTGGATGACTGAAGCAAACTCTTCCCCTCTGAGAGCAGCCTACCCTTCCCCAGAGATAGATAAATGGAATCAGCTAAGGCACTATGCACTATAGTATTAGTTCACATTAAGATCTACTTTTCTCTACCCACAAGCCTTCCCCAGGTCTTGACACACAGTCAGGGAAGAGGTACAGCCTCTGTTACATGGGTAATAATTTTATACTTAAAAGACATGCAGGGATCTGAGGAGTAGATCTGAAGAACATTGACCTGGGATGGAGAAAGCAGATAGAGAGTTGGATAGGGACTATTTTACATACAAGAATAATTCATTTTAACTTAGTTCTCAATGTCAGGAAACATCTTAAGATGATCTTAAAACTCTTGGGATGAGTCTAAGGTCAACATTAGGAACCTGAGGTGAGTCCTTAAAAGATTCAAGAGAATGATGGAGGTCAGTAAATAAGGTAGGGGTGTTGGGGTGTATGGTACTGATAAAAACATAATACGGATAATGGTGCTAAGACTTAGGTTTAATTATTATGTAAGGTCTGAAAGCCTTTCAACTGCTGTGTCACTGAACGAACTGAGAGGACATTTTCTTAATCAGGAATGCAAAGTATATGCTGGTGACAGGGCCCTGACAGTTGTTTGATGGAGGCAGCTTTCTTTGTGTAACGGACTGCCATAAAACCAGACTCTACATTGTTACTAAGAGTGATAGGAATAGAAGAGCCTGAGACTCCAGTCATTTAGCTAGAAGAGCTGTTGTTGACATAGTGCGTATAATGACCAGGTCTGAGTGTCACTCTGAAGGTCTAACAGGATGCTTTGCTCTCAGCTAAGTGTTTCTGGACATGAGACAGCGAGACTGCTGACTCAGGTTGATGACTTGTGCTATTCTATTTTTGAATATATAGAAGTGAGAAGAAGTGTGGTATGAGTTACCACAGTGGAAATTTGTGACTCTTCCTCCAGTCTCAGTATTTAGAGTAAAGCCTATCAAAAGGGAGGCCAAGTACTATTGGAAAAAATAGCCTGGTAATAACATCTAAAATAGGTACACAAATACTGAACATTCCTCCCAGTCCTTCTCCACAGTGAGCTCATTCCACAGAAGATGTAGGGTGAAGGAAAAAGAGTTTGTGAGAACTGCTAAATGTGTATCTAATCCTTCAGATGCTGGTGTGTTCAAGACTTTGTCAAGGACTCCAGGTAGAGTAGTTGATGGCTGGATGATACACTGAGTTTTAGTTTATCTACTCCCCTAGTCTCCATCTATACAGTTATCTTAGGCACCTGGCAAAGTCTTCACAATGTTTGCCTTATTACACTGAGAATGGACACATAGAATCCTCAGAAATTTCCACAATTCCTCCCACTGATGCACATACATACCTGTGTCTCCATTCTTACCCAATGTGATAAGTGAAAAACAATATTCATCCCAGGAGGAACTGTAGAGAGTTCTACTACCATCAGAGATCTAAGGTACTCAGAGGTGGTGGGCTCCTTTCATCCTCATTACGTTGACATGTGTGGGTCTAGAAAAAAAGTTGGACACTCACAAGCAATGAATAAAGTATTATAAATGTAAGAGGTGCTGGTTGTCATTGAAATTTACATGCAAAACATGGTACCCTTAATGGAGTAGACTGACACACTTTATGCCCTGTATACAGTTATTAATCAATTAATTAATTAATAACTGTATACAGTTATTAATTTGAGAAACAAATTTTTCTTGATCAGGAAAAGTTACTTCTATCAGTGAATATTCAGGGTTGAAGGGTCTCTCAAGAATTAGAGGAAAAGGTTCACTGATCATATGTGTCAGCTGGTCTCTTATTGGACAATGAGTAAAAGAGAAAGATGATAATATCAAAAGAACAGAGATTTGTGTGGGCTTTTTCTGATCTGGTTAATACTAGTTTTGGAATGCTCAACCTGACAGCATCAGTGCCTGTAGAAACCAAATTTTTGGTTTTAGAGTATTTTTCTGATTCCTTTAAATGTATGGTTTATGAAAGGCTTGTTGTCCTTCTAAATACCCTTTATATCTATCCACTTCTTGCTGCCCAGATACTGCCTGCTCAGCCCTGACCCACATTAAATTTCTTCTGGTCATCAAATTTTTCTTTCCATTAGTAGCTAATGCTGCCTTTAAACTTGCCCTCTCCAAGAATCTTCAAGTCATGAGTTATCTTAGTAAAGGACAAATTTAGTTCATTCACTGCTGAAAACATTTTCATAGCTGTGTATTGACCTTAATATAAAAGTTCAAATTATGAATCTTAGCTACAAGACTCTCTAACACCACTTCTGCTTTGATCCAGCTTTTATTATTTTCTACCTCATCGCTTGCAGTAAGTTCCAATAACAATGAGCTACTTTCATTTCCTAAAAATATGGAGTCATGCTTTTGCATGATCTGGCTCTGTCTAAGATTCCTCCGCACTTAATTAAATCCCACTGTGCCTTGAGACCTGAGAAGCAACAACAAGCTTCCTGAAACATTTTCCTGGACCTCTGAAGAGTGAGCTAGGATTGGTCATCTTTTCTTCTCCCTTTCTCATTTAATTCTTACTGTATCCTCTCTATGTTGAATTGTTTATATTTGGATTTCCTCATTAGACCATATTTCTTCTAAGTATGCCTGGTGTCCAGTAGAAACAAAATAAAAACAAATTAATGAGTTATGTTTTTTAACTTTTGAGTAAATTGTCATATTTTGTAATATTATTAAAAAGCTAATCATACTTTATTCCATATTTCTCTCTAATGTGCTCAAGTAAGATGCAATGGAATATAAACAACATGAAATTGATTGGGAACTTTACCAAAGAGAACGTAAATCATTTAGCTTAACTTCCAACAAGCAGTGTTTTAGACTGTTTCATGTTGCTCTCACAAAATACCTGCGTCTAAATAACTAATAAAGTACATAAGCATTCTGGTAGTTTGAATGCTAACATCTTGTTGATGTTTTCCTGTCTATCACAACATGGCAAAGAGGCAGGCAGGAAGGGGACCAGTCTCATGAAAAAGAAACAAATGAGAACTGAGAGAATGGGAGGCTCCTGCTTGTTCTTTTTATGGTAATCCATTCTTATGGAATTACAAATCAATTTCTCTAAGAGCTGAACCACTCTCAAGAGACAACATTAGAGGCCTGGAGAGATGGCTCAGCAGTTAGGAGCACCGACTGCTCTTCCAGAGGTCCTGAGTTCAATTCTCAGCAACAAGATGGCGGTTCAAAACCATCTGTAATGAGACACCCGTTTCTGGTGTATCTGAAGAGAGCAATGGTGTACTCATATACATAAAATGAATAAATAAATCTTAATAAGAAGAGAGAGAGAGAACATTAATTCATCCCAATGCCTAGAGTCCCAGTGACCGATATCTTCTATGGACTCTGCTTATTAAATATTATTATTAATAATTTCATTGTTTTGAGTTGAAGAGAACAATCTTTAACTCATTTCAATCTTTAGAGGAACAGATATTTTCCAAATCTGGGCAGTCAGAAACTTTATAAAAACAAGCTGAGCTCTACATTTAATTTCATAACCATTTCTTACATTTCTACATTTTTTTTATATATTTTAAAAATCTTGTGTTGTCTTCATGTGACCTATCACAAGGCAGCTGCATGCTTTCTCCTGCATGGCCCTGATTGTTATGTGAAATCATAATAATTATAATTTAGACTTCATACTGGCAGATAAACAGTAAAAGGTGTTTGACAACTTAGATATTAAAATGGGGCTTTCCTGGGATATTTGCAGTCCTCTTTTCAATAAAGCACCATTATTTGCACTAGCATATGTGTGCATGAGATCTCTTTAACTTACAAGGACAAAAATTCAGGACCTTAATTGAAATCTACATCTTTTTTTTTTTTTGCTTTTATACAATTGTTTTTAATGTTAATCAAAGGCTTTATAAGTTTGGTAATGCTCAATAACAAGATGCCCATACAATCAGAAGTGTAATCCAATACCCAACCTAGATATATCAACTCTCTCTCTCTCTCTCTCTCTCTCTCTCTCTCTCTCTCTCTCTCCCTCTCTCCCTCTCTCTCTCTCTCTCTCTCTCTCTCTCTCTCTCTCTCTCATCACCTAGCTTTTCTTCTCCTTCTCTTCCTCTCTTTACTCCTCCTCTTTCTCTCCTTACTCCTCCCACCATAGGTCCTCCTACATATCACCCTTCCTGTTAAAATAGAACTTTTCTTTTAAAATACAGTTAAAGCACAACTATACCAATTAGTATCAGCAAGGTACAAGATAGACCTAATACCCAGTCCATCATTTTGTTGAATAAACAGAACCTCTGTCATCCCTCCTAACTAAAAGACTTAGTTCTAAACCTGGCTTTTCTCTTGGCTTTAGAATGGATGTCAGCTGAAAACCATCCTCTCAAATATTTACTCTCAAAGTAGATAGCCAGGATTGGCTCTGAGACTATAAATCTTCAACCCCAGTCAGAAATCCAGAATAACTGAGTTAACTGAAATTATGGGAAGCATAAAGCATAGTTTCTAAAACTTAGTCAATTTATAGAGACCACTGAACACCTGGACAGTCCCTATACTACAAAACATTGGAGCATCCAATCTTCAGCCTTCTGGCCCAGGATCATCTGACAGACCTAGTGATGCAGAATTATTAAGGGCTGATTACTCTGTCTTGGCAGATACAATCAGTCGACTATTCTGCAAGTGTGCCCTTTTCTGCACACTGATTTGTCTGTAGATAAAAAGGGGCAATTCTTGCCTAGTGGCTGTCTCACCACAACAGGAGTAACTCCAAAGATGCTCAGTTTCTTCTTAGAATCCAAGACAGGAAGCTTTCAGGAGCAGACAGGTCTCTAATCAAAATGAACATTAATATAGAAATATTTGTAACGTCAATTCTATGGACTTCTGATGTTTTGAAAACCAACTGGGGTCCAAGATCTGCTCAGTGCTCAGGCACAGGCAGGAAGGAACCAGTGCTCCAGGCCAGGAGTGACTTCTTGGGTCCTAATGGGTCCCAGTTACTATCTCTTTTGGGCTGGTGTTGCTGTCTCCTTACCTAAGATACTGCCCATGTTAGAGCTTCTGGTATGCTTGCTTCCTCTGGATTCTGTGAGATAGGGGGCAGAGCTGCCACCCAGGATCTGCTCAGTGCTCAGGCCAAAATCTACATCTTTAAATGGTCAGCTGTCTGTAAAGAAAGACAAGTCCTACTGAAATCAAGGGGTAACAGACTACCTGTCTACAGTACCTAGGTAGAATTTCAGCCTTTCAACTCAGGAACATGGGGTCCAGCTCTCATCCTGTTTTAAATCTCTCTAAGCTGCAGCTTCTTCATATACAGCAGAATAAAAACACCAACAGCTCCCAGAGGCTGGCGGAGCAATTAAACACAATATAAGATGTGGGATGCTAGGCTTGACAGCTATCACTGAGTGATTCCTTAAAACCTAAGACAAGGAGGAGGACATCTGATTAAAAGACCTTAGAAACCTGGAAGTTCAGGAAATAATGGAGACCAAGAAACCAGGGAGAGGTGAGAGAGGCATGGATGTGTATGACCATTTTTCAGTGTACTTTTAAAAAAAAAATTAAGCTATTGCTCCCTAACCAGGGTTCAGAACTCTAGGCTAGGAGCCAATGAAGCAGAAATAAATTATGATATACCCAACTTTATCATGGAAAACATTCACAGGAAACTGCAGGGGTGAACCAGCAGGGAGATCTACGGCTGATGCTCTGCTCTTAGGAGGCATTCATAAGTCACTGGATGCACAGGGCGGCTCAGTGTTCTTGCTTCCTCATAAACAGATAATGAGCACACTGATTCACTTGTCACACAGAAAACTCGGTTGTTTTAGTTTTCTTCTAACACTAAACAGAAGCATAGCAAATCATTCCCTTAATGTAATGCTGGGATATACTGGAGGCTAATTTGCAGTTCATTTCCCATACTCAAAAATACTGGCTCTTGTGAACTAAGTGAAGAGTGGTCTGTAGAATTTTCCTTGGTATAAGAATTTAAAACAAAATCAAAACTCCGAAAAGGATTTTATTTGAGACCTTGTGAGACTAAAACACTTCTTTATCACACACACACACACACACACACACACACACACACACACACACACACACA
>JANHMN010000022.1:30410651-30445861 GCA_030674055.1 Rhabdomys pumilio
ACACACACACACACACACACACACACACACACACACACACACACACAGAGGTGGCTAGCCTTCTAATCTTAGATTTATTCACTTCATGTGTTATGAGTGTTTTTTTCCCCTGAATGTATGTGTGCCTGGTGCCCTTGGAGATCATTTGTAGGCATAGGATTCTCTGTAATTGGAGTTACAAATACTTGGGAGCTACTATGTGAGTACCTGGAAGCCAAACCTAGGTCCTCTGCAAGAGCAACAAGTACTCTTAACCGATGAGCCAATCTTGAAGTCTGTAACCCAGCTTCTCAGAGAGAGGAGGATGGAAAATGGGTGCATTTTCTCTTTTATCTCCAGGTTATAGGAGGTGTTTGCTGTTTGCTTGGATAAGAAAACACATCACAAGTCACTTTTTAAGCAGCAGTGAACCCCGGACCTGCAAAATTCTGTGCTAGAACATGATTGACCCCTAGTGGTCACAAACAGGACTAGCCCTGCTCATCACCAAATGAGAGAGAAAAGAACAATCTTAACTGCCATATCGTTTCTAGTTCACTCAGTATCTGAATACCTGCTTCACTGAATTCTTTACTCGATACCTGCTTTTGTGATTTCTAATTCTTAGGACCACGTGCACTCAGCTAATGTAACCAATACACAGCTTAATCAATGTGGTTCGTCTTTAATATATTAGAGGGACCAAAAAGCAAAAAGAAAAGGTATGGTGTTCAAATGCTTTTTTTCTTCTTTTACTTACATTGAATTTAATTGGGTTTATGCTAGGAATAAATAATACTTTAAAAATACAGCTTTCTTTTGTATTCATGAAACATTGATTTCCTCCTTCCTGAGGTATTTACCTAGGAAGTGTATATAAACTACTTACTTAGGACTAAATCTTCTAGAATTGTGCAAGGAAAAATAAGGATAGATGCTTTTAAAAAAACGACCTCTCATCTGGGGGAGGGGAAACATAGAGGAAGGGAAGAAGGGGAGGTTGCCATCAGGGTATAATGTATGAGAGAATAAATAAAATATATAAGAAAAATAGAATGTGGTAAATGTACATACTACAAAATAAAATCTTGTATCTTGAGGGGGTAGAAAGCTCTGTGGCTAAAAGCATCCTAATGTATACACTGTATTTATTTTGCTTACTATGCTGAATAGAAAGTAAAATATTGGGGGCTGGGGGCTGGGAAGTAAAACAAACACAACTTTATCAGCCACTTTTGGGGAGAAAGAAAAGACAGAATAGGGAAGGAAAAGATTTGAAATGTTTCACTCAGCTGATGATTGGTAAATGACAAAACCAAATGAACCCAAATGGTGCATTACTTCAGATGTCAAAGTGATGACACGTTTTTCCTGTTAAAAGGTAACACAGACCTTTTTCTTTTGTGTGAGAGACAGAAAGTTTGTTTGTTGTGTCTATGAATTTGTATTCCTATCTCTGTTTCAAGAATTCTTTTGATTTCATAAAGGGTTTTTCAGCATAGATAAATCTATTTATCACAAAGCCTCCTTGGGTCAGTATCGCTACAGTAGCAACTGTTACCATAGCAACCGGGAATGGGTTTAGCTAGGAGAGAACAGGGCCCCATGCATGGATAAGAGAATGATGAAAGTGGGATTTGACAAACAGGCCCCCAGAATCATAGAGTTGATAAGGAGATTTCTATGTGCTCTGTATCATGGATTCCACTTTGAAATCAAACTCATCTAACTAAAAATAAATAAATCTGCCAAACAAAGTCAACAGAGGTAACTGGTAAGTAGTGACATATACAATCATTACTCTAAAGAATAGACACCAGTGTCTGTGTTAGCTTAGTGGTTGGGAGAAGGGAAGAAATAAATCACTCTGTACAAAAAGATTTGCTACAGATGTTCTTAGGGAGATAACATATGACTTGGACAGCACAAGGAGTTAATTTTTTTATATATCTTTTCACCCATAAAAATTCTCTAAACAAAGCAGGGAAAGTAGAGGCAAAAATTGAACAACAAAAAGATATAAAAACAAAGAAACGCCACCTGCCTGTAGTCTTTTCTCTGGCTACCCAAAAATGTACATTTTTAAAAAATTGGCCTGAATACAAAAACAAAAGTCACATGTGCATAGTAAAATAAATATCTACCTGTAAGTTGATACATTTAGTGTATCTCCTCTGAGTGGGGAATGCCCAGGAGCCAGCACTATTGAGAATTTCCCACAGATCCAGAAAACATGAAGAACCTTGAATCTCCTTAAATGCCAATGTTTGACCATCTGGAGAGTATAACTATAACAGCCGTGTCCCGGAGCCAGCTCCAACTGGTTCTCCTTGCTATAATCTACTCCTGGGGTACATCTGGTGACATTCTTCTTCTTAGGTAGCTGTCCACAGTCCTGACAAAGTCAGGCGTAACTACTAGCCATAAACAGAGAGCTCACAACGGTGCACGTTGTTCTCCTGTCTATCTGTTAAAAGCAGATACTATCTCAGAGGACAGACATACCTGCAGGCAAAACATTCACGCACATAAGATAAAAATAAATAAACCTGAAGAATAGGAGCCTACACTGTTTCTGCATTTCGTAGGAAGCAAGCGTTGGGGAAAACACAGTGAAGTTACAAACAATGGGTAAGGGAAGGAATTGGCCTTTCATTTTAGATTCTATATGTATATGTATGTGTATGTGTATGTGTATGTGTACGTGTACATATATATATGTATATGGTAAAAACAACTAGAAGTTCTTTTCTCTTCCAGAAAGACTTTCGGTTTAATGGGAGAATCTTAATGAAGAACTCTGGAAGTCCTCCAAGATCCAAGGGCTAACTTTTCAGTGCTGACTGAATTCAGTCATGTCGAGAGTGTTCTAGAGTAACCTCCTGACTTCCCCATCACTGCTCCTGCTCTGAGAGAAAATGCAAGTTGCTAGAAGGCTCTAGCAGCCTGACTTTAGGGAAATTAATTATCCAATATTTATAGCCAACATTTTAGTGTTAATTATCTAATTATAATGTTTTCGTCAATGGTTGTGAAAGTTTGTGTTTGTCATGTCTCAGTAACTAAAGAAAAATCCTAAGCGAGTTACTATAACAGGTCAGTACGATTATTATCTGTATTATTTCTATTTTTAGAGGCGTAGATTAGTGATATGGCTCTCATTCCCACTAAACCCAATGACTACATTAATTTTTCATGCATAAATAAAGTATTTTTTTAAAAAATAAAAATGCCATAAAAGACAAAAGTCAAGCCTGGAAATTAAATCAGGGTTTTGGTCTCAAGGACTGAATCCACAGGACTCTGAAGTCACCCAATCTACATCTGAGTTTTCATATATAGGCAAAAATATTCATGGGATTTTAAAAAAGTCTTTACATGTATTCTTATAGGCTACCGTTAACACTAAAAAGTAATCAAATGATTTTTTAGCTAACCTTAATTTTTAGTAGTTTTATGTTTAGTTTTAAGCATATATATGTCTCAGAGTGCACACAGGATTTATTAACTCTATGAAAGGATTTTGACTGGAAAATGTAGTGCATGGATATACAGCACTGAGGCAAGGTAGCTTTCCACAGTGTGCATACTTCATCATGGAAGACCAATGGAGAAGTACAGCCATTTACACACACATCCTGTGCAAAGATATCAGTCCTGGTGATGGTCAAGCTTTTGTTTCACAATGAAAAAGAGCAAAGCGACATCAAGACACTTGCTAGCTGATTATTTTTACATAAGGAGAGTGAATATATAGGGAAGAGAAGAAAGAGAAGGAGTAAAAGAGTAAGTGGGGTAGAAAAACCTTCAAATATTCTTTGTTTAAAAGAAATGTCTACCCAGTGCCTGCTTAAAACTAGGCAGGGTCAATTCCACACAATGAAGACTTGGAAGATTTATCTTTTTTTTTTTTTTTTTTTTGATTTTTTGAGACAGGGTTTCTCTGTGTAGTCCTGGCTGTCCTGGAACTCACTCTGTAGACCAGGCTGGCCTCGAACTCAGAAATCCACCTGCCTCTGCCTCCCAAGTGCTGGGATTAAAGGCGTGCGCCACCACCGCCCGGCTTTATCATTTTTTTTTTTTTACATATCATAAGTAAAAAAGGAGATCTATGAGTGTAAGATTTCCTATAAATATCTATTTGTCTGGATGGAAACTTCAGTCAGTTTCAGTAATCATATATGCAGCTATAATGTAAAGAAATCAAGACCAAAATACAAAATCCATTTACTTTTACTATATGTGACCCTGTGACTACATCCCCAGATGAATGTAAACTTCATGAGAGTTCATGAGAAGATTTCTTTTATAACCCCAGTAAGTACTGAATGGAAAATCCCAGTACATGGAGTGGCTTCAAATACTTGTTAATGAATGTGATTAGGAGTATTTAGCAGTTACATTTGTTGAAGACAGGTGTATACAGATGAGAAAACTTGTGCAGACAGACTGAAATTCCGACGACAGAACAACAACAACAAAATCATAATCATCAGATAAAATGGCCACTGATTTAAAGACTGACAGTCCTACACGACTCTTGGGGGTTATAGCAAAAAGAATTGGTACTAAATCAATGATGCCTAATCATTAGAATACATACAAGACAATGCATTGCCATACCTTACTTAATAAAGTCAACATAGGAGTCGTACAATGTACCCTAAAAATATTTCCACTAGGGTAGACTAAAGTATTCACACTTGGTTCTCCTATGCCAGATTTCTTTTCCAAAATATAATTTTTATTATGTAATACCATGTAACTTAAATGGCCTCCACCTTTTATTCTATAATCTCTAATTCTACCATATCTCTTGAGGACACAGAAAATATGTCCCTTTTTTGTCCTTGGTATCTATTGTGTTTCCTAGTACACAATTTCAACATGTTCCACATATCAGCTCTCCCTGTTTCCGTCACAAAACAGTACAGAATTGGATCGGCGACACAGTTTAGACTCGTCAGTGCCACCGTGATTCTGTACACCGTGAATGTCTGCTTTCCAGACTCGTCACTGAAGCTCAAATTGCCCTCTAAAATGCAGCGGATAAGCACCATCACGTGGAAGGGGGTAAAGCATAAGACGAACGTCAGCGTGATGCTAACAAGCAACTTTATGATCCTTCTCTTCTCGCCGTTTTCCGTGGCTTGGTTGTGCTGCACAGCTTGGTAGACTCTGTGGTTGCAGATCATGATGGTGATCAAGGGTATTGCGTAGCCCATGCACGTCCTGAACAGGTTAAGGTTTATCTGCCATTTCTCCAGAGGGTATTTGTCATAGCAGAGAGTGAAATTAGATTTGTTCTCATCACAATACTCAACACTCGTTTCATCCTTCCACAGAAGGATGGAGTTAAAGATGGATTCCAATATCCAGATAGACAGGCTGGTAATAAATGCAAATCTTCTTGTTCTTAGAAAAGAAAACCTCAGAGGGTAGACGACTGCTAAATAGCGGTCCAAGGCGATGCAAGTGAGGAACGCTGTACTGCTGTAAAAGTTCATGTAGGTGAAGAAAACGCTTCCTTTGCACAAGGTGGGAGAGAAAGTCCAGTTGTCCTTATTCCAAGTGTAATTTATCCAGAGAGGCAGAGTCAGGGCATACAGCAGGTCTGACAGTGACAGACTGAAGAGGTAAATTCCTAGTTCATTTTCCTTCTTTGCTTGCAGAAAGGACACACATAAAGATCCGATGTTGGCTGGAACGCTGACTATAAACACAAATATGTAGACCACTGGGAACAGATAGTGGTCCAGGTCATGTTGTTCTTCAACACATGTGCTGTTCATCGTCATTTTTTTTTTTTTACAGTGGCAATTACATTACTTCTTAGGCTGTAAACGGGAAAAGGAACCTTGCCTTGTAAGTTTTCAATGTTATGTTCTCTTTATTAAGGTTCTTTTCTCTCAAGGCTTCCTTGGTTTTTGACATTCTGATCCGTTCATCCACACATTTAGAGAGTGGGTACAGATCAAAGTTTTACACAGACTATTACTGCTAGACATTGGGCTCCAGGCTCCTGGGGGTGACTTAAAGAAGTTAATGGAATTTAACCATCAGAAGTCTTCATGTTCAGTAGCATGGGACTTTAGCTATCGCAAAAGGTCACACCGCCTCTCATTTGTCCTTTTGAATCTTACAGTAGATTGGAGATTGGTGCAAAGGTGAATACTCCGGTTTTATTTTCATACCATTTGGCATTCTTTTAAAAGTGTCCTGTTTCTGTAACAAAAGATGAACTAGAATAGGTTAGAGATACATAAGGTATATAACCCTATTCTAATCATGACTTTAAAGCTGTCTTCTCTCATTTATTGAAAATAAGAAATATTTTAAATTACAGAACACTATTTAACTAAACCAACGAACTTTAGCAAATAAAATCAGAGATTTTTTTTTCTATTTCAAATAAGAATTGCTCAAAGGACGAGAGCTTATAGAGAATGATATTTCCCACCAGACAATGCCCAATAACCATAACCAAAGCGTTTTAAACCATTAAAGCCATTTTTGGTGGTTAAAGAATAGAAAATTTAATTATTTGGTTGTGATGAGAAAAAATACTATTTTATTTTGTTGCTTTGGAGTATAAATTGCATGGCTACACAATGTATAAGTTTCAACGTAATATTCAATACCAGTATAAGGCATTTTGAAAGTCACATTTAGAGAATATTTTTATAACATGATTAAGTAGAGTTTGAATATAATTTGTTGAGCGTTCATACACAGGCAGCCTTCCCTCTTCTGTTTGCTTTTTGTTTCTTATGAACTGTAGCTCACTGTGTCTCACTTAAATATTCCATAAATGGACAACCAGACCATCTGTATTCTGGGAAAATGTGATTATCAACTTCCATCCTTAGAGATGGTTATCTCTGAAGTTCAATCCTTTGTAAAGTAACACTGTCCGAGAGAAGGGCTCCCAATCCTTTGCTGGTGGGACCTCAGGCTAGTTTTGATGGTTTACAGGATGGGACCTTTTCAGAAAGCTGCCCCTCAGCAGCATCATTCTCTTTCCAAGTAAAAATGAATTCAGAGCACAAAAGGGTTTTCTATCACAAGGCATGATTCTGGTACTGGGAAAAAAAGTCACATGTGGGATGTATCTCACTCTTAAAGAGGAAAAGTAAAACTCCCAAACTGTCTGTTTTTCATGACACATATGAATAAAACATGCAGAGCAGACTGTTAAAGCAATGGCAAAATATTTGTGATGGAAAACAGACATGAGAGCTGGGGAGAGGGAGATGAGCAAGAAGCTGTAGATGTGCTTGAGCCAGATGTGGGTGGGAGGGCAGCCAGAGCTTCTGCATCAGAGACACAAGACACAGAATTCCCACCGTGAAGGCAGAAGGCGTTCTTCTACCACCACACACCCTGAGATTAAGGAGGCTCTAGCTTCAGGGAGAGGGAAAATCAGGAAAGAGATTAACAAGTTCCAGAGACACTCACAGACAACAGAAAAAAGCTGGCAAGTTCCTTACTTTGACCTGGTTTATGTATGGAGCTAAATTAAAAAAAAAATCTCCCGAGTGTTCATAGACTCCATCAGATGCTCACTTAGAAAGGATCTGAGTCCGGCACCATTAGTTTGGTTCATGGGATCTTCTCACGTGGTTCAGTTTCATTAGCCAGGATGGAAGTGTGAATGGAAACCTCAGTGAGTCACCACTAAACTAACACACTTGCCAGAGTAAACTGCATGGTGGGAAATACCAAGTCTGGTGGTGATGTAGAATGCTCAAACCCATATGTAAACTAGGCTGGAAAACTTACACATGTAACATGATTTGGTAATCTTGTTACTAGATGAATACACACATATTTCCTAAACAGCAGACACTAAGATCAGAAGGCTTACAATAGCACTGTCTGCAATATACACCAACTGGAATACCCACTAGCAGTAGGATAGCATACATGGTATATCATCATCATCATCATCATCAACATCATCATCTCTATCTCTATCTCTATCTCTATCTCTATCTCTATCTCTATCTCTATCTCTATCTCTATCTCTATCTCAATGTTTGCATTTTGGTCTAAATGAAAGAGCTGACATATACAGAGGTGGATGCTCACAGCTAACCATAGAACTGATCATGGGGTTCCCAATGGAGAAGTTAGAAGACTGAAGGAGCTGAAGGGGTTTGGGGCCCCATGGGGAGAGAAACAATACCAACCAACCAGAGCTCCCAAGGTCTAAACCACCAGCCTTGGAGCACATAGGGAGGGACCCATGTCTCTAACTGTATATGTAGGGAATATGGCCTTGTCGGGCATAGGTGTGAGAGGAAGTCCTTGGTCCCATGAAGGGTGGATGTCCCACTGTGGGGGAATTCGACGGTGGGGAGGAGGGAGTTGGTTGGTGGGTGGGTGGGTGTGGACATATCCTCATAGAAGCAGGAGGAGGGAGGATGTGATAGGGGGTTTCTGGGTTGGGGAGAAAAGGGGAAAGAGGATAACATCTGAAATGTAAATAAAATATCCAAAAAAAGAAAAAAAGTAAATCATAATGTGTTAAAAAATATATAATAAAAAAGGAAAGCTGAAGATTAATAACACAATGCTGACTGACAAGACAAACACAATAGAGGGCATATTATTGGATAAAAGCCAGCACTGCTTATACGGAGTCAGGATAGTGATTACCTCTGACAGGGTCAGGTGACACTGAAGGAAGCTGGGAGGGGGACTTCTGAGTACTCAACAGTACTCTGTTTCTTAATGTGTATGCTGGCTGACTGAGCACTTGCAACTTGTAAAATGACCAAGCCGAAGACTGGTTTGAACAGGATCAATTTGTCAAACCTGATTAAACGGTATGCTTAGGATGGTAAACGATGAAATCAACAGGCCATTGTGACCGAGGCCAGAAAGCATCCTGACAGCATGTCTGACATGTAAGCCTTCCTAAGAAATACGATGGGTTGCTTTTTTTTTTTCTTACATGAAAATCAATAAAAAATTAATTTAAACAGTCACAGAAAGATTCACAGAAGAAAAGCGTTTATTAAATGAAAAAGTGTGTTTTAGGCACCTAGAAGAAATGAACATAGAATTTTCTCATAGAGAAAGGATTCTTCAGCCTGGGCTTCATAGAGCCCTGAGAAATCTGATCACATCATGGATTTTGCAGGCAAATGGATAGAACTAGAAAACATCCTGAGTGAGATGCACACTCAGACCCAGAAGCACATGAATGGTATGTACTCACTGGTAAGTAGATATCAGCCAAAAAATTCAGAATACCCAGGATACAATTCACAGATGGTAGGAAGCTTAAGGAGAAAGAAGGCTTAAGTCCCACTTAGAAGGGAGACAAAATAATCACAGGAGGCAGAGAGAGGGAAGAAATCAAGAAATCGGGAGGGAGAGATGAGGGGGAGGGGAAAGGAGGATCAGGATCAGGTGTGGGGAGAGACAGGAGGGATGACCAGAGGGCCAGGAGAATGAATCCATATATGTAGCAGTAGGGGTTAGGGGCCAAGGGGAACCTGAGAAAGTCCCAGAGACCTGGGATGCGAGAGGTTATCAGGACTCATGGTCCCAGTTGAGGCAGGGAGCCACCCGCTCATCTTCAAAAATTTTAACCCAGAATTGTTCCTGTCTAAAGAAAATACAGGGGCAAAAATGGAGCGGAGACTGAAAGAAAGACCACTCAGTGACAAGCCCAACTGGCCCAACTGGCTAATTGTGTGCACACTAAATCCTGACCCTATGACTGAGGCTATATAGTGTGTGCAGACAGGAGCCTGGCATGGCTGTCCTCAGAGAGGCTTTACCAGCAACTGACTGAGGCAAATGCAGATACTTACAGCCAACCATTGGATTGAGGTCAGGGACCAATACAGAAAAGTTAGAGGAAGGACTGAAGGAGCTAAAGGGAATTGCAACTCCGTAGGAAGAACAACAGTGTCGACTAACCTGGACCTCTTAGAGCTCCCAGAGGCTAAACTAAAAACCAAGGAGCATACATGGGCTGGTTCATGGTCCAGGGCATATGTGTAGCAGAGGACTACCTTGTATGACCTCAGTGGGAGAGGATGAGGTTAATCCTGTGGAAATTAGATGCCCAGGGAAGAGGGATGATGGTGGGGGTGAGGTGGGAGTGAGTGAGTCAGTTGGGGAGCACTGTCTCAGAGGTGGAGGGTAGAGGGGATGGGGTGAAGAACTCAGCAACTTTTGAAATGTAAATAAAATAATAAAGATTAAAAAAATCGTGTGAGAGAGGCGGGGGTGGGTGGGTGGGAGGACTCTAAGAGAACTAGGTGCACAGAAGCTTTAGAGATAAAGGAATACACACGTAACACAAATCATATGTAGGTATTCAGTTTAAAGAAATAAAAGGTGGGATCAGAACACAGGATGGATGAAGAGAAAGAAAAAAATAGCAGCTGTGATAGCTCCTGTCTGTAACCCCAGTGTTTGGGACACTGTGGCTTAGGGAATCACCGTGAATTTAGAAGCAGCCTGGGCTATAGAATGAAAGCCATGTCTCAGAAGAAGGAGAAGAAGAAGGGAGGAGAGAGAGGATGTCAAAACTGAATAGCCTTAGCTGGGCAGTGGTGGAGCACACCTTTAATCCCAGCACTTGGGAGGCAGAGGCAGGCAGATTTCTGAGTTAGAGGCCAGCCTAGTCTACAGAGTGAGTTCCAGGACAGCCAGGACTACACAGAGAAACCCTGTCTCAAAAAACCAAACCAAATCAAACCAAACCAAACCAAACCAAACCAAACCAAACCAAACCAAACCAAACCAAACCAAACCAAACGAAACAAAACCAAACCAAACAAAACCAAACAAAACTGAATAGCCTTATTTTTCTCTAAAAACTTTGTTGAATAAAATTTAATAGTAAAAATTCCTCAGAAGAGAACATTAGTACAGGAAACTAAAAAAAATCAGAAAATAAAATCAGTGTAAAAGGAAAAGGGAAACAGGAAAGATACATGGAGACCAAAAAGATCAGTACACGTGTATCTGGAGCCCCACATGGGAAGAAACGGAGATCAGCGAAGTACACGTGTAACTAGAGTCCCATAAAGGAAGGAGAGGTCAGCGAAAAGCAGTGTGCACAAATACCCCTGAATTATGGAGCCTAGTGTCGGATATGACAGAGTGAAACATCAGTACTTAGTGATCAAACCGCAAAGACCAAAAACTAAGGGAAGTGCCAGAGAAGAAAGATGGATTATGTACAAAGGAGACATTTCAGACTGACAGAGGGCTTATCAACGGCCACCACTGAAACCAGATGCCAGACTGTTCAGGCTTCTGTATTCCAAGAAAATGGCTGTCATTCTATAACCGTATTTCAAGAAACAGAGCAAAACCTAGAATTTACAGGTAACTACCACCAGAAAATTGACTCTTCACTTCTTGAAGAAACTTTTAAAGGTTCTTGGTGAAGACAGGAAATGAAACTCTAAGATCTGAACCGCAAGAAGGGAAGGACGGGCATAAGCTGCTAAGGAGTGGGCTCTGATGAATGTCAGCTTGGGTAATCACACTCTTGGGTAGGCTTATGCACCCCAGGGAAAACACCTAAACTAGAAAGGTCTCCTCTCTTGAGACAGGACCAAGAACGGATGGTGGGCAATAGTGTCTTCCTTTTTTGTGTTACTGAGTATATGTTTGTTTCTACAAAAGCAAAGACAGAGAAAATTATTCTAGTGAATTTTACAGTTCTCAACAGAATACATTTCTTTAGCTATAAAAGCACTTCCTGCTTTGCTGAGAGCAGCCATCGGCCAGGGTGGCTTGATAAAGCAGATAGCATCTTGTCTGTTTGAGCAACAGGGGCAGTATGTGCTTGTGGTTGCTTTTGGAAAGGTTCTCAAAGTTCTCGGGGGAGGAAATCTGTGGTTCTTTTAAGTTTGTTTCCTCTTGTGTAAGTTGGTGCTTAGGCCACAGGGTTGCTACGAGAGTTAAATGAGATGTCCTGTGGGGCCAAGAGCCTAGCAAAGGGAAAGACTTCACCATATGTTAACGTCACCAATGTACTATTTTCCCTTCTACTGCCCCACAGATTTCCTAAAAGGAAGTCATCCTTGACTGTCAGGAAAGCCACATCACAGGCCAGCGTAGGGACTTGGTACCTGTGATGCCAACCCAGCACTGCAGATAGCTCTAGTTAAGTCAATGAAAGTGCATTAAAACAAGATATACAGAATGTATTAATCTTGTATCTTTCCAAATATTATTTAAGACACTTTAGTGAAATTTTGAGATTTTTTGCCACCCTCCCTGAAAATACGAATGATCTAAGTTTAAATTTTATGAAGTGCTAAAAAGAATCTATAGCATAGCTCTGAAAATAATATAAATAATTGATGACAATAGCTAAAAGCAAATTGCTTGCATACAGCGTTACAGAAAGCTAATCACCTAAAGCATGCTTGCATGCCTAGCAGGTCTCCGGTACTATGACAGTGATTTATTAACAAATATCTACAACGGATGCTTAATGATACTGGAAACATAATTTTCTAACCTCACATGATTTCCGATGAATGTAAAAGCTATTCCTGGACCCCTGCACTGGTGAGGAGATGATAGCAAGTAGCCCTCCTGCCCAGGATGGCAGAGATTCTTCCTAAACCATCAGTTTGTCATTACTGCATCCGAAGGAGAAAGCTGAGCACATACCATCCTCCTTGTTATACCTGTATTGTCACCTAACCAGTTTTAAGTTTGAGTTCTGACATTCCCATACCACTACTCGAAGTAGAAGAAACCATGTGTCTTCCTCAGTTGCATCTCTCTCACAAAGCTTGGTCTTGTTACACTCATAAAGCCCAGACCAGATGAAACGTTACAGACATGGTTGATCATTATGCTGAAAGTATACTATCTACTTTAAAATCTTGTTCTAGTTTTTAAATCTCATACTCACCCCTGTTTCTGGAGGGATGCTTCTCTTGACTGAGGAGGCTGGCAAATGTGCTTGTATCAAGAAGAGAAACCAGCAGTGTTGTGGGGACAGGAAATTGCGCTCGTATTTTGTCATAAGCCAATGAGGAAGCAGCTTTTTAATGAGAAGGCTTACTTTATCTGAGTTCAAACAAAAGGATCCTTCTGTACTTTAAGTGATGTTTGGGTCATTTATTGTCCTGTGATTTTCATAACCCATTCTCTATGTATCTTAATTATAAACGTATACTTCTATGTATGCTTTTTTCATGCACATGTATGTTTCTGATGTGTGCACATGTGTGTGCAGCTGTGTCACCAGTATGCACACTTTTGGAAACCAGGAATTTATACTGTTTGCCTTGCTCTGCCTTATTTCTTTGCACAGGTTCTCTTACTGATGCTGGAACTGGACTGGTAGCTGGTAAGCTCCAGCGATCTTCCTGTCTCAGCTTGTCCAGTGTGTTGGGGTTGCAAACAGACCCAGGGTTATGCACAGCTTTTTACTTGAGCACCAGAATCCCAGCTCAGGTGCTCACACTGTGCAAGCACTCTTCCCCAGTGATTCATCTCTACATTCTCTGATTTTGATGCTTTTCTTAATGGGATACGTTGCAACTATTTAATCCTTTCACATCTTCAGCCTGTCACTGCGTCTGTCATTAGATTGACTGTGCAGGCATCTACACAGGCCCTGACTATTCTGTGGAAAGGAGCACACCACCATGTAAGAGAGGGCCACTCACTGACACCCTGGATGCCGCAGAAGCTGAGATAAACAGTTCTAGATGCACATGCATGAAGTGGGATGAGTAACCTGGATGTGAGGATGGAGAGGATACTGTGGACCAATTTGGGATGAGTTGGTTCATGGAGAATCAAGCAGAAGAGGTAGAATGGGTTTGGTGATTACTGTGGTTTAACAGCAAAAATAAGCTGGGATATGAGTAGGTCAAGAGAGCCACCTTTGGGAGAACCTTTCTTCTGGGGGACTAACAGGATTAGATATATAGTATTTGATTATACAATCATTTTTATCTTTTAGCAACCTTCTGGGAATAGAAAACAGAGATTCCTAAAAGCAGCTGATGGGACTGGATCAGGCAACTAGATAATCATGAAATCTGAAAATGTGTTTGCGAGTGCTGTAGATTATTATTTTAAAAAGCTAATGCAGTTACTTTAACGGGGTAAAACTATAAGTAGTTTAATGCAAAGTGAAATTAGTTTTTAGAATATCCTACTTTTGAGAAAAGTTAGACATCATTTTTAAACAGCATCCTAATAAACCTTGATTAGAAATTAAGGCAAGGATATTGTTTTATAAGTATGAAATCAATTGAGAGTGGAAAATTCTAACTTAATTTTAGGCTCTGCTCAGGATGTGCCAAGTCTGTGTTTGTAGATGAAAAAAAATGTGTTCTTATGATATAGATGAGACATTTCTTCCTGAAGTTAACTAAGGAATGTGAGGGGGATGTAAAGGCTTTTGAAATTTTCTTAATATGTCTTTATGAATCATAAAAATATGCTCTGCCTGGCAGTGGTGACACACGCCTTTAATCCCAGCACTTGGGAGGCAGAGGCAGATGGACTTCTGAGTTCAAGGTCAGCCTGGTCTCCCCAGTGAGTTCCAGGATAGTCAGGGTACACTCTGTCTCAAAACCAATCAACCAACCAAACAACAATAAGAAAAAAGAATTATAAAAATAATGAATTTGTGAAGCATTCAAGAATTTGTAAGTTTGAGGCCAGTTTGGTCTACAAAGTGAGTTCCAGGATAGCCAGGACTACACAGAGAAACTCTGTCTCGAAAAACCAAAAAAAAAAAAAAAAGAATTTGTAAATAACATGTAGTAACTGAATATATAGGATATGTTGTCATTGAGATGATAAAAAATTAAGGTAAAATGAAAAAAAAATCGTGACCTAAGGCTTCAGGGCTGGGGGTTGGAGGTTCACTTAATGCATGGTTTTCCTTGCAACCATGGAGATCTGCGTCTGAGTCTCACTCAAGAGCAATTATAAGAAAGCCAGGTATGGTGGCGGATGATCATGAACCCAGTACTGGGAAGGGAGAGGCAGGCAAACTCTAGGTTAGAGAAAGACTTGCCTTTAATTTTAAAGAAAGAAAAGAAGAGAATGATGGAGCCTGAGGAACAAGTCTCAAGGTGGCTCTCAGGCTGACACACGCGTCTGCACACATTTGAGTCTGCACACATAATGCACACACACACATACAGAAACAAGGGGATTAAAAATGTGGCAAAATGAAACAATAATTTGTCTACTCATGGCTATAACCGCCATGTCTCTTTCTTTTGCTTGGTTTTGCACATTTGTCTATTGTTTCTATTTCATGGGTACTTCACGATTTGCACAATATCTAATTTCATCTAGATAGATCAGACTTCTGTTTTTTTGAGGAAGAGTATTTTCACATCCATATCAAGTATCTATGCACTTCACTCTTCAGACACTGGGGAAAAAAAGAGGATGTAGTCAGAGAACATGAGAAACACAAACTTTTACTTCTGCTTAAAGAAGGAAAAAAAAACGTTAGTGAGCAAAACTTGCTTACTTCACATAAGGGGGCAACAACTTTTATGGATTCTGCATCTTGTTTAGTTAAAAATGCAGCGGTAACGTATTTAGTCACAGTGGTATTTAAATGAACAGTTGGGGAAATGTCAGAGCCAAGAGACATGGAGGCATTTTGACCATATAAAGGCCAAATCAATAAAACACTTATTCAGATCATTGGCTTTATGGGGTCAGACTTCTTGGGCAGTTTTCTGATCTTCCCAACACTGGTCAGAGGCAGCACACTTGGGCTTGAAATGGGCAAATGAATGTGGACTTTCTGGATTACAGCTTCTCCGCACGGCAGACAGTGTGGGCAGCTGTTCTGCGGATGAAGGACATTTCCCCCTCTTTCCCCTTTCTAAGCTGCATCCCTCGTCTGGTGCAATTTCCAAGATTAAAAGCAGCGAGCAAATAAGGCGGGATCAAATTCTGACATCCTGCTTCGTACTCTCATTTTTAATTTCTTTTTATACATTTAATTAGTCGTGTTTGTGGCCTAATAAGAAAGGGTTCTTGGCAGAAAGTGAGAGTGGAAAAGGCTGTGAGTTTAGTTTCAAAAGAGACCTAGAGGAATGGAAAGGCTGGAGTTCTGGGCTACCTGCTTGGAGGAATCCTCCTGATATTCAAGTTCCGATGTGAGAAACGCATAAAGGGCTTTTAGAAAATTAAGTATGAAGAAAAATAATATAGCTTTTTGTCAATTAAATATGGTGAGGGTAATATCCGGGGTTAAGTAAAATAGACTACAAGGTTAATGTTCTGTTGTAACATTAGTGTGACTGATAGAAAGTTCGAATGCTGTCTGCCTTTGATGTTCTCTGTTGGGCACCATTGTGCTGGATGTTGAAATCATCTCTTTGTTGAATGAACTCTGTTGCGGTTTGAACATGAAATGTTTCGCAGAACCTGTGTGTGAACACATGTTCCCCCTGGCGGTGCTGTTTGAGGAAGGTCTTGGAACCCTTAAGGGCCAGTAAAAATGAGTCTTGATTTTGTCACTATCTGTTTCCTGGTTGCAGACACAAGGCGACCAGGCTCATGACACCTGATGCCCTTTATCCCTGTTGGGATGAATTAGATCCTCTTCAACGCTAAGACAAATAAGCTGTTTCTCTCTCAAGTTGCTTCTTGCCATTTGTTTACAGTGAGAGAAAAATAAAAAAAAAAACAATGGTAATTAACATAAACTGTCATTTTCTTCAGCCCTAGGAGCTCAGGAAACTCTAAAATTCCTCTCTGACAGTTGATATTGACAGCCGAAGAGAGACTAAACATCCTTCCGATGCAGCACGGGACTGAAACCTCCTGGCTTTTTAGTACTTGAACAAATCTTTGCAGTAAACATCGCTGACAAGCTACAGGTCGAGGGGGCAATTTTCACAGTGGGAGAATTCGCTGTCATGATCACATTCACCAAGGATTATGTTTAGCTGGCATTCTTTGATGCAAACAACTGAAGCTGTGGCCACCTGACGCAAAAAGTGATCAGGATATGACCCATGATCTATGCGGAGCCCTGAGGATGAAGCCTATAGAAATGGTTAGAGATAAAGAACAGAAAACCAGGTCACCCCACCTGGACATTCAGGTTAGGATAGCACTGCTGACCCCACTGTGCCGGGCCCTTGAGGACACTTTAGCTGGAGTCTCTGTGGTACTCCTGGGTTCCAGTGTCAAACTTCTGGTCACCCTTCCAAGGTCAAAGTACATCTTCAAGGAACCAATTGGAGGGTCTGGTTACTGTCAGAGTCTGCACTGAAACCAGGAAGAGGGGGGATTTGCTTTCTTCATTCTAGAAGGCAGACTAATTCTGCCTCTCAAAACACTTAGCATTGGGAAGCAGTGATTAGGCCTGGATTATTATAGAACCAAAACTCAGAGCAAAACAAGGGCTGGAGAAATGGTTCAGTGGGTAAAGGTGCCATCATCAAGCCTGCCGACCAAAGTTTAATCTCTGGGAGCCATGTAGTGGGAGAGAACCCCTGACCTCCATATGTGTACAGAGTCCCGAGTGTGCAACCCCCCAAACAAACAAAGATCTCATAAAAGGAAGAAGAAAGATAAAAAGCCTTAAAACAAGAACACACACACACACCCCAAAAGTGGACTCAGTCCTAACTCTATAATAAATCTAAACCAATATAAAAATAGAAACCTATTTTCCTTGGATTTGCTGAGATGTGGGAAAAAAAAAGGTACACTCAAAACACACTGTTGATAAACTTGTAAATCATTTATGTAGCATGTTGTAATGTCATGTGCTGATCACTCTTTTGAGTGCTGCGTGAATATTAACTTGACTGAATCTCCTCTTGGTGCATTGCTGGCATCAGTTTGTAGAGGGGGAAACTCAAGTCCAAAGGGGCTAAGTACCTTATCCAGAATCTCTGCCTATTAGGTTGGAGGAGAGAGATTTGAGGCCAAGCTATCTGGAGATTAAGAGCCAAATATTGTTACCACAGTTATGGTTTTATATGCATGTACTCTTAAGGAAAGCCCAGTAAACAATGTACAATTTACTCTACATGGATTCTTTTCTCTGAACCATTTTCATTGCTGTCTAAGGTTATGAGTTAACAGAACTCTATCATGTATTTTAAATTTTTATTTTATGTATATGGGTGCATGTATGTCTGTGTACCAGTTTGCATGTCCAGTGCCCATAGAGGCCAGAAAAGGGTGTCAAATCCCTTAAGACTGGGGTTACAGATGGTTGTGCTCTACCACGTGGGTACTGGGAATCGGACCTTGGTCATCTGGAAGAGCGGTCATTGTTCTTAATTCTTAGCTGTCTCTCTGATTCTCATTATGTGTGTCATACATACATACATACATACATACATGTGTATAATTTGTAATATATTAACATATCTATAATTTATGTGTATGAATGTCTGTGAGTGCAGCCATGTATATGTAAATCCTGTATGTGTAATATATGTAATACATGTTTTACATTACATATGTTTATGTAATGTGCATGAATGTGTCTTTGTGAGCTTGTGCACACACATATGAGTCTGCATGTTTGTAGATAGAGGTGGGGCAGCCAGACTAGGGTGTTGGCTGGCTAGGCATAGCAGTTAAAAGTGTTTGCTGATGCCAGACTTGGAAGGTACTCGGATCCAAACTCTAGTGCTCCTGCCTCTGTGTGTAGTGCTCTTAACCCTGAGCCATATCACCAGCCCCATAATCTCATATTCTTTTGATGGAGGTTCATTTATAAGTTGCTGTCAGAAACAACTGCTATCAACAACTTTATCCAGAGTTGAAAGCTCAGACCTACAAGCAGATATTACAGGATTTGTGTAAAGAGACAAGCCTTCATATCCTTTCACACTCTGGGGATACCTCAAAGGAATGCTTCCAACTCTTTTAGTGAGTTATTGTTTCATCTCATCTCCTCATGTGACCAGTAACTTGTTTTTAAGTTCAAGAATTATACACTGAAGGTGTGTACGAGTTGGACTCTGCTTAGAAAATGTGTGTACATATACATCGTGATAGAACAGGCAGTCATGAACCTTAATCAGCACTTTTGCTTAAAAGGCAAGATTGCTTATCTTTCTCAAAAGATCATGACTTTTCTTTTATTTTGACTTACAAAAAGGAGAAGTTTAGAGGAACATAAACAGGTTACTCAGAAACACTTCTAATTTAAAATGGTTTAAAAGAACACATTTGAAATGTGAGACCTGGGACCTTCCTCTTCTAGTCTGATGTCATTCATCCTGAATCCATACATTTAATAGAAACTAAGAACACGATTGCTTCTCTGATAACTGTGATTTCTCTTTATCTCACATACTGGCAAATTTTTTTTCCAGTCTGCATACATGACTTTGTTTAAATTGAGATATTTCTTGTTTCCTGAGTACCAATTAGAAATTGGAAACAACAGCTGTATGCTTTGATATATGAACTGTGGTGCTTCTAGGGTGGGTACCATTTTTGTTAATGGTTTGTTTCCTATTCTGCATGGTTCACACACTGCACAAAATCTGTAACCTGTCTGCTAATAGAAAGTTGGAATGGCATGCTACAGGATGGCATAAGCTGTATGTTGGCTTCAACTTCCTGTTTTCGTAAGTGTGGTATTCATTCCAGGTTTGGTGAGAGACCCTGCCTCAAAAAATAAGGTGGGAGAGTTGGGGAAGTGCCTCAGTAGGTAAGAACACACTGCACAGCATAGGGGACCTGAGTCCATACCTTCAGCCCCACATAGCAGACACACACACACACACACACACACACACACCCCTAAAGAAGAATAATGAACAAAGATACTATATTGTCCAGAAAGACCCTAGAGATATCACAGGCTGATTACAGGCTTTCCAAGTGGTTTGATTTTATCCCTTCATATAATTTCCCATAATTGTGTTTGTGGTGGGTAATCTTCATTATCAACTTGACTGAATTTAGAATCACCACAAAACACACCCCTGGGTGTGTCTATGGTCTAAGGTCTTCCCTGAAAGGTTTAACTGAAGAGGGAAGTTGCCCATAAAAAGAAGGAAGTAAGCCGAGTGCCAGCTTTCACCTCCTGGCTTTCCTGACAGAAGACGCAACACGCCCAGGTGCCTTAGGGTACTGCTGGGGACTCAGCTGCCAAGAAGATAAGCCAAGTTAAACCCTCCAGTCTTTAAGTCCTTTATCAGAGATTCTGTTACAGCAATTAGAAAGTACTGAAGACAGCAGTCGTTAAACACCGATTCAGGTTTGTTTTCAAAGCTAACATAACTTACTCCATAGATCATTATGCAAAGGCCTATGCTCCCTTAAGCCCCAGTGCATTTGTCTTCTCCTTGTCACTCTGGCATCTCAGGGACTTGGGTGAGAACTCACTGGTTCTATGCTTTCCTCTAAAGGAATGTTTGGGGGGGGGGATGTAGCTTTCTACAATACTAGAGGAATTCTCAGGACAGTTCACTTTCCTAGCACATCAGTTTACTGACAGTGGAAGTGAGCTTATGGTAGTTTCAAAGCAGCATAATTTTACCTTTGTCATTTTTGGGTCCTAAGAGTTAAACTGCTGTGACAAACTAGATGGACAAAGCATACAAATTTAAGTTACTGGGCACACTCTAAGAAAATGAAGATTCCCCACCTCACCCAATAAAACAGGTTAATGACGTATGTGCTGAATCTGATTAGGAGGAGTTTATGTTGCAAACATTCCAGCAGCCATGTCCAATCTTTTCTTATCGTGACACTATGTTGTCAACTACAGACTTCACACTTGAGATCTGCACAATCGAGTTTTTTTTTTTTAATCACAAAAAGTCTAAGTCTAAAATGTTTAAGTTTATGTATAATTTTAGGGTGGGTTGCTTTCATAGCTATTATCTTGTCTGCAGGCACAGGCTGGATGCACCTGCAAGGGTATTTTAACTGGATAGAGAAGTGGGTAGGAAGATAAGGGTTACTGTAACAAGAGTTGGCAAACATTACCACTTCCTATATTTTAGTCAGGGCATCTTTCATAAGTGAATTTCATAGTCCTTTAAGAAAGAGAATAGCCGGGCGGTGGTGGCACATGCCTTTAATCCTAGCACTTGGGAGGCAGAGGCAGGCAGATTTCTGAGTTTGAGGCCAGCCTGGTCTACAGAGTGAGTTCCAGGACAGCCAGGGCTACACAGAGAAACCCTGTCTCGAAAAACCAAAAAAAAAAAAAAAAAAAAAAAAAAAAGAAAAAAAAGAAAGAAAGAAAAGAAAAAAGAAAAGAAAAGAAACAGAATACAGGTCAGAGTATTCCCCTTAGGTCTCTTAATGCAAAACAGTCACTACGTTATAGCAACATTTTAAAAGACTAATCTCATATTCTCTTTTAAGGCTAAAAGACCTGGATATAGCAAACTACTCAATTGAGCAGAAAACCTTGTCAGCTAGCATTTGCCAAGTGTCTAAGTGCATCCAACTAAGATTTCCGGAGTGCCTATTGTCTTACTTTTATTTTATCCGGAGTTCCCTGACTTGCTGTTCTTCTCTCACGGTGGTTTAGAAAAAAATCAGGGTCCTTAAGCCAAGCGACTCAACCAAGATGACCGCTTAATTGGGGACTCAGTTAGGGGCTTCAAGCCAGGTCCTCATTGCTGTTTCCTACTGAGAATGATCTATTAGGGTAGGACCACTCGCAGCCCTCTTCGTTTGACAGTTGTTGACCATTCACTTGCGTTCACTAAGATGATCCATCAGGTGAGGTAGGAAGAGTGGTCACTAAGTAATTACACGCACAGACTGGTCCCGCCTCTTTGACACAGAAGTGACAAGGCAAAGCTCGCTCAACCTCTCCCCGCTCTACACTACAGCGGCTGCGCGGACAGCCCGCAGCCCTCACTTAAGATGGCGAAAGCTTCCTCAGCCGCCCTCTCTTCTTCCTCAGGGAGGCGGTCGGGCCCGCCTCCCCGGGAGCCCCAGTCACGTGACCCGCACAATGGCTAACAGCCAGCCTAAGGCTTCCCAGCAACGCCAAGTAAAAGTCATGACCGCCGCCGCGGGCTCGGCGTGCCGTGTCGCGGTGCCCTTGTTGTTGTGTGCGATGCTAGCGCCGAGCGGCGCCTACGTGCTAGACGACTCCGACGGGCTGGGCCGGGAGTTCGATGGCATCGGCGCAGTCAGCGGCGGCGGGGTGAGCGCGGGCTGGTGGGAAGGAGGATGCGGAGGAGCGCGGGGAATGCCGGGGTTGCCCCCTCCCACAAGCCACCGCGGCGTTGCCGGGCGAGCAGACGCCGCTACCCGCGTGCGGCTTGAAGATGAACCCAGGCTGGCAGTTAGATTGGAATGGGGAGCCCGAGGTCTCGAGGGAACCGGTGTCTGCTGCAGTCAAGTGGCCAGGGCTCGAGGGAGCCCTCGTTATGGGTCGCCGGCCAGGGCTGTCCTTGCGGCTCTGGAAAGGTCGCTTTCAGAAAAGCCAGAGAGGGACCACGAAGCCTCAGTGGTTCCCTTCCTTCCCAGGGAGTTAGTTGGTGGGGCAGTGAGTCAGAAGACATAGGCAGGGTTTTGGGGACTCTTCTTGAGCAGTGAATAGCACCCTCCCCACCCCCGACCCCCGTAAGACCTCTTGACTCTTTAGGGTTGTGTAAAGACTGAAACGATCTGGGATATTATTTTAAAAGAGGGCCACCTTCATCCATTAACCGAAACTGCCAAGTGTGTGTGTGTGTGTGTGTGTGTGTGTGTGTGTGTGTGTGTGTGTGTTTGTTGAGGGGGGAATGCTGGTTCTCTAGGGCGCATAAGAATCAGGTGTATTGGCTAAAATTTAAGTTCCATTCTGACTTTACAATAAACACCAGTTAATTCTCAAAAGATGAGGTCTTGAGAGAGATTTCTTGTTGATTCAAAGATCTCAGGACTGGGAAGTGGTTTTGCTTTTAAATTGAAACCTTAAGGGTAGTTTTAGATCTACAGAAAAGCTAGGAATACAGTAAAATGTTCTTATATACCCCAGCATGTAAGTGTATGAAGGAACTAATCTATTCTCAGTACTGTTTATTTAATAAATAGCCATTATTTCATATACAGCCTTAACCTCTCCTTTTGATATCTTTGATTTAAAATCTAAGTGTATAGGCTTTCTTTAAAAAAATTTTGAAATTTCCAGTATTCCAATCAATATCCCAGATCGATTCATTTGCTTAATTCACTCAATTTTAAATTATTAAAGTAATTTTATAACCTGGTGTGATGGAGTAAACCTTATTTGTGGGAGTGTTTGTACATGTGAGTGCAGGTACTTAGAGGCCAGAAGTAGGTCAACTGTGAGTTGCCATCTCTCCAGCGTCCAGAGCAGGTAAATCTATAAAATAGTCAATAATGTCTCTGTACTGTGTTATTCGTTAGACAGTTTAGGAGAACAATAATGAATGAAGATGGATGAACATTTTATTTACACACCAGTTTAAACATGTGTGGGTAAAACACGGTACCTAGCACAGTTGTAGCAGTACTTAGATTGCTCTCTCTTGATTTTCACATATTTAGGGAAAGCATTTTGCTTCAGTGGTTGATATGTGGACTTCAGAGGTGGCTGGAGTCATTCTGGCCCAGGACACTCCCCTCCTGGTTTTGACAGGTTATTTCATGTCCCTTTGCTTAAGTTTCTCTTCTGAGGGAACAAAGTGACAGGGGGTAGCATTGTGAGGACAGGTGTGATTATCCAATTGTGATTCTTGTTATGTCTTAAGGATTATGGAGGAGGAAGTTGTTTTAAGATTTTGTGGCAGGATGCTGGGAAAGTGACCTCGTACCGTAGTTTCTCATACTACTTCAGCGTCAACAATACTTGTAACCACAAAAGGGGTATTTTGGCCATCAAGAGACACAGTTACCAAGACACAAGCTGTTTATGGGTCCTTGTCCTAGCATGTCTTTAGTGCTGCCGAACTAGAGACCCAGCCCTGAAGACACAGCTGCAGTTTTCCCTGGTTGCCTTGTATCTGACACCTTGCCTACTCACTGATAATGGCCTTCCAGTGTACAAGTCTTTGATTCACTATTGGTTTTATAATTCCTTTTTTTTTTTCATGCTGTCTTCTGGGTCTAGGTGTGGCTAAATCTAGTTAGTGCTTGCACTATCTTTTTTCTTTTAAGATAACACAAGTTTATTTACTCAAAGTGTTAGGGGCCAGAAGTCAAAAGTGTTGGTAAGGATATACTGGCTGCAAAGGTTCATGGTAGAATCTGTTCCTTAATTCCAGACTTTGGTTGCTTCTGATGCTCATTGAGTGCCTGTACTTAATAATGCAAATGTTTTTCTATTCATTCTGTTACCAGTCTTATGTGAGGTTTTGTTCATACAATCTTGCCTTGGGGATCATTGTGTGGTCAATCTTAACAATAGCAGATTGAATTTATAAAGGTGAGGGAGGTATTGTTTTCTCAGCATAGCTCTTATGTAGCTGTAAGATATTGATGGCTAAGACTGAGATTCATCTTATTTATCCTATTCCCCGGATATTGATGGGTGCTCTTAGGATAGACTATTTCAGTTTCAAGATGAATTTGGAATCATGCTTATATTAGCTATTTTTCTTGTTGATATGATGAAATACCCCAAAACAATTTAAAGGAAAAAGAACTTATTTTGGCTCTTAGTTTGAGAGTTTGGTCCATCGTGGTAGGGAAGGAGGATGCTGCAGCTGGTCACATCACCTCTGCAGTTAGACAGCACACAGATGGTTGCCAGTGCTCAGGTAGCCTTGATTTTATACAGTTTGAGGTGTCAGCCCATGACATGTTTCTACTCTCATTCAGGGTGGGCCTTCCTACTCCAGTTAACTCTAGCAGCTCCCTCACAGACACAACCAGAAGATTGTCTCCCCAGTGATACTCCATCCTGTCAAGTTGACAGTGCTAACCATCACAGTGTAATAGCCTTTATAAGCTTATCTCTCAACCAACTCTTACATCATCCTAAGAAAACCTGTTAGCTCTCAGAAAAACAATAGGCCTGTGCAGACCAAATGGCATAGCAAATGACTCCATAGCTCCATTTGCTCATGCTGGGTCGTGTGTTTGTGTGTGTATGTACACTATAGACAGATAATCATACTTTTTTTTTTTCATATGTTTGAAATTTTTTCCCCCCAGGCAACCTCTCGGCTTCTAGTAAATTACCCAGAGCCCTATCGTTCTGAAATACTGGATTATCTATTCAAGGTAAGGAAGAATAATTGCCTCATGGGCCTGTGGTGTTTTGAAAGTATACAGTGAAGTTCAGCCTTAGACTTTTTCAGCTTTCTGATAGAAGTTTGATTCTTCTCTCCCTGTACTGCCCAAGGCCTCCCAAGCTTTTACATGTCAGAGGACATTAAGAACATGTCCTGTCCAGCAGGACATCAAACAGAGGTCCGGGGAGATCACCTAAGAGAGTGGGGGTGGGGGGGTGAGGTGGGGGGGTGGTGGTAAGCAGGCAAAGATGCAAAGAAAGACGGCTTGTCTATAGACTGATAAAAACCGTAAGTTTTACTTTTTCACACGGGTTATATACACAAAAAGGCAGGATGTGGGGAAGGGGATGACACAGAAGCATAGGTGTTCAGGGGGAGTACAGATATCTTCCAGAACAGTGTCAGCTGGGTGAAGGTTCAGGGGACAGGACACTATGACTCCGCCTATGATTCACTTGTCCTTATCTAAGTTGGTACTATCTACCAAGGCTACCCAAGGTCTATGACTAGTCAGGCTGGCAATTTTCCACCAAAGCTGCTTGTTTACAATAGCTCTGTTTTTCCACAGAGACCCGAGACTTTGTGTTAGCAGGCTGACTTAGGCCTATGGCTGATTTTAAGCCTTCAGGTATAAGCAAAGCTGCCCCGGACAATAACACTGTTCCTTTTTCCACAGCCAAACTTTGGTGCCTCTTTGCATATTCTAAAAGTGGAGATAGGTGGCGATGGACAAACAACAGGTAGGAGGATTGGAAGGGATTTCCCTGACAATTTACCTATACTTAAACATGTGAGACAGAAGGAAGATCGCCTCATTTGAGGAGATTGTTCTTCAGCGGATCGGGCTTTACTTTTCTCCTTTCATATTTTCAGGTGTGTGCACATGCGTATGTTGGACTGGGTAACATCACCTTGCTGGTCTGGCTTTTTATATTTTTTATTTTTAAGAATCATGTTAAATGGAAAATTTCCAACATAGTATTGAAAGTCTAGATTGCTCATTGAAGTAATCACTAGAGAAATCCAGTTTTCTAAAAATCATGCACATTTGGAATTTTATGGAAAAGTTATAAGAAAAATTTAATTATGTATAGAATATATAAGATGTTATTAACTATAAAAATGTATTGTAAAATACAACAAATGTATTTAGAGACACAGATACAGCTTTTTAAAAAAACAAACATAATTTAAATAAAGATATAACCTTCATAGACAAATTTTAAAGCACTTTTCTCAGTAATTAAATATACTTAATGCTTATAGACCAAGTCCATTAACATTACTTGAGAACATTTTCTGTGTTTGTCTTCCTGCTAGTGATTTCAAGGTAATTTTTTTAAAAAACAATTTATGTTATGAATGTGAGTGTTTTGTCTGTATGGGGTATATGTGTACCATGCATACTTAGTGCCTGCAGAGTCCAGAAGAGAGTATTAAACCTCCTGAAACTGGAGTTTCTGATAGTTGTAAGCCATCGAAAGGGTGCTGGGAGCCAAGCCTTTATTGCTGGAAGAACAGCCTTTACTGAGTCTCTCTGAATATGTACTCCTACTGGAGTCTTAGGACAAAAGTCCTGGTTTCCAATGGAATAACCTTGGGTTGGCCACTTATCAGACATGTCAGAGGTGATGACCGGGCCTTCTTATCATCCAGACAACACTGATTAAAAAACAAGGTCGAGTGACCCATGGCTTTTTTTTTTTGAGACTTTGAGGCTTTATTGAAAAGGGGAACGAAGGCTTTAATCTGTGGTTTGGTTAGCTAGAGTTATGCATATTTGGCAGAGCAGTAACCTTGGTCAGGCTGTGGTCTGAGTGTTCGTTCTTGAGGCTGCTTCTGCAGTGACCCTGAGAAGTCTTCTCCTTTGAGAGGGCGACTTGATTAATTTTCTAACATGCAGGCTAGTGGCTCTTTGAGGGTAGTTTGAATCTGTTGTGATAAAGGTGTTTGTGGATCGGAACTGTTGTTCTTAGAATCCAAGGTCGCTGCCAGGCAGCCCAGCTTAGAACTCAGAAGGAAGACAGTTGAAGGGACAACATGAAGTCAGAGAGGGAGAAAAGAGGTCAGGTAGGTCAGTTACTGGCCTGCTTCGGTGTTTGTACTTCATTGCTGCTGAAAGAAAAAAACGTGAAAATTAAAGCTGGAGGGAACCTCCCTAACAGAAGCTTTTCTCAAAGAAAAAAAAAAGTCTTCTGTAAAAATCTTTTAGACAGGGAGCTAATGCTGCTGCGGTGCATTTGCTGAAACTACATTAGAGGGAAAGACACAGAAGGGCAGTTCGTAGGAGTTCTCATGCTGACACTAAAGAAGAAACAGGCCAGGATAGTCATCCTCATAGGACCCACTTAGCAAAGACTGGTGTCTGTGAACCAGGAGCGCACATGAGGACGCTGACCTCAGAGATCTACCTCTGGCCTTGATCTTGATCTTTCCTCTGCTGGCTTTGAGTGCTAGCACAGGACTTTGCTATTGTTGCAGGAGGCATGCATATTCACCTTTTCTTAGAGCTTGCTGTATCATGCTATCGTGGAGTATAAGAATGGGGCTCAGGCGCACTGGGATTCACAACCAGGGTTGGGAGGGAGAGCTGAGGTGATGTGGACTTGAGGTTGGCAAACCTCAGAGAGATGGACGGACAGCTCCGCAGAACTTAGGCCTGGAGCTGTTCAGTAATAAACTGTGATAGCATTTGTCTCCGTACTGCTTTTAAAATAACATTGTGGCTTTATTATTTTAAGAACCTTACGGTGTTTAATATAATGAAAAATATGAAATAAGATACTTTGCAAAGCCACCTTCTTACACGATTCTCATCTGCACAACTTCTGAGCCAGAACTAGAATACAAGAAAAGTACCACTTTAAAAAAATTGTTTGTGTGTTTTCATACAAGGGTGTGTGCATGTATGCATGTGTGTTTGTGTGTGTGAGTGTGAGTGTGTGAGAATGTGAGTGTGTGTATGTGTGTGTCTGTGTGAGTGTGGGTGTATGTGAGTGTGTGTGTGTGTTAATGAGTGTGTGTAAGTGTGTGTGTCTGTGTATGAGAGTGTGAGTATGTGTGAGAGTGTGAGTGAGTGTGTGTGTGTGATTATGTGTTTGTGTGAGTGTAGGTGTATGTGTGTATGGGAGTGTGAGTGTGTGTAAGAGTGAGTGTGCATGTGAGAGTGTGAGTGTGTGTGAGAGTGTGTGTGCAAGTATGTGTGTGTGTATATATGTATGTGTGTGTGAGAGAGTGTGTGTGTAAGAGTGTGAGTGTGTATGTTGAGTATGTGTGTGTCTCTGTATGTATGTATTTGTGTGTGTATGTGTGTGTGAGTGTGTGTTAGAGTATGGGCATGTGTGTTTGTGTGTGTATTCGTGAGTGTGTACTTAAGAGGCTCTGGAAAGCACATCCTTGGGTCCTGTCCTTCTGCTCTCCCTGTTCAGATGGCACTGAACCCTCGCACATGCACTATGAGCTGGATGAGAATTATTTCCGAGGCTATGAGTGGTGGCTGATGAAGGAAGCTAAGAAGAGGAACCCGAACATTATACTCATGGGTAAGTTCAAGTGCTTAGGACTCTAACTCGTTAACTCTTAAATTTGGAGTCATGCTTGTGAAGTCTCTGTTAATACTGAAGTACTGATTGTTGGATATTACCTCTGTACTACCAGCTAGGAAACATACAGCAGGAATGAAATTTCATTGTCACTGTTTATCTCTATGCCTTGATTGATTGATTGAGTTTTGAGACAGAGTCTCCCTTTGTGACCTAGGGTAGCCTGGTCCTTGCTATTAGTCCAGACTGACCTGCCTCATTCTCCTGCTGTCTCTGAAGTACTAGGGTTGTAGGCTTCCCATCATGCCTGGCTTGCTATTTTTTTTTTTTTTATTTTTATTATTTATTTATTTATTTATTTATTTATTTATTTATTTATTTTTTGGTTTTTCGAGACAGGGTTTCTCTGTGTAGTCCTGGCTGTCCTGGAACTCACTCTGTAGACCAGGCTGGCCTGGAACTCAGAAATCCGCCTGCCTCTGCCTCCCAAGTGCTGGGATTAAAGGCGTGCGCCACCATTGCCCGGCTCTGGCTTGCTATTTTTAAATCTTGGTGTCTTAGGGTATCTATTGCTGTGATGAAACACCATGACAGACAATGCAAGTTGGGGAGTAAAGTTTTTTTTTTCCCTGTCTTACACTTCTGGATCATTATTATTGAAGGAAGTCAGGACAGGAACTCAATCAGGGAAGGAACTTGGAGGCAGGAGCTGATGCAGAGGTCATGGAAGAATGCTGCTTACTAGTTTGCTCAACATGGCTTACTCAGTCTGATTTTTTATAGAACTCAGAACGACCAGCCCAGGGATGGTACAACCCACAATGGGCTGGGCCCTCCTGCATCAATCACTAATTAAGAAAATGCCCTACAGGCTTACATAGAGCCGGATCTTGTAGAGGCTTTTTCTTAATTCAGCTTCCCTCCTCTCTGATGACTCTAGCTTGTGTCAAGTTGACATAAACTGTCCAGCACTTTTGGTGATGTTAAGATCACCACAGACTGGGGATTCTAAACAAATTCTGTATCCAGATTCTGACCATATTGGCCTTAGGTATTAGCACTGGACAGAACTAGATAGTTACTCAAGCTGGCCTGTATTTATTCCACAATTCTGTAGCAGCATGAAGTACTTTAAATAGCCAGAACATATTTGCTATGTTGATTACATGCAGACTGAGTTAAATAAAATTATGACCTACTTTAAATACCTTAAGTTACTGAAAATTAGTTCCCTTGATAATTAAAGGATAAGAGCGCAATGAAGAATGTATTCCTCCAAATGGTTTTTTGTGAGATTCCAGGAATGTTTGGAACAGTTTGAGCATCAGTGGCTTGAGCGCATGCTCTCCACTGTTCCATTTCCAGGGTGAGGCCTCATGTAAATGTAGACATTTGGCATGCTAGCCCTCATCCCAGCAAAGACTCACGTGGCGGACCTTCACTGTAAGCAGTGCATTGTCTTTAAAGGTTCTCTTGTTTCAACATCATACTTTTTATGTAGTGAAATTAGCTTAGACAGAGATGCTGTGTCAGGTTGATTTTGATTTTGTTTTTAGCTGCAAACTAGATTGGTCATCTGTTTAAGTGAAAATGAGCTGACAAGCTTGTCTTCAAATGTTGTAGCTGAAGTAGGTATTATAGCTAGTGCCTTTCAGTTCTCTCTCCTAACTGCACAGGCAAGAGTTACCGAGCTCATGCACATGAGTGACGTCCCCTCACCCAGCAACACTGGGTTCCTGTTGGCTCACTGACTTTTATGTGTCTCCTTAATGGCTGAGTTAGGTTTGCTGATCATGGTTGCCTGAGCTACTGACAGTTAACCTGAGTTTGTAAGGTGATATTGTTGTGAGTGAGAACTTTATGTTGCACTGATCATACATGGGTTGTTTTGGAATAAGCCTTTCAGGGCTCCTCAGTTTGATCACAGAGAACAAGAGTATAATATTGAACATCCCCGTAGAGAACAGAGATGTTAAAACATGCACTTCTCTCTGTTAGAAAAGGCTGTGAGGGAGTTGTTGTTTTTTATTTAAATTTAATTTTCTTGAAAGGACAGTTGGAAGTATAGGACATAGCTGTCAGGATCAGTAAGAAATCTTGGTTTCTATTGAATAGAAATATTTTGCATTTATGTGTGGTGTCTCTCCTTTCAGCCAGCTTTCCGTTGGCCTTTGCTTAGTGCACCGGTTTCTCACCTGTGTCAGCGGTACCAGCACTGTCTCATGTGCTCCTCTTTTGCCTTTGTTCTTCTTACAGGGTTGCCATGGTCATTCCCTGGATGGCTGGGCAAAGGTTTCAGCTGGCCTTATGTAAATCTTCAGCTGACTGCCTACTATGTTGTAAGATGGATTCTGGGTGCCAAGCATTATCATGATCTGGACATTGATTATATTGGGGTTAGTAAACACAGTTTAACATAATTTATTTTTAACTTTATTTTTGTATATGTATGTATAATTTCAGAAAGTAATTTGATTCATTTTTTATCCTTTAGAGAGATTTACAATCATACTTTAGGTATAGAAATATGCTTTACATATTGTATAATACCATAACAGGGTGTTTTGATATAGGTTTTATTTTTTAATTATTATTTATGTGTATAGGTGTTTTACTTGCATGTATATCTGTGTACCATGTGCATGTCGTGTCCTTGTAGGCAAGTAGAAGACATCAGATCTCCAAGAACTGGGAGTTACAGATGGTTGGGAACATGATTGTGGGTACTGGGAGTCGAGCCAAGGTTCAAGGAAGAACAGCCGGTGCTCTTAACTACCGAACCATCATCTCTCCAGCCCTTTGTTGTAGTTTTAAGAAGAAAAAAAAAGGGAAATAGTTTAGGTTACAAAACTCAGGCCAGATTTTAAAAAGCACTTTTTCTAAATTGATCAATAGGAAAAATATGTTCAGGCACTAGTTTTATTTAATTCCAAGTCAATGGGGTTGAAAGGAAGCCCAAGTTTTATATCATTGCCTCAAAACATAACAAAGCCCTCAAAAACACATGTTGCCTTATTTAGAGAATTCATAAATGGTTCTTGTTATTTCAATAAGCAGAAGGTTGAGCTTATGTATCTACCATGAGAAAAACCAAACCAACTATGATGGAGTTGAAACTAAAAAAAAAAAAAGACTCAGTCGTTCCTCCTACCTAATGCTTGTGGCATGACTGTGTCATGAGGCTGATTTGTTATTTTGATGTCTGATAACATTAAAAGAACTGCAGCTGACCTCTTACCACTATTCTTTGCCAATCTGTTCTTTTCCTACTTTTACTTTGAAGATTCTTTTTTTTTGTTTTTGTTTTTGTTTTTGTTTTTTGTTTTTCGAGACAGGGTTTCTCTGTGTAGCTCTGGCTGTCCTGGAACTCACTCTGCAGACCAGGCTGGCCTCAAACTCAGAAATCCGCCTGCCTCTGCCTCCCAAGTGCTTGGGATTAATGGTGTGTGCCACCACCGCCCGGCTACTTTGAAGATTCTAATCACATCAGTCTCTTCCATGCCTCCCTCTAGGCCCTCTCACGTACCACTCCTGACTCTCCTGCATGTTCACAGTCCCTTTTTTTCACTAATTGTTCTTGCAAGCATATATGTGTATGCATACATACATATTCCTACGTACAACCTGTGTAGTCCATCTGATGTACTTGCATTATGTTTTCAAGGCTGACCATTTGGCCTTAGACAACCAGTTGGTGTGCTGGGCTCTGGAGAAGACCACCCCTCCCCTTTGAAGCTGTCCTCAGTTGCCTGTAGTTCTTTGAGGCCTCATGCTTCCCCCCTTTCTCTCCCCCTCCCCGCTCTTCAGCATGGCTGCTGGTCTGCTGGTGGTGTCCTTGTTCAGCTCCCGTTTGCGCAGTTGTGGTGTTGAGACTTTATGGGTGTCATTTGTGATATTCCCAAGAGTCACAATCTCACAGCAAACTCCCTGAGCCTCTAGCTTTTCCAGTCTTACTGCCCCATCTACTGGAGTGTTGTCTGAGCCTTAGGTGTTTTTTAGATATAGTTGGGGAGTGTTTTGCAGATCTAGCCATTGGGGCGGGACTCCACAAGTCTGCATTTTGATTGGCTGTGGTTAAGAATTTTTTTTGTACCAATCCAATTCAAATTCTCCTTCAAAGCCTTTGTTGTTGTTGTTTGTTTGTTTGTTTTGGTTCTTTTGTGTCTGTTTTGTTTCCTAAGACAGGGTTTCTGTGCATAGACTTGACTGTCCGAGAACTAGCTCTGTAGACCAGGTTGTCCTTGAACTCACAGAGATCAACTTGCCTCTACTTCCCCAGTGCTGGGATTAAAGATGTGAGCCATGGCTGCCTGGCTCTCCTTCAAAGCTTTTTATCTAGTTTTTAAACAATAACATGGTTCCTCTGTTCTTTAAAACTCATTCTCATTTTGATGAGTTTTCTGTTAGTGCCAGAGATCACCTGAATTTTTTTAAGAGCTAGTGCATAAATATTAAATTGGTTTATAGGTCCTTGGGAATAGTAAGATACATAGCTATTTACAGTGTGACTGTTTCAAACTGAAGCTGCTTTTCACTCTTAGACCTGGACAATACAGGTGATGAACAAGATTTTGCAGGCTGCTAGAAATCTGCCTCCTTCTGTCCAAAACTGTTATTTAACATCTTTTAGTGTGTTAAAAACTATAAAACATTATATTGCAGCTTTACTGAGTTTCACTGTTGGAGGCTAGCCACATACTTCAAACTGTACCCGAAAAGTCTCACACAGAACCATAGTGGGTTTCCATAAATATTTTCATTTTAATACATTGTTGACTAAAATTGATATTGTATTGAAGTTTTTATATACTCACAATATAACTTATCAGCAAGCTCGTCCTGAGTTTCTGCTGTGGTTGAATAGTGGCTGTCCTGTTCCAGCAGCATCCTGAGCTCTTGTCAGTGAGAGACAGATGGACACTGATGCTGATCCATGATCCTCCTGTGGGATGATGAAGGCATGAGGCTGAGCCACGGTCATAGGAAGGCAGTCAAGGTGTACTGCTTTCACTCTCCTTTTTCCAAAGTACAACTGACTGTTTGTATCAGGCAAATTTTTTTTTTTTAATGTTGGTATGTTTAACCCATTAGTGTGATTAAATGCGGATGGATCTCTTAGATTTCTGATATGGTGCATGTTCACAAAATATTTCCTGTGAATGATGGTTAACTGGTTCATTTTAGTCTCTGGTGAGTCACACGCAGTGGGGAAGCACATTTTAGGTAAGTTCTTTATCACACCTAGACTCCATGCTCATCTCTAGACTACAGGACTAAAGGCCCAGGAGTTCCCTTTCAGATGAGTTCCCCATCCTCGAGATTCTGAACCTATGAGCAAAGTCTGTTTCCTCTTCCACTTCCTCAGTAAGAATCCGCTCTTGTGTTCTGAAGATCATTACATCCCTCTGCATACACAATTCCTTCTAAACCCGTTCCCTGGCAAATAATTTGCTTTTTACTATGTCTATATATAAGGATTATTGCAATAATTCTCATACCTGTTTGTTCTCCAGTGTCCAGTGTAGGCTTGTACACATTATAATTCTAATATTTTTTGCATGGCTATATATTCTGTTGATGGAAATCTCTGGAATAAATGCCTTATTTTGAAAAAAAAAAGGTTTTATGTATATGAGTGTTTGGCTGTGTACATGTATGTGTACCACATGCATGTGTACCTGTTGTCCATGGAGGACAGAAGAGGGCCCTGGATCTCCTGGAACTGTAGTTAGAGATGTTGGTGGCCAGTACAGTGTACTGGGAAATGACTCTGGTCCTCTGAGAGAGCAACAAGTGCTCTTAATATTGTGCTGTCCCTCCAGCCCCATAAATGACTTTTTGAGAAATATTTTCTTTAAAACTTTAAACTGTTAAAAGCTATTTTGCTTTATAAAAGTATAAATTCTATGACAGCAGTTTTGAAGGATTGGGAACTAGCTCATCAGATAAGTGAGACACGGTGCTTCAGAGATTGTGTTCATTTTAAAAACTTTAGGCTGTTGAAAGTTACTTTGCTTTATAAGAGTGTACATTCTGTGTAGCGCTTCAATGATTGTGTTCATTTTCTGATGTTTGTGAACTTTCATTGCAGACATTCTGAATTTTTGTTTTGCAGATTTGGAATGAAAGGCCATTTGATGCCAACTATATAAAGGTCTGTAAAATTAATCTCTTTTTGATTATACTTTCATGCAAAGAAATTTGGAGGACAGTTAGATTAGAAATCTTATTTTTTAACAGCATAGTTAATTTGCTAGATATAAAATTAAATTCTTAATGTCTATACTGATATTGAAAAATATGTATGAAAAAAAAAAAGCCAGGCAGTGGTGGCGCACGCCTTTAGTTCCAGCACTTGGGAGGCAGAGGCAGGTGGATTTCGGAGTCCGAGGCCAGCCTGGTCTACAGAGTAAGTTCCAGGACAGCCAGGGCTACACAAAGAAACTCTGTCTCAAACAAACAAACAAACAAACAAACAAACAAGTATGTAATTTTTCATAGGCCCTGA
>JANHMN010000022.1:30445871-30472940 GCA_030674055.1 Rhabdomys pumilio
GCTTACTAGTTACATCTTCAGCATCAAAAGAAAAAACAAACAAACAACAGAAAGCATTAGGTAGCCAGGTAGGCGTAGTGCTATATACCTTTAATCCTAGTCCTTGGAGGCAGAGCCAGGGCTCTGAGTTTTTGAGGCCAGCCTGGTCCACACAGTGAAGTCAATGCTTTAGAGAGAGCTGATGTCAACAAACAAACATGTGTATGCATAGGTAAGTACATGTATATCTGTGTGATCTTAGTTTTAGAATTCTGATAAACATTGAAACGATTGGATTGAAAAGACTCAAGAAATTTAGCTTTATTCTTTATCATATTTCTGAATTTCTTTGAAATACTCATGATAATGTTGAAGTGTGTTCTAGTTACATCTTTGGCTGTTATAAAATATTCTGATCCAAAGCAACTTTGGGAAGGAAAGGACTTATTTGGCTTACATTTCTAAGTTAATCCATTACTGAGCCAGATGCCATTTTAAGGAGCATGGAGCAGAAACTATGGAGAAATGCTGGTTGTTGGCATACTCTAGGGTTCATGATTAACTAGCTTTCTTATACAGCCCAGGGCCATCTGTCCAGGAATGGTGCTGTCCATTATGGATTGGGCCTTCCCAATTAGTTAGCAGTCAAGGTAATCCCCAGCAGACATGACCATTGGCAAATCCCTCAAATGAAACTGTCATGAGACTCTAGCCTGTGTCAAGTTGACAGTTATAGGTAAGTAGGCCAGAATATGTCATATAACATAGTTCTGTGTGAAATCACTGAAGAGGTAGTGTGCAGATTTAACAATCTTAGCCTGCACCACATTTCTCGGGGCATTTTAACACCTTCAGGTCCCTCCCAGGAGGCGGTTGCTCTTATCGTCAGTTTTAGGAAACAGAAAACTGAAAGTTTTGATTCCTGTCATTAGAAAAACCCAGTAGTTTTACTTTTCAGAATTAGCATTTACCAGCTTATTTTTTATCTCCATTTGTCTTGTCTCATATATGTATACACACATACACACATTAATCCCAAGCTAATTACAGGCCTAACAATATGTAAATATAGTTTAAGAAAACATTAGACTGTGAATCTGACAACAGGAAATAACCCTTCTTATTTACCAAGAAAGAATGCAAGAACTGCTAACTCATGCTCCCATGCCCAAACACATGGCTTTCTTACTTTTATAGGATAATAGTAATCCATTGGTCTTAGGAACCAAAAACCTTGGTGCAAATCCAAATAAAAGTAATAAATATCATATCATCCTCAATCCTAATAATTTTTATTCTGCTCCTAATACCAGTATAATGACCAACCTAGTCAAATGCATTAATTTTCTATTATACGTCATAACATGAATTAAATATTCATTTAAGTCTCTTACCTATATTCTTCTTCTACTCAAACACAGAATGTATAATCACTAGCTGACACTGAATTACTATAAATTCCATAAAACTCTCAATAAGCTTAAAATCATTTCTCAGTTCTATTCCTGCCTGTAGCCTTATTTGTAATATGATCTATTATACAATTTTCTTCATGATATATGCACTCAGACATATATAAATCGATTCATCAAATACCTTTTATTATTCTTAATTACTATTCTTATCCTAACCACAGCCAATAATTTATTTCAACTGTTCATTGGATGAGAAGGTGTAGGAATTATATCCTTTCTTCTTATTGGATGATGATATGGCTGTGCAGATGCAAACACTGCAGCCCTCCAAGCAATCCTATACAACCGTACTGGAAATATCAGATTCATTTTAGCTATAACATGATTCTGTCTAAACACAAACTCCTGAGAGAGAGAGAGAGAGAGAGAGAGAGAGAGAGAGTGTGTGTGTGTGTGTGTGTGTGTGTGTGTACTGTGTTAGGTGCATTTTAACAAATCTAAGAAGGAGGTAGGTTATTGTTTTGAGGGGATTCATGGCAGCCACAGTGAGGTGATGCCGTGTCAGTGCCAGGCTGCAGGCATGGGGTAGGATGGTAAAAGGTGACGTCAGCACAGTGGCAAAGGTTAAGAGGTAGTTTATTCTGGAGACAAATGCAAGTGACGTGGTCTAGGAACACAGATTTCTCTTACTCCAAATTTCATGTTCAGTGTGGAAGCAGATTTATGAAGTTCCATAGTAACAGAACAAAGAAAGTCATACATCAAGACACTTGTCAAATGCATTAGTAGAAACATTAAGTAGGTGGTCACAGCAAAGTAGAAAGATCAACTGTAGGCATCAGATGTGGTCCGATGACACTTTGGGCCTGTTGGCTGGTAGACAACAGAAAGTAGTTACGTGCTACATCCCCAGATGCTTTATCTGTTAGATGTGGAGTGTTAGAGGGCTGAAGGTAGTAGCCCATGAGTTATACTTAGGCTCTGGACCTGGCATATCTCAGCCTCTCCCTATAGCTGAAGTTCTGATCAGTCTACTGTGTCTTCCTAGGAGTTCTTGTTCACAGAGGTGGAGGACCAGTTTGGGTATGGAGATGGCACAGTGAGTCTATTAGAAAATTGAAGCACAAGATTATTAGTGGGAGGTCATGAGTTTTCTGAGTCAGAAAGAGGCAGGAAAAGAAGCCCAAGTCAGTGCATGCCCAGCATAGCGCCCATGATAGCTGGCTAGTTCCATTTGGGGGAACGTTAGCATTATTAACATTTGGTTTCCATTTTGTTTTAAGTTAGCAATTGAATTGCTGCTCTGAGACTGATTATCAGTGTTTTTGAGTAGTCAGACTTCATTTATTTTTCTTCTGACCTTGGGTTTTCCTAAATGCCTCAGGATATAGAAGCATTTAATTTATGCTTTCTATTTTTAGAGCAGAAGGGTTTATTGGCTTCTGTGAACTGTTGAAATCCTACTGCAGAGTGAAATCATTACAAATGAAAAAGGTACTCAGTTCTTGTGACCGTAACGAAAACATAGTCCCTATTGTGTGGTGAGGTGTCTTCTGCAGAGGGGAAGGATTTGTTCTTAAGAATGATATATATATATATATATATATCTCCAGTTATTTATGTATTCTGTCAAGTGTATCACTTATTTTGGGAGTATTTTTGCTATGTAGTTATATTTAAGATTGACTTTGGTTTCATGGTAATTTGTAATTATGGTGTCTGGAAACCCCCTTGTAGTATCTGAGTTTTAGACAGATGTGAATGTGTGAATCTCCGGGCCTCTCAGACCATCCTGCCTTCTTTACCAGTAAATAGTTACGTGGATGTGGTTTGGAGAGGGAAGGGGTGCACAATAAAGGTGGCGTTTGAGGTGTCATAGAACTGCACAGAGTGCTGTAATCATGCTGACTGTGAGATAGAAATGAATTCATAAACCGCAGCCTACAGATTATGTGCATTTAACGATGTTTTTAATTACACTACATTTAAAAATATGCACAAAATTTCTGATGATTCGTTACTAGTAAGTTCATAAAGACTGTAAGAATAAGAAAAAGTGTGAGTAATAACACACAAAATTGATTCCCTAGTATAGGGTAAGGGATTCTCCATCCTACTGACCTTTTAGGCTCAACTGAGAGTCCTTGAGAGATGAGTTTCACTTGTCACTCTATCTGTCATTACGTTTCCTAATCTAGTACAGTATACAATATCATAAATTTAAAAAATCTGTTGTAAAGTACACCATGTACCTAATTATAGAATTTATTTGCTTCTTCTTTAAAAGTACATTTGTTGGAAATTTCATTTCAGAAAAATTAGAATATTAAAAAAAGAGCTGGTGAAAATCCTCATTTTTCCTTATGGTAATTTGTCCAGCTACCATTGAACACCTGGTATGTATGCCAGAGACTTCCCAGTACTGGGAAGATTTACAATGGGGCTGATGGCACCAGTTTACCAATAAACACCCTTGGGGTAGAATCTGTTCCTTGGGATCCTGGATAAATCGATGGCCTTTCCTCTGTCCCTGTTTTCCATACAGACAATCTCTCTATTTTGGTGTTCTGGTGAGAATTTGTTTTCCTGATAGAATGTTGTGTCGGCCTTTAGGTTTTGTCGGCAGGTGGCCCTGCAAATTGATCTTATTTCCTATCCTGTTTATAAGCATGAGAGACAGGAAAGCAAAAATGGATACTTTGTATGTATAGTAAAGATGGCATATAAATATTTAAGGACTTATATTTTCTATAATGATAGAAATTTTAAATATACAGAGAAATACTTAAAATATGATGTTGGAGTATTTTACCATGTACAAATAATGTTTCAATTTTATCATTATGTCTACATAGAAAATTTGAGGAAGAAAATATACAGAAAGAAAAAAGTAACCATAATTTCTACATAATACTCTTTGATGAGTTTTATGTACACCGTCCCTTCCAACTCCATAATTTCTGTTGTAAGCTTCATTTTAAACTCGGTAGGAAGATGCCTCTGCAGCGTTATGCCAGAAACTCACTCCTGTGAGAAGCTGACACGATCATTAGAATGTAGAATTTTGAAAGCTACACTGGCTACTTTGGTCATATCCCAGTAACTAGAGGCTCGCTTGTAACCTTTGTGGTGTCTTGTTTATGTCTCTCAAGGAATTAAGAAAAATGCTGGATTATCAAGGTCTTCAGCGAGTGAGAATCATAGCGAGTGATAATCTCTGGGAGCCAATTTCGTCTTCCGTGCTGCTTGACCAGGAACTCTGGAAGGTGGTTGATGTTATAGGGTAAGGTGTGATTTGCTTTGAACACCAACAGTTGGTGGTTTCTTTGTCTGGGTGTTGACCATGCCCTCCTTCTTGCCTTCTCTGTAACCCCTTTGATTACACTCCTATGGCCATGTTTACTTAGTAAGAAGTTGACTGCTCTCAGTTCATTCCTTTCACTTTGAGATGTGTACTTGGGACTCGGTGACAATGTAATGCATTGGTGACTTTTTAAATAAACGAGTTAATGTTTAGATTAATAAAACAGGGCTTTAGTTAGATTTAAATGCAGGTATTTAATTTTAGAAGTTACTAAGGCAATATTGGGAAATTAGTACCTAACTCAGTTTCCCTGTGACTCTGTTCATGTGCAGTTAGTTATGTGCACTGAATATAACTATTTTCTTGTATCCTTGGTATTTTGACTCTTAGACTTTTGCCTCTATTTCTTAATCCATTTCTGCCTTACAGCTCTCTGAGTCATAACTTTGTCCTGAATTGTGTTCAGCAGTTTGTAAAAGTAAACAGATGTTCTGTGTATCATGACAGCATATAAGCATTTGTAGCCTGACTGTGTATGAAATTTGACTTTTTTAATAACTTGGGAAGTAGCTTAATCTCTTTATATGCTTTATTTCTAAATGAAAAATCTTGGATTTTATTTTATTTTTTTAGTACTTTATTTTTGTCTTTCATTTTCAGTCTAGGGATCAAGGCCAGGGCCTCAAACATGTTAGGGTAAGTGCTCTACCACTGAGCTATATTCCCACTGCAAGGGTTTTCAGTGTATACAAAAGCAGGCTGAATAATAAATATGTATATTCTGATCACTCAGCCTCTGACAGTAAGGACCTGTGGCCATTCTCGATCCCTGTGTCCATCCATTTCTTTTCCCATCTTCTCTATGTTCTGAAAGAACTTTAGACACTGTGTCATATTTCTTCTATACAGATTTTATCATGTCTCTCTAATGATATAGACTCTTTTCCTTCTTATCATAAATAATACCATTATTATAACTAAATGTAATTGTTTCTTGATATTATCAATTATTGATTATTGTTGTTTTATAGTTTTAATTGATTGGATTTGAGTTCATTTAGTATTAATATATTGGATGGTAGTTAAGTCTCTTCCAATTGATTGTAACTCAGTCCCTTTAGTGTCTGGTTTCTTTTGTCCTTGTAGCTTACGGCGAAGCCTGGATTGTTTGTTTGTTCTGTGGCATTCTCTTAGTCTAGATTTTACCAGTTGCATTCTTGTATTTTATTTAACATATGTCTACCTTATTTTTCTAGAAAAATTGATGTGATTAAATTTGACTTAGATTTTTTTTTTTTTGCAAAAGAAAAGTATAATTATAAATTTATATTTAAGCACTTCATAGGCTAAAATGGAGGATTTTGCCTTTCACTAAAATGTAGGCGAACAGCTCAGGTCTGAGGGAAGCAAGGGTGTTCTTGAATGGTGTGCCTAGGAAGACTGTTGAGTTGAAGGATAGTTTCTATTGTACTTCAGGAGAATGTTTGCTGTTTGATTACTCATTACTCACGCATGAGTTTTCTGGTGCAATTATTTTTCCTCTAAGCCATTACTTTAGTTCATAGTTTCTTTTGCTCACATTAAGTCATATAATGGTAAATGTTTTATTTAAATTTTTTTCCTAGAGGATTGTTTTCTGACTTAGGGTATATTTTTCTACTGGGATGCAGATTGGGTTCAGTATATAAATTCACTGATACAGCTGTGTACTAATTGCATTGTTCAGGTGATCGGTGCAGAGCTGCCGTGCGTATTTCCTCTTCCTTCCTTCAGTCCTACAGTTCTGTCTGTGAAACTTGCTGCCCTGTTACTTGCACATAGGTAATGTTTTATCCCTGTGCTTTGTAACTATTGGTGATAGAAAATGCTGTCCTGTGACCCATTCGCTATTTCTTAAACTGAATTATGCTTTATATATATTATTTTATATATAATTAAGAGAATCTTGCTTTTATTTTTATTTACTTTTAATTAATTCTTTTACTTTCAAGATCATTTTATCTTAGATACATTTCTTGCATTGAATTAGATTTTGCTTTTTAATACTGCTCTGAAAAGTTGTTGTATTTCTTTTCTTTTTAAGTGTGTGTGTGTGTGTGTGTGTGTGTGTGTGTGTGTGTGTGTGTATCTATATGCCTCATGTAACATGTGCCCTTGGAGGCCAGAAGAGAGTCTTGAATGCTCTGGAGCTGGAATTGCAAGAGTTTGTGAGTTGTGTGATGTGTGTTTGGGAACTGGCTTTGCAGCCTCTGGAAGAGAGCACAGCTCTGTTAACCACTGAATCTCCAGCCTCATAGTTACAATTTATGATATAACTGATGCCTGTGTTCTCTGTGTTACAGATATTTTCTGTTACTGAATGATATTATGATTCTGTCAATGCAAAAATCTTTTGCTGTAGTGTTCGCCTTTTTGGTTCTTAAGGAGTTACCTTTAACAAGACTTGTTTTTGTTTCTGCTGTTTGCAGTTGTTCTGATTTATAGTTCGATACGAGTTGCTTTAGCTGGAGATAATTTTATATCCTAGGAAACGTTTGGCATTCTCTGGGAGTATTTGTAATTATCTTAGCTAGGTAAAGTTGTGCTCTTAATATGTCAAAACTGTTTGCAAACATTCTTGGATACACATGTAAAAAATTAACAAGCCCATAATTTCCGTCATGCTGAAATCGAAAAACTGCTTCATGCTTATATGCTGTTCTCTTTGTTGTTGTTGTTGTTGTTTAGTTTTTTAACAGTGGTAAGGAGACTCAGACCGCATCTGGGGTTGGTATTCCTCATGCTGGGCAACTACTCTTTCTGGTAGTTTGAGTCTAAGTCATAGACCTGTAGCTAGGTTACCACAGGGTGAACATCCATGTGGACCTATCACCAGGGAAACTGTAAAGTTCCCAGTCAGGTTGGGAACCTCTCTACACATTTACTTACATGGTGACTACTCATCTGACCTCTAACTCCAGTGAACAGTTTGCCTATTAAGATGGCATTTATTTCATGTTGGAGAGTAGCATTTCTCTGTACTGAACACTTAGAAATTTATCAAGCAGGGAAACAAAGCAGGTCTCATCTTTTTATCATAGCTTTAACAGAAAGAAAAAAATTATGGAAAAGAATGTTCTGTCTTGTAAGGTTTGAAGTCAGACGTGTACACCATCAGTAAACAAGGGAAACATTTCTCTTTAATGTCATCTCTGAACTTTGGTGAACTTTGAACTGCTAGCCTTTTGGATCACGTGTATACATTGACTCCTTCTAATTTATGAAATGATGCACACCGTTAGCTCCAGTATTCAGAAGGCAGAAGCAAGCGGATCTCAAGATTTCAACAAGCTGTTTGTATAAATGCATTGTTGGCTTCGGAGGATGTTGATTTTTTTTTTTTTTTTTTGATTGGTCACTAACAAATTCCAGATAAGAAGGAAAGGTCTTTATTGGGTTTTTTTCTTTGTTTTCTCTGGCCCAAGGCTGATCTCAAATAATCCTTCTGACTTCAGCCCAGGCTGTGATTACAGGCTTGAGTCACTGCATCTGTTTGTTTATGATCATCAGTCATGACGACACTCTACATTACAGACTGTCCTCCCTCGGTCAGAATGACATAGAATAATGGTCAGGGTTTCTACTGCTGTGATGAAACAGCATGACCAAAACCAAGTTGCGGAGGAAAGGGTTTACTTGGCTTATATTTCCAGATCATAATCCATCATTGAAGGAAGTCAGGACAGTACTGGAACCTGGAGGCAGCAGCTAATGCAGAGGCCATGGAGGGGTGCAGCTTAACTGGCTTGCTCAGTTTGCCTTTTTATAAAGCCCAGGACCACCTGCCCCAGCTTGGAACCACTCACAATGCACTGAGCTCTCCTCTTATCAGTTACTAGTTAAGGAAATGCCTTACAGGCCACGAGTATGGAAGCATTTTCTCAATTAAGGTTTTCTCCTTTCAGATAACTCTAGTTTGTGTCCAGTTGACAAATAAAACCAGCCAGTACAAATGCTAACCCTAGCTAAGCAATTTTGTGACTTCAGATTTCAGTTTTGTCTGTGTGAATTTTAAATTCTTTCTCTGTGGTTATTTGGCTTTCCTAGGATTTGGTCTTCTGAGATAGACATTCCTTGGCTCCTGCTGCCGTAGGCAGTGTGTACCTTCTGGAACCATTCATGTTGCCTGTGGCATGCGCTGTAGCTGCAGATGTGCCTACATCTGTGTAGGTACATTATGTGGTCACTGTACCTCCTGGGATTTCTGCTGGGCCCTACTGTTCCTAATGCCTTTGCGTACGTTCCCTCAGTGTAAATTCGGTTGCCTAATTTAGTTTGGATTCTGCTGCTGGCATCTCATTCTCCTGTAAACCTCTGCCACTCCCACAGGGATTGTCTGCTACCTGTTGGTTAACTTGTTAAGGCCTTAGGCCTGTACTGTCTGATACAGTAGCCATCAGTCACGTTTGTGAAGTACTGCAAATGTGGCTAGTCTAACTTAGGTGTGTGAAATACAGAAATACAGCTTTGTAAGTTAATTTTCAAAACCAAAGAACAGCCTTTACCATTTTATATTGATTAAATGTTGAGGGATAATTTGGATATACCAGATTAAATTAAGTAATCTAAAATATATAAACAAAGCTCAAAGAGAAATATATGGTATATATTTATGATAAAAGAAAGTTCAGATTATAAAATTTCAAAATGTAGAAATATTTTGGAAGATGTGGACCCTTATAAAACAGAGTTAAAATTTACTTCTATTATGACCTTATAAAAATCAATGATAGCATAACAAACATTTCTAGAATTTTTTCTTTTAAAACATATATATATGTATATGTATATGTATATGTATATGTATATGTATATGTATATGTATATTTTTATCAGGTACATCAGACAAGCCAGGTATTGTGGTTTATGCTAACCCTCAGGAGGCTGAGGTGAGGGGAGGTCTATTGAGTGTGAGGCCAGCCTAGGGTTATATAATATATTTTAGGCTAACTTGTTCAACAGAATGAGTCCCAGTTTCAGAAAGCAAGCAAACAAACAAACAAATGGTATATCAGACATATTTTCTGAAAGCCAACTAAAAGATCCCAATTTTTACTATATTAACAATATCTGACTGAAGTGACAAATTGGACACTATGTTCACAGCATCAAGTTAAGGGATTTAAGAATTAAATGTAAAAATATCTTAGAACTACAGGTTTGCAGTCATTAGTAATTTTAAGATTAGCAGTTTGGTTTTCAAGTTTGGCGAAATAGATAAGTTCATTAATTTCTTAACCCTAGAAGGAGCTAGATGCCCTTGGATGTTTGTAATGTTGGCCTGCAGTGGTGATTAGTTGCCTGTCTCAGTTGTTCAGAGCACTCAGCACATTGCTGATGGAGCCTCACTATTTTCCAGCACCTTTGGTGGTGTTGTCTGCTGTGTGTTCAGTTCTCTCTGACACTCATCTTATGCCTTAGTGCACCTTTACTGGTACAGACAACTCCCAGTCAGGACTTTCTGCTAAAATGACCATTATTAAAATGTAGCGGCCAGCAGCTATGGGAACCGGGTTCACCTGAGAGAAAGGCTGGGAAGAGAAATGTGGGGCCAAGACAACGTATTCTGATCAAGGCCTGAAGTTTAATATTTTGCTTTCACATATAAAGGGGGAGCCCCACCCCCTAGAGTCTCTTCTTGGTTCAGCCCAGGAGCTGGGCAAGGAGATAGTAGCCAGGAAGGTGTCAAGGCTAGCTCAGCAAGTGGTCCATTCTTCTTAGCTCCTGTAACAGACTGCAGGGCTCCAAGGCCTAGGTCCTACTGTTGTTTGGTCTGTTGTGGTAAATGACTTGCAGGCCTCCTCAGGCCTGGGGGAAGGCACATTAAAATGATATTGCTTAAAAGGTCTTTACAGTCATTCTTCTGATGTTATACTACTCCAAAAAAGTACAGATGTTAGAATTGTGATATAACAAGTATCTTTTATTCTCAAACTGTTTGTGAATAATTAAACTGGAAAGTTTATACTCTTATTCTTGAGGTTAGTGAATGTACTCTTAGTATTGTGTCTTGGACCGCTCTGTTGCTCCCGTCTGTGGGTCAGGGTCTAGCAAGAGAGAGAGTGGAGATAAAGGGGAAAAGACGTGAAGAATGGAGACAAGACAGAGGTTCTGATCAAGTCTCGTTTATTGTCTCTCTCATTGAAGGGAAGACCGGGGTATTTATAGGCTTTTGCCATGTGTCTTGTACACACGTGTATACCACGTGCCTTGCAGGTGTGGATATCTTGTGCACCTTACAGGCGTGTATAGCGTGGATAGCACGTGCACTGTGCGCCTTGCAGCTGGGGGCACTAAACAGCAAAACAAGCTATGTGGGATAAACAAGATATTTATCAGCGTGTGCTCAGCTGTTGTAGGCTATTGAAAAACCAGTCTCTTGTCAGGGTATATGGCTTGAGATAGCTGCTTTCTGCTAGAGTCTGCTCCCAACAGTATTGTATTACCATCTAGTTTCTAATTTACATTTAATACCTTAGTAGTGTTAATTCATTATTGAATGTCTACAGTTGTCATTAAAGCAGTTTTCTATTCTTGTAACGATCAGCATATATGTAGGCCTCACCTGGTTGACTCTGCTCACATGTTAGAATGAAAGGAGCTGCTTTTCCGGGACAGAGTTTCAATCACTGCACTTTGGATGGCTCAACAGTGTCTGGATATTGCTACCCAGCCTGTTCAGGGCTGGAATCCCCATGGCTGAGGACCACGACTGCTTGGAGACAGTACCTTAGCTTTTGAAATGTAGTTCATTCTTCTCACACAACAATTAATGGTACGCTAACATCTATGGGACTTTTGTGGACTTGTTTTAGTGCTTTACCTTGAAGTAAATGTCACCATTTCTGTCTCAAGAGGACAGAGATACAGGAGAGGTTGCTTCTTCAGACAGCGTGACTCATCTTGTTTGGCCTCCTGACTGTGTATCTCCCTTCCAGAGCTCCCTGGCTTTACCTGGAAAGGCTGAATCTTTTTTTTTAAACCTTGTTTTCCATTTAAATGGTCCAAGTAGCGGCCTCTCTGACCTTCACCAGTCACTATACTTGCATCCATTTATGGCTTTCACATATTCTCGTTTTATTTGCGTGGTTGCAGGCTTCTGCTGCTGTTGTATTTGCTGTCGTTTGTAGAGTGCCTTCAGATGGAACAGTGGGAGGCCATGCCTTCCTTCCATCTCTCAACTGTCTTCTGAAGGCTGCTTGATTTTTTTTTTCTTTTTAAAAACAGCAAACCTTGACGAAGAGCAGCATTTCAGTTCACTCCTCTCCTTGGTGACGTGTGTGCTTCTGACGTCTCCACGTGTCCCCTTTCTCTTAGAGCTCATTATCCCGGAACCTACACAGTGTGGAACGCAAAGATGTCAGGGAAGAAGCTTTGGTCATCTGAAGATTTTAGCACTATTAACAGTAACGTTGGCGCAGGCTGTTGGGGTCGCATATTGAACCAGAATTACATCAATGGCAATATGACTGCGTAAGTTATTTACAATCTTTTGGGGGTTTTTATTATAATGAATTTTAGAAAACACAGTAAATAGAAAAAATGAATCACTATAATTTTATGTCCTAGATTTAGTGGTTATAAACATATGCTTTATTGATTTAATCTACATATGCCTAACATTTGTCTAATCTATACATTCTTTTCTATATTTGAAAGGGTCTGTATTAAGTAAAGTTGGGTTTATTTGGGTATAGTTTACTCAGGTAGTACAGTTATTTTTTTTTGTTTTTGTTTTTGTTTTTTTTTTCGAGTCAGGGTTTCTCTGTATAGCCTTGGCTGTCCTGGAACTCACTCTGTAGACCAGGCTGGCCTCGAACTCAGAAATCTGCCTGCCTCTGCCTCCCAAGTGCTGGGATTAAAGGTGTGCGCCACCACCGCCCGGCTAAACTTTTTTTTTTTTCGGTTATTTTTGATAATTTACATATATTTTAAATTACTTTGTCATATTATACCATCATTTTTTAATATGTCTCTCTAAAACAAGAATATCTCCTTACATGATCACATCATTTTCATAAATATGAGCATATAAAATATGTCTAATTCTCAGCCTTTTTATTTTTTTAAATGTCATTTGTAATGTTTATTTATTATAATGAAAGATATAGCACATTTTTGTGCATTGCATTTAGCAGTTTTGGTTACAAAGTCTCTCTTAATGTAGAATTATTACCTACCCTTCTTTCATAACTACCTTTAAAGTAAAACAATAAACAACAAACAAACAAACAAACATACAACAAACAAACCAGGGCTGTAGCCTTTACTTGGTCCCTGCTTCCACTCTGACTGTTCGGCTCCCTTAACTTTATCTAACTCTTAATAAAACAAAGTTAATAAAGAACAGAATCCCTTTTGTTATTAAAGGGGATGCTTCCTAAGTGCTTTGATGACAGCTTCAGAGTGATTAGATGTAAAATTAGCCTTATAACTATGAGTCTAATAAAAACAAACCAATATGCATACTTTTGTGGTGGTTTGTTTGGTATTAAGACATTGAAAACAAAGATATGTACCAAGAGTGAGACAAAGCTGTCTGTCCTTTCTATCTCAAAACAGTGGTTCTAAAACATTCTCCTGTTTTTATATATTTTTAACCATGAAATTGATACCTTAGCATATGATCTGTTGAGTAAGTTGCTTTTTATTTAACAGGTGTTATGACTTTATTCTCTCATATTAAGTATATTTTTACTTTATGCCATTTTCCCATGGTTTTTGTCTTGTTTTGTTTTTTTTTTGAGACAGGGTCTTCCAATTATTGCTCAGGCTGGCCTTGAACTCTCCCCAGTACTGAAATTATAGACTTGCACCACCACATCGAGATACCATCAGACTTCCATATTCTGACACATAAAGAAGTGTTTCCTAACTTTGCCCTGTTGTAAGAAGTCCTGCAGTACCTGTTATACTGATATGTAGGCAGCTGCTCAGACTTCCAGGCTCCTAGAAGTGGTATATCTGGTCAGTACTCATGGCTGTTCTGATGATGCCCACGTTGGGATGCCATGCATGTGTGACCCAGATCAGGAGAGCTCTTATGATGCCCATTGCTTGTGTGTCTCTGTGTGTGTTTAGTCAGCATTATTTTTTTCACTTTACAGTAAGGTAATGAGAAGGGCTAGAGTTTCTAAGAGGGCCAGAGTAGCTTTGTGTGTTGGGAGAAAAGTTGGTTAGAGAAGTGAAAATCTCTGGGTGAATGCTGTTTGTTTTTAGCTGAAAGGAAAACAGCCAGATATAAAAACTTAGGTTTTATGCTTGAATTTTCTGAAAGCTGTAGGGCCCCAGCTCTGCTCCTGGAGCTCAGTATGTGCGGCAAATGATTAGTGTCTATCATCTGAAAAGAGGCCTAAAGCCAGGCTAGCAAGCTGATCCAGTTAGTACGTCAGCAGAAGCAGAAATGAGAGGCTACAGTGGCGTCAATGTGTTTCATGTTCCCAGTCACCTACTGATTCAGAATAATCACCATCCTGTTGACACAGGTGAGGGAACAGGGTTAAAAGAGATTAGCTCATGGAACCCAAATAGTCTGACTCTGAGTTATCATCTTACAACTGCAGCAGACCCAAGTTAAGTTCTTCAAACTACCTGTGAAATTGGTTTATTAGGAATGCTGTCAGTGGGAGGGCAGTTACAGAAAAAGCTTTTACGTGTGCTTGTTTCAAATCTTTGACACGTCAAGCATGATTCACCTTTTGGTTTTATCACTATTAAATAGAATTCTTGTGTGTGTGTGTGTGTGTGTGTGTGTGTGTGTGTGTGTCTGACTTTTAATTCTCTGATTAACCATTAAAATGTTTGGATGAACACTGAACTGGATTTTTATAAATGGGAGTGAACTGAGGCAACACGTTTTGTGTTTGGAGCACTTAAAAGTTAATGTGCATTTACTTCAATATAATTATGTATGAAGGATGCCTTTACTTCAGTCATTTAGACATAATTTATGTTTTTTAAATACATATATTTTGGTGCCTTTTTTTCTGTTTTAGCACAATTGCTTGGAATTTGGTGGCTAGTTACTATGAAGAATTGCCTTATGGACGAAGTGGATTGATGACAGCTCAGGAGCCATGGAGTGGACATTATACAGTAGCATCTCCTATCTGGGTATCAGGTATGGATGTCTAGATTCTTATCTCTTTCTCCACAAATTCTTTTTAAGAGACAAACCAGAAAACACCAAAGGAGATTATACGAACTATCCATGCTTTAAGTGTGTGACTATTTTAAGGGAGCTCTGTAGTGTTTTATAATATTATTTTGGGTAACCTGATTGCTTTCTGTATTTTGTACTTTATTATTCTAAGACTAGGCCCTTAAGAGAGGGGGGAAAAGGGAAAGGCAAGTAGCCCAGGGAGTGGGGATGTCCAGTGATAGAGACAGAGGTGATCGCTCAAGTACATGATCCCACATCATGATAATAGCTATAGAATGAATATACTTATCCTTATAATCAGCTCAGTGTGTCTAGAAGTTTGGGGATTAATCTTTTCTGTCAGTTCTGTTTTATTCATTTAATTTTACCAGTCATTCAGGAAGCCTTCCCGAGATACTCTTTCCAGCTGAAATATTTAAAAATGGAAGCATAAACTTGGGAGATACTTTCTTAAAATAGATTATAGTTGCTTAGAATCAATCAGACTCATTGGTAGGCAGCTATTGTCTTTTAATGTTGTTGTCTCATTCACATCCTTTTCTGCTTTCCTGTAGCTCATACAACTCAGTTTACTCAACCAGGCTGGTATTACCTGAAGACAGTTGGCCATCTAGAGAAAGGAGGAAGTTATGTAGCTCTGACTGATGGCTTGGGGAACCTCACCATCATCATTGAAACTATGGTAATTGTTCGTTGTTCAGACTCAATTAGTATGGATCTCATATGTTACCAGAAACGTCATCTTCAGACAGAAGGATACTGTGTTCTTCTGGGTGTAGAAGGGTGTATTTTCAAGAGTTGTATGACTGGCTCCCTGGGAAAAAGGTTAGAGAAGGCTGGTGGTTACCTTGCTCCTTCTGTTGTTTTAGGACATCTTTCTTTTAAAAGATATATTGGTGTAAAGTAATGACTGATTCTTCCGACCAGCCCCATGCTACCAAAATAAGACTCAGACTCAAAATATATTTATAAAAACCTTGTCCATATCACAAGGCCTTTCTATTATTAGATCATAACTTAAATTATCCCATTTATTTTAATCCACATTCTGTCATGTGGCTGGTTACTTGTGCTCAGGTACCATGTGTCCGTCTCCTCACATCTTCCTAGGAGGATCTCCTGCCTAGCTCTGTCCCAGAATTCTTTCTACCTATTGGATGTCCCACCTTCTATTCTATCCTTTTCTATAGGCCATAGATTTTGATTGACAGGTGATACATCCATAAAATACACATATTTTCTCTACAATATATTGGAATAACTGGTGAATTAGAACTGACGTGTCAGTTCTGTTGTGTTTGTAACTAGGAATGGGGCTGCCGAGTTCAATAGTAACAAGAGTTTGGTTTTCAAGATAGAGTTTCTCTGAGTAGCCCTGGCTGTCCTGGAACTCACTCTGTAGACCAGGCTGGCCTCGAACTCAGAAATCTGCCTGCCTCTGCCTCCCAAGTGCTGGGATTAAAGGCGTGTGCCACCAGCACCCGGCTTATATCATCTTTTAATTCTCTAATCTTTGTTACCTTATCTTACCAATTTCTTGGCCTCATGTCCAAAATTGACGACCTCTCCATGAACATCAATTCACTAGCCCACCGTTCTTTTCCATTAAACTATACTCTCCTTTTAATACTATTTGTTTCTAGATCATGTATCAGCCTTCCTTCTATAAGATAAACCTATCCATAATTTGCTTGTTTTTATAGATGCCTCCTCCTTTTTCTATCCATGCCTTTTCTTCTTGAGACACTTTAACTCTCTATCTGTGGTGTCCCCAAGTTCACCTTGGCTAATAAATGCAGCAGTTATCGGGTACATGTATTTCTTCATATGATTCCAAGTTTGGCCAAGTCATGTAATGAGCAATTTCTACAATGGACCATGTAGGTTTTTATGGCTCTGTGGTTTTGTTGTCTAAATTCTTTCCCATGACTCCAGAGGTCAAGCAGAATGCCTGTTCCTTGTCCTCCACAGCCCTGTGACCCTCTCCATTCCTCATTTCTGAGAATTACATCTGTTTCATTTATTATGAAGTGATTAGCTCTGAGTAATGGGGGAAGTATATTCCTCAGAAAGAGAGATTGAAAGTAAAGCAAATAGAAAAGACAGCAGATCAGCTTCAGGGCAATAGTGACCATTAGCACATGTGGAGATACATGACCTAGCAATGATCCAGGGGCAGGAACTGTGTCACACAGCCTGTTATGTAGCTATGCTCAACCCAATACCTCGCTGTTTTCCGCCATGTTTTGAAAAGTCTATTTTTCTACTTGGTTTATCTTTGCATATATATGTATGTATATATACACACACACACACACACAAACACACACACACACAGAAAAGCAATCTGTAACAAATGTGAGTTTTTCTATTCTTGTGCTTTTGTGGTACCTTTGCGTCTTAATTACTGTACTTGTGAGGGAGGGTTTGGGGTGAGTTTCCTAGCTTTGGTCATTTTCAGGAGTGGCTATTTTGGGTACTTTGGATTTCAACATAATAAATGAATTATTGCAAGCAGAAGATTTTTATTTTACTTATTCTGTGTATAATGTTCAGGACTGTTACTATTCTTTCCTGCCAATCAACAAACATGGGATGTCTTTCTGTGCATTATGTTTTACTTAATTTCTCTGATACCTTCTCATTTATTGTGGAAACCATGTTTCATTTTATTAATACTGTCGTATTTTTTTGGATCCTACTGTATATCTCAAGGTTATTTTCAGTGTTTCATTTCTTGTGTGTAGAAGTGCTGTTGATGTTTATGTATTGATCTTGGCTTCACAACTGGCTCTTAATGTGCGTTACTAGAAAATTTTGTTTAGATGAGCATTCCATCTTTAGATAAGACCCTTTAGTCCTCCCTTTACTATCCTAGAAGCTGTGTGTTTCTTTCGTTTGCCCAATTGTCCTGCCCTGGTGCTAATCCAGAAGAAACCCTGTAGAGTGTGCATGTTAGCTGTGCAGATTCTGCCAGTATTTAAAACTTAGGCTGAGGAGCTTGTCTTTGGTTTTGAGCATGTTGAGTCTTTCTATCCAGAGCTCTGGATTCCACCGAGCACATGCTCATGCCCCACTTGCCCCTCCTTCACTCTTAACAGTGCATGTCATTGTACTGACCCCTGCATTCCTGAGATGAGTCAGTCTTCAGTGTTAGACATTAGCCTTTGTATTTGATGTTGGATTTGACTTCCTAGATTCTTTAGGATTTTCTTTCCTGTTATGTCCTGTTTAGTTTTGGTATCAGAATAATTACTAGCCCCGTGGAGTGATTTGGGAACATTTTTGGAGAATTTTTCAATGTCTGATGTTCTTCAATTGTTTGATGGAATTCATATATGAAGTTACCTGGCCCCAGGATTTTCCTTCATGACAGTTTTAGTTTAAGGATTTGCAGATCCTTGTGGCTGTAACACAGAGAAGGGCCCCAATAGACACGAGAAAGTCCAGGATTCCAAGATCTTTATTGGCATGACGGATGATAGATAGTCTGGATGCACACCTCCATGAAACTCAGGGCAGACCTGAGTTAAATAGGGATCGAGAAAGAGGGGAGGGTCTGGGTAAGAATGCTTAATTGGTTACGCCCCTCTGGCCTTCAGGTATCTCATGAGTATGTAAATCTCTTGAGGCTGAGGCCTGTAGTCACATTCTCTATCTGTGGAGGGGCTGGTAGGAGCCTTGCCCTATGTGACTGAACAGTGTAAGTTAATGGAGTTCCATGCCATGTGTTAGGAGCCTGGATTCTGAGAGCACGGCAGAATAGATGCCTGTCCCTTGCAGGGCCTCTGGGCTACTTCCAGTCAGCTCTTCTACCAAAAACGAAGACCCCTTTCATGGCCCTACATCTCCTCTTGTTTTCCTTTTTAAAAAAAGAGGGGTCACTGTCATCTGTAGTGAAAATTTTGGATGAGGAAGTCAAACTGTATACAGACTGGAGGGGTTAGCACAATTAAGTCACAGGGTGAGGGTGCCGAGGGTGGGGGTTGGGAAGGCAAAGGATTATTGAACCAATCAAATACAGGTGGTACAATTTGAGGGTAATAACATCTGATTAATCTAGATAAACATTATGTTTTCCTTACTAACATGTAATTTTAGCTATTTGACTTTGGCAAAAGAGTTCAGTTGTAGCTGGAAGGTCTGGATCTTGGCATGTGCCTCTCTCTGGGTCTTCAGTCAGACGAGGTGGCTGGGAAAAGGCATCTTGGGGTCCCAGGCTGGTTCCAGGAGGTGGAGTTGTCTTTGCTGGATCTGTGGGTGTGCCTGTATGATAACAGAGAAGCAGCACCCCGGCAGGGGGATGTCTGTAAAGGCTGGGTAATAAGTATTAAGTTACTTGGGAGCAAGCATGTCATGGTCTGTTGTTAAGATCCTAAAAAGGCAAAGGAATTTGAGGAAATTTTAGTCTTAGAAGATACCTTTGAGTATGCTTTGGATGACTGTGGGAAGAAAACATCATGCTAATTATGTATCTGGGATAGGCAGCAACAGTTTGTCTGTAAAAGGAAACTATTTGTTAATTAAGAGCTGAAAAATGGTGATCAGCATGTTGATTTAACCTGTGGACGTAGATTAGATTACTTTTGAACCTTGAAGAAGTCTTAAAAAGTTGAAAAAATGTTGGACATATATCACGAGTGTTAGAGAGAAAAGGAAACATTTAAACAAAAACAAGAAAAATTTCGGTTGAAAAGTATGGACCTTGTTGCTTTAGGTGTTTTTGTTAGGGAGAAAAGGAAACGTTTAAATAAAAATGCAAGAAAAGTTTTGGTTGAAAAGCACAAACGTTGTTGCAGGTCTTCCTGTTGGGGAGAAGAAGCGTTAATGATGGGTTTAGAAGCAGTGGGGGGAGGACCTTGCTCTGCCATGTGGCATCTGTGCTCTAGCAGAGTAGTTAGAGTATTCTCCATTTGTTTTTCTTAGGAATCCTAAATGTAGAGAAGAAGAAAGGCCAACCTTGAAGAAAAGCCCAAAGCAAGAAACATAGGGGCTTGATAGGAGAGTCAGAAATGAGTGATAGGAGTGAGATTCTGTGTCAAAGACTGAGTCACTGGAGAGAGAGACACATGGAGGCTTGGCTTGGAGCGAGCAGCTCCTGGGAGAAGGTAGCAGGCTGGGCCAGTTTTTACCAGGTTCAGCCTGGAGTTTTTAGCCCTACAAGGATTCTTTAATTTATTGTAGGTGTAGTTAGGTGTTATACTTTTTTGTCAGAAGCTTTGGAATTTTGTGTTTCTATCATTTTGACTTTCTGATCTGTGTGGTTGAGCACGGAACCCCTCCTGTAGTCCTGTTTTAGTTGGATAAGGCTGGCAGGGTGCTCGTCTTCCATTCTCTTTAGTTACTGAGTCATGTCTCTTTCTTCTTGATTGACAATGTTGTTTTGTTTGTTGTCTGTATTTCAGTATTTCACAGCAGTATTTATTGGCTTTGTGTTTGTGCTATGGATTTGAAAACTGTGTAGCTTCTTAAAATAGAAGGCCAGGTTACTCTTTGGAAACACTTAAAAATATATAGATATGAGTAGCCTTCACTTCCTCTGTATGTGATACTTTAATGTAGTTTATCCATTTTAGGTTTTGTTTTAATATTTTGATCACAGAGTTTGTTTTTTATTGTCCTTGTGATTTCTCCTTAACTTAATTGCTTTGTGGCAAGGGACTTTTATGTAGCTGTGAGTTTGGGCTACACCATTTGGCTCCCAGAAGGTCTCATGTGCACACTGGCCCAGGAACTGTCTGGATTCACAAATGGGATATGCACACACATACCAGTTAATTTTACAGTGCCTTGGCTACCTCAAAAGCTGGGCACTCCTAAACCTTCCCCTGCTACCCCAGGCCCAACTGGGGAAGTAGCTAGTGACCACCTACCCTAATTTTCACATGGCTGGTTGACTTTCTCTTCTGCAGCTCCTGAGTTCCATCCTTCTCCTCCAAGTCAGAGATTTTGGGTCTCCTCCCCTCTGCATCCTAGCCGAGCAACTCTAAGGGTCCTGCCCAGTCTCCCTTTACCCAGCTCTTGGCCACTGACATCTTTTTTGATCAGTCAAAAACCAATTAGAGACAAGGACTTTTAGCATTTGGACATGAAGATTCCCAATTGAATCTAAGCATTATAACCAATGTCCAACACTTTTATATCTGTATTTCTGTGAATTTTGCTACTGTTGTTATTGATGCTTCATTTCTTCCTATTCTGGTTGGAGAGCATACTTTCTGGTGTTCCTCTGAGAGATCTGTAGTCATTGCCTCGTTGTGGGCCACACTGAGAACTGCCCTGGAAGAATAGCTGCTTTGTTGCTTGTGGACTTCCACGTGGCTGTCTCTCAGATCTGTGTCTGTGTTCATTTCTTGTTCTGCCTGAAAAAATCTCAACAAGTAAAATCTCAACTACTGCAGAATTGTCTCTCTTCTTTCCCCTTGTTTTGTTAGATTTTCTTTCTTTTTTATTGATTATTTTATTTACATTCCAAATGAAGGGGACCCCTTCTTGGTCCCCCCTCCCCTTTGCTTCTGGGAGGGTGCTCCCCCACCCACCCACTCCCACCTTATTTCTGATAGTTTAATGTATTGACTTCTGACATTAAACTTTCTCTTTGTTTATATTTTTTTTGTTGTTTTAAAATCAGTTTTCTCTGCTACTATTTGTCATTGCTACTTTTCTGTGGCCGCTGTTGGTATACTTTCTCTCACCTTTGCTTTCAGCCTTTTTTTTTTTTTTTCTTTTCATGTAATACATGTTCCCTTTCAGTAGCACATAGTTGGGCCTGCTTTGCTTAGCCGTGTCTGGCATTTTGGTTGGACTGTTGAATGAGCATTAGTTTGCTATGGTTTGGTTAACTTTGCCTTGTGGTCTTTGTGTTCTACAATTCTTGGTTTTGTTTCTATTTGGTATTCCTCCTATGTCATTTTCTTTGACGTTGACTGAGTGTTTTCTGATCCTGCTTTTTGTTCCTTTAATGATCTTTCTGCTACACTTTAAAGAGTTGTTACAGAATTTACCAGACATACCTTCCTGTTTCAGGACCACTTCAGATCTAAACTGACTGGATCCTAGGGCAATGAAGGAGTGCTGTTCTTTTGCCCTTTTTTATATTTGCCCATTTTGTTGTACATGACACACCTCCAACAGAAAGATAACGGGATGCTGTGAAATTATTACTTTACATGTAATTTAAAAAATCCATGAGAAGAAAAGAGAACAGTATATATTTACATCATCTGTTACATTTATTTTATTTATTGTTATGGTTCTTTGGATATATTTCTATGTATTTAAGTTGCCATTAATGTCATTTCTGTATTCTAAGTTTTGCCAAGGCCCACACAGTATACATTCATTAAAGTTATATTAGCGATTTAATTTTTATAAACTGAAATAAGTTTATATTTGTTATAAATGTTTGCCATTTCTGCTACTTTCCAGGCATTGATTATTTATGTTTTCCCCACAAAATAGCTTGTATTTTAAGTGGATAACGTACATGACTCTTTCCCCTCAGAGTCATCAACATTCTATGTGTATACGGCCATATCTACCATATTATAATGTCTCACGTCAGCTGGCTACCTTCACTCTAAAGGGATCTTTGGTAAGTACATGTGTTTAACTTTTACTTTGATTTCAAAATTTATGTTAGGGTTGGAGAGATGACTCAGTGGTTAAGAGTGCCTGCTGCTTTCCCCAAAAAGTGGACCTGGTGTCCTGCACTCTTGTCAGGTGGCTCACAGCTACATGTAACGACAACTGCAGAGGGTCTGGTGTCTTCCTCTGGCTCGGAAGGTCACACATGTGAGCTTGTGGGAACACAACTAACAAATAAAATGCATCTTTAAAATCTTATGAAAATTTTGTGTTCTTTTACAAGCCATCTAATCTTATGTGTCATGTATTAGAAGATTACTAAGAATTTGTGTATGATTGGTCAGCTGCCCTGGTGCCTTGTGTCTCCTGACTTTTTTTTAAAGATACAGTCTCATGTAATCTAGGCAGCCTCATTTACCAGTGGAGGTTGACTAGGAACTTCTAGATGTCCCACCTTTACTGTAGGAGTGCTGGGAGTGGAGCATGTGCTAATATGTCTGCCTCAGAGAGTGTGGGGTGGGAAACCCAGGCTCTCTTGCTTGCTAGACAAGCCCTCCATCAGGTGAGGTCTCTTCTGATATCTGTAATGAAATAGGACAGAAACCATTACTTGACAAAGCTGTCTGGGGCTTGATTGTCCTTGGTGGGGTTAGCAAAAGTTGCACAGTCTAAGGAATTTTCTTTTTCCTTTTTGTTGTTGTTGTTTTGGTTTTTCAAAATGGCTTTCTCTGTTTAGCCCTGGCTGTCCTGAAACTCACTCTGTAGACCAGGCTGACCTCTAACTTCTAGATTGCCTGTGTCTGCCTCTGAGTGCTGGGATTGAAGGTGTGTGCCATCAGCAACCACCCAGTGAGGAGTCTTCAAGCACTAAAGTTTAGAGTATTCTATACTGAAAAAGAAACAAAACAAAATAAAATAAAGGCAAATCAAACAAAATATCCCAAGGTCACCATTTGAAAAGCTTCTTAATTTTGCTTTGTTTTCTGTGCCACAGTGTTATTAGAGGACCAGCAGGACTGGGAGGGAGGGAGATAAGAGAGGCTGGGGGTGGGGGTAGCAGCCAACAAGAATGCATTATATACATGCATAAAATTGTTAAGAGAACAAAATTTATTACTAAGAAAATTAGACAAAACATCTGATCATTGTGGTTAGAAAGCAGTGTTACTCTAACACCTAGCAAAGGGAAACTTGCTCACAAAGCACAAAGTGCAAGATTTGTATTCTGTATTTGAATAAACATCTGAGTCCAGTAAGCTGGAAGGCTTCAGAAAGAGGCACTGATAGAAGCCTTTTGCAATCAAACAGTTGTCTCCAAAATCAGGTCAAAAGCTATGTGGGTTTTTTTCTTTTTTTTAAGTTGCAAGTTTTTCTTATCTGCTTTTTTTAAATTGATTATTTCATTTATTTACATGTCAAATGTTGTCCCCCTTCCCAGTCTCCCCTCCACAACCCCTCATTCCATCCCCATCCCCTTTGCCTCTAAGAGGGTGCCCTGCCATCCACCCACCCACCTACTCCCACCTTGCCCCTCTGTCGTCCTCCTTCGCTCAGGACCAAGCACCTCCCCTCTCCTTTGTCTAAAGCATGTGACAAAGACATCCCAAGACCCTTCAACTGTTAAGACCACCTAACTACATGTGCAAGCTGTAGTAACAACTCAGAAGCCCGAAGATGTCACTTAAAATCCCTTTCCCCAAGTTGTTGCTACAAATCATGTGGGTTTGTTACTTTTCATGTGGTTCTTCTGTGAACAAGGAGATTTACCTCTTTTCATAATCTTTTGAAAGATGACTCTCTCTCTCTCTCTCTCTCTCTCTCTCTCTCTATATATATATATATATATATATGTGTGTGTGTGTGTGTATGTATGTAAGTCTAGAATTATCGTTGTCAGTGTGTCACTTTGTAATTTCTGACTTAGTTGAAATTATTCTGATTATATAATAATCATAGTGATAATTATTAAATATGAAAGACAATTTTAGATCTTTGAGAACATTATTGTACAAGATCTCCAGTTCTGGATTATTATCTGTTAACATCAGATCAATATTCACTAAGCATTTTTTCAGTTATTGTATATTCTTTGAAGGAAAAATTAGAACATAATCTTTGAACAAGGTAAATTTTATATGATGAAAGTAACATACAAGAAGACAGAAGAAAACAGTTTAAGATTTCATAATAATAAATAAAGACATTTTAAAGTAAATAGTTAAATGTTTATCAGTGTTTTCACATAGGGAAAATGATGTTTTGAATCCAAGGCACTAAGACCTGTTTTTAATCTTCGCCAGTGTTCTCAGGTGTTAATGCAATGGGTTTGTTAAGTGAGTTAAGGAGTGGAGATTTCTGGTCTGCAGTGCTCTCCTCTGTAAAAGGAGACATGGCAGGTTTTCTTCAGGGACCCTGTGCACAGTCCTAGAGGAAAGCTCGTTAGAAACAGGCACATTCCCCAGCACACTCAGTTGAAGGTGGAAGTTTAATAAGGAATGGTAGGAGACTCATTCTGGACCTACCTAGCACAAGGTCAGAGAACATGTGTTCAAGAGAGGACGATGACAGGAGTCCTTCTGAGCATGCCCAGTTCAGTGTTGTAATGATTGAATTGATGTGGTGTGAGTCAGTGTCCCCCGCCTGCATTCGGTTTTCCTTCGGTGTCCCTGGAGTGTCTCAGTTGAAACAAAAACAGAAAAGACAATTCTGGAGGTGCATTAATGCAGGCACTTGTTGCTGGTGTTCACCAGAAGTGAAAGATTTGCTTAAACAATGTCTTTGTTTTCAAAGGTGTTACTGTTTAAACCTGGAGGTGGTCCTTTCAGCAACTGGAAGTGGTGGGCATTGCTTTCTTTTTGAGGTATTCATATCAGGAATTGATGAATCTCTCAAGTATGTTTTCTTGTGTTTTCTCCCCAGAGAGACATACAAGAGCTCCAGGTGTGGTACAGCAAGCTTGGAGCCCCACCGCAGAGACTTCATTTTAAACAGCTGGAGACTCTATGGGTAGTCTTAAAATTGATTTCTATGGTTGGGACATTACAATGGTAAAAAGGGACAAATCTGACTAATGAATTAAAATGAAGTTGATTTTATGGCTACAGAACAGTAGAGTTAAAATATGTTCATATTTTCCTTAACTAGGAATTCTGATTAAGGTGTGAGAAGCTTTCACGTTCATAGCTGTGCTGTCTTTACACACTAGTTTACATTGGTAGATGTACCCTCTTTCCTGCCTGCCTCATTTGAGACTGTCCTCCTCTGCCTTGGTCTGTGTCCCCATAGCAGTTGACTGTAGGCAGTCTTGCTCTCTGAGGACTTCTCTTACTCTTTATTGTTCCTTCTTCTCCCTGCTGCTTGTTTCTGTTTGGTCTCTATTATGCATCCTTATTCAGAAAGTGCCCCAGGTCTCAGCAGACTCAGATTGAATTTCAGGGCCAGCCATCACAATGCTAGAGAGTGGTGTGCCGAAACTACTTTAGGCAGCTTTCCCCATAGGTACACATTCCCCACCTGACCCCCACTGACATGTCATATGACCCTTAGTGACCTGTCACATGATCCCCAATGACCAGTCACATGGCCCACACTGACCTGTCACATGACCCTCACTGACCTGTCACATGACCCTCACTGACCTGTCAGATGATCCCCACTGACCTGTCACGTGGCCCTCACTGACCTGTCACATAACCCTCATGACCTGTCACATGACCCTTAATGACCTGTCACATGACCTTCACTGTCCTCTCATGAAGTGCAAAACAGATTTCGTTTCCAAATGCTTATGTCAGTAGCTGGTGTCTCCTTACAGAGTAAACTTCTCAGCTTTCTTCATATCTGGGCAGATATGTCACCTCAAGTGTCAGTTTATTCAAAGCCTTACTCACCAGGCCCAGTGTAGGACTATGTGTGGGTTTCATTAAAAACTCCCCTACCACTTTGGCTACCTTGAGATTGGGGCTTTGCCTTATTTTGCTTTTAGTCCAGAGGCATATGGTGCTTGGTACTTGGTGATTTCTCAGGAAAAATTTCAAAGAATAAAGTGGCCCCAGAAAATACATTACATCATCTACTTGACTTAATCTGATGGATTTTAAAATAATGATTAGTGTTATAATTAACTAGTCAATATCAATGGCCAAATACCCACTAGACCACTCTCTGCTTATATAATAATTTGCTAGAAATAACATAATCGAATTGATCTCCCAGATAGGAATATTGTTTAGAGTTAATCCTGAGCCAGAGTGTGGCATCAAATATTCATGATTCTGCATCTGTTTACCCTTAAAGCAAAGAGACGATGCTAAACCCTTTAAGTCAGTGTAGATAAAGCTGATTAAAGTTTCAAAGGTGATTCAAGCTCAATGACCACATTAGTTATGTAGGGATTCAAACGTTTCCAGAGGGCTCTGCTTATTACAGGAACTATGCTCTAGAGAGTATTTCCCCTGGCCACACATTGAAGAGAACTAAGCAAGACCTTTATAAGCATCTGGTTTAATCCTCAGAACAGTTCTCTGATGTATGTATTGTTAGCCTCAAGAATGAGATGAAAAACTTAGAAAGACTGAGTCGCT
>JANHMN010000022.1:30487707-30497683 GCA_030674055.1 Rhabdomys pumilio
ACCCAGCACCTGCATCATGTGGCTTATGACCACCTATAGTTCCAGTTCCGGGGGATATAACACCTCTGACATCTTAAGGCTCCTGAATTAATGTGAATGTAACCACCCCCCCACCCCAACCCACAAACAGATCCAGAAGAGGTGGATCGAGTAACTCTCCAGCTTTGGGAAGACTTCTGGATCAGGAAGATGGCTCTTTCAGCCACAATCTCCATTGCTTCCTGTTTAATCAATGGTAGACAGTTGTTCAGTCCTTTGGGAGTACATTATTTCTTTTCAGGAAACTTTACAACTCCATCCCATTTGGGAAGCAGGATGTTCAAGTAAAGGATCATAAGTTTAGCAGTGAATGGATTTCTTTCCATTTGTAGTGTCTTGAAATATTATCAGCAGGCATTTATTGAGAGTTAGTTTGTAAGCTCCATGGAAACAGGGATTAAGTTGGAGTCCATGCAGAGCCCTATCTGCCGTATCTAGTATAACCCTTGATAATTAATGCAGAGGCAACACATAAGTAGCTGTCAGTAGGTGTCTTAGTTACTATCCTATTGCGAAGAGACAACACCAGTTAGGCAACATATAAAAGAAAGCATTTAATTGAGGCTTTACCTCAATTAAGTTGGAGGGTGAGTCCAGCATGAGGCAGGCAGGCATGGTTCTAAAGCAATAGGTAAGGTAAGAACTTACATCTGATCCATAGGCACGAGGCAGAGAGACAAAGAATAGGCCTGGGGTAGGCTTTTGAAACCTCAGAGCACACGTCCAGTAATGCACATCTTCCAACAAGGCCACCTTTCTTCCGACAAGGCCACGCCTCCTAATTCTTCCTAAAAAAAAAGAAAACAAGTTCCACTGTCATTTCAGACATATAACAACAACCTCACAAATTAGGTAATGTTTGCAACTAAAATTTGCGGCATGGAGTGCTGGCACCTGGATTAGTCGACAGGACTCCTTCCTAGATTACCAGGGAAGCTGGGAGTTACCATTGATTACCATGTGAAATATCTTAAAACTATTTTTAAATAGGAATAATTGTGTATAAGCAAGTGCACACACACGTGTGACATGTGCATGTGTTTGTACATGCATACATGGGCATGTGCATTTGAAGGTCAGAAATCAGCAGCAGGCCATCTCCTTCACCTTTTTTTTTTTTTTTGAGACAGAGTATCACTGAGCCTGGGGCTCATGGTTTTTCCAGGCTGTCTTGTCAACTGCCATAGGGATCTTAATGTCTCTGCCTCTGCAGTGCTGGGATTACAGGTCTGTGCTGCTGCCCCTGGATTTTTACATGGGTGCTGGGGATCCAAATTCAGGACCTCATCTTTATATGGCAAGTACTTTACTGGCTGAGTGAATTTTCTAGCCCAAATAGGGGGGGATGTAAAAGTCTGTCTGACTAGTTGGCATGTTATCAAGCACAAAAATTAATTTTGTAAACAATGGGAGAAAAAAATTAAAAACACCGACATTTAGCTGGAGATACTTGGGTCTTTTGGGTTGAATTGGGTGATTCTGGGTGGCTAGCAGTTAATCAAAAAGCTTCCACCATATCTTTTTGCTGATACTGCTCTTCTTTTTTAAAAAATTAATTAATATTCTAAACACTGCCTGCAACCAATCCCATCTTAAAAAGTCCCTCCTCCATTCCTCCTTCCCTTCTCCTATGAGAAGGTAGGGCTCCTCTCTCCCAGTATCCCTCCACCCTGGAACAAGAAGTCTCTGCAGGGCTAGGCACATCCTCTCTCACTGAGGCCAAACAAAGCATCTCTTTTGGGGAACGGATGGATACCACAGTCAGGCTACAGCTTTAGGGAGAAGCTCCATTCCAGTTGTTGGGGGACCCACATGAACACTGAGCTGCACATCTGCCACAGATGAGCTGAGGACCCCTCGCCAGCCATGTATGTTCTTTGATTGGTGGCTTAGTCTCTGAGAGCTCCCAGGGGTCCAGGTTAGTTGACTCTGTTGGTCTTCCTGTGGGGTTCCCATCCACTTCAGGGCCTTCAATCCTTCCCCCTATTTTTCCATAAGAGTCTCCAAACTCCATCCATTGTTTGGTTGTGGGTATCTGCAACTGTTTTAGTCAGCTGCTAGGTAGAGCCTCTCAGAGGACAGTTATGCTAGGTTTCTATCTGCAAGCATAACAGAGAATCATTAAAAATGTCAGTGATTGGTGCTTGCTTAAAGGATGGGTTTCAAGTTGGGCAGGTTATTGGTTGGCCATTCCCTGTCTTTGTCCCCGCTTTTTTTTTTTTTGACAGGACAAATTTTGGGATGAAAGCTTTTTGGGTGGGTTGGTGTCCTTATCCCTCCACTGTGGGTCTTTCCTGGCTACAGGAGGTGACCTCTGCAGGTTCCATGTCCCCACTGTTAAGCATCTAGGGTAAGGTCACATGCATTGACATCTGGGAACCTTTCCCATCCTAGGTTTCTGGAACTTCCTAGAGATTCCCCCCAAGCCCCCAGTTTCATCAGGTACAGATTTTAATTCATTCTACTGTCCCTCTGGGCCTCTTTTTTGTCTCTCCTCATACCTAATCATGTCCCCCCCATTCTTCTCCACCTTCTCTCTCCCACCTAGTTCCCTTTGTTCCTCTGCCTCTTGTGACTAATTTTTTCTCTATTATTCAAGTATCCTTGCTTGAGTCTTCTTGTTTAACTTCTTTGGGTCTGTGGAGTGTAGCATGGGCATTCTGTACTTTATGGCTAATACCCACTTATCAGTGAGTACATACCATGCATGTCCTTTTGGGTCTGGGTTACTTCACTCAGGTTCCATCCATTTGCCTGATAATTTCATGATGTCCTTGTTTTAATAGATGAATAGTATTCCAGTGTGTAAATGAACCACATTTTCTGTATTCATTCTTCAGTTGCGGGACATCTGGGTTGTTTCCAGTTTGGGGCTATTATAAATAAGGCTGCTCTGAACATAGTGGAGTCCGAGTCCTCGTGGGATGGTGGAGCATCTTTTGCATCTTTTGGGTATATGCCCAGGAGTGGTATAGCTAGGTCTTCAGATAGAACTGTTTCCAGTTTTCTGAGAAACTGCCTGGTTGATTTCCAGAGTGGTTGTACAGGTTTGCACTTCTACCAGCAATGGAGGAGTGTTCTCCTTGCTCCACATTCCTGTCAGCATCTGCTGTCACTTGGTGGGGCACACTAAGCCAATTCGAGACTGCATGTGCTGGTACAGATAAGAAGGATGATGGACCTCTGACAGGATGGGCCAGAGCTCATGGCTACTGGACTTGTTGGGGTCCCAGCAGTTGAGGCAATTGAGAGAGGGGTCTCACCTGTGTGTCTTGGGTTAGATCAGGTCTCATGGGAGGCTGGTGGAGCTATGTGGGCAATATTGCTCTTCTGAGCCATACATTCAACTTAGCAATACTCTTTTTTTAAATCATTTTTAAAAATTGGATATTTTATTTACCTTTCAGATGTTATCCCCTTACCCCATTTCCCCCTGCCCAGGAACCCCCTATCCCATACCTCCTCCTGCTTCTATGAGGATGTGCCCCCATCCACTCCCCACTCCTACCTCCCCACCCTCAGATTCCTCCACCCTGGGCATCTAGCCTTCATGGGACCAAGGATCTCCTCTCCCACCTATGCCCGACAAGGCCATTCTCCCCTACATATACAGCTGGAGTCATGGGTCCCTCCCTATGTGCTCCTAGGCTGATGGTTTAGCCCCTGGAAGCTCTGGTTGGTTGGTATTGTTGCTCTTCTCATGGGGTCACAAACCCTTTTAGCTCCTTCAGACTTCTAACTCTGTCAGTTCAATGGTTAACTGTGAGCATCCACCTCTGAATATGTCAGACTCTGGCAGACCTCTAAGGAGACAGCTATATCAGGCTCCTGTCAGCATGCACTTCCTGACATCCACATCAGGGTCTAACTTTGGTGACTGCACGTGGGATGGATACCTAGGCCCTGTGTGGGAAACATTGATTCTTTCAGGGTTGGATTTATTTCCACAGTTATAAAGTTTTTGAAGGAAACCATAAGGTTTTGAAGGAGATAGAGAATAGAACTGGCTCTTTGAGCCTCTGTGCCTCTGGGACTGCCCTTCTATCTCCATTAGGAGAAAAGCTTGGCTGGCCATGTGTTTGTTTTGCATATGACTTGTTTTTCTGAGCTTTTTTTAATATGAGAAGCCTATGTCAAGTGCTGAGAATGACTAAACCTGTGTCTGGAGTAGACCTGTGTTAAGTCAGATCTATGGATCAAATAAATCTTTTAGTGGGAGATGTGGGCTGGAATTTGTGACTAGGATCCAGATCTGGCATCCCCTCAACATGCTGATCTTTGTGATCTCTGTAGAATTAATTCAGACAAGACCCAGAGAACAGAAGACAAGCAGCATTTATTGTAAAGTCTCTCTGAAGACTAAGAATGAACAGTGGAGGATGGCCATTGTGCCTACCCTAGTCAAGGTGGTTTTTATGCTAATTTATAAAGTCTCAAGAACAGATGTGTTTAACTGGCTTAGGTGATTGATAGCTATATTTAGGTTAAGGCGGGGGTTGGGGGGAGTGAAAATACTATGTCTATGTTCCTTAGAGAGTCTCTGGCAGTAATCTTATGAGCTTTGGGCATCTCCGATCTCCACCCAGGGCTAGAAATATGACTCAGATCTCATTGTTTTGATCAGTGACCAAAATTTGAGTTCCTAGTTTTATAATCTGAAGGTTATAAAGGAGGGCTCTAACCTCAGACTTCCAAGCCTGCTAATATCTGATCACTAATAGAGACAATGTGGTTTTATTCCTATAAGAGCTTTCAGGTCTCTCTACCCTGCTCTTGTCAGTTTTGTAGAGTATAGTTACCATCAACTCTGTGCGCACATTAAAAACATCTGAAGAGACTTAAAATCCAGATACCTGGGTTTTAATCCAGATACAGACAGAGAATCTGTTTGGTTGGATTAGGGAAGGGGTTTGAGGATTGGTTCTTATTTCGTAAGCACTGCCTGTAATTCTGACCTTTAGTCAGGACTGAGAGCTATTCTTGTAGAAGAGGAAGGTTCTTCTGGAAGACACTTCTCCATCTTTACCTTCCCGTGTCCTTCCTTACCTATGGGCTCTTGTTCTTGTTGGAAGGTGTGCCTATGACCCTCAGAGAGTAGCCTCAGCTAGTTTAGAAGGTCAATAAAGGAAAAAGCTATGAAGCACAGAAAGCGATGTGTTCAACATTGAACGTCCTTTTAAATTACAAGTTAATTAATCAAGGCAATAAGTACTAAACAAACCTTTTTGTTTGTTTGTTTCATAGTTTTTCTATAACCCATACGCCCAGAGATGGATGACCTGCCGACAAATGGCAGAGTACTTTTTCTATGAAAAGTTCTGAGTCGAACTAACTCAAAAGAAACGGAAGCAAATGAAAATGACCAATTATCGCGGAACAAATTGAGCCATTTGCCATAAAACGTCGGGCAGAAACAGTTACCAGTGCAACAATTCTGCTGACTAAGGAGCAGCTATTTCCCCGGGTGGTTTGACAGAGCAAGAAAGAAGGGGTGCTTGTAATGATCTCTGGAAGCACGGCCCTGGTAATGGTGGGTGAGAGCAACACTTCAGTTGCTCATGCTAAGAATATTGATATGAAAAACTGCAAATGAAGTGCAGACAAATAGCATCTAGCGATGAATAAAACGACAGCACCAAAGCCAAGTGAACTTCAGTGTAACAGATCAAAGGTAAATCAATAGAGGAAATCTGCTAATGTAATTATCTGTATTAATAGAAAAAGGAGGGGAAAGTGTGAATTTTTAACAGATACAACAGAGGTGGCTGGCAAAAGTCAATGTACATGCCGGGTGAACAGTAAGATGGAGATAAATCATATTGGGAAGAATTCCACACGTTATTTTTAGCATGCTAGGTAATACAAGTTTAGATCTATTTTTTTCCCAGAATTCCCCCCCTTAAGTTGACTATATTTTGCTCTTTGACAATTTAATTCATGTACTCAGTCCATTCTATTCACTTCCACCCCACCCTCTCTTATCTTCTTCCCATCTCTCTTGTTTCCTTGTCCTTCTCTCTAAAGATCCCTTTCCCTCACGTGCCTCTTGTTTTGCTTTGTGACTTTCTGTTGGTAGCAGTCTGGAGTCTTCATGTTTATGTTTGTCCCCATAGCTAGAAGCTACTCTTTATCATTAAGCAGAGAAACCTGGGATACTGAGAATAAATGATGATTGAACCTTAAATAAGACATTTATAGACACCCCCCACACCCCACAAGGCTCAGGGAACATTGCAGGGGATGCTAGAGCCAGAAAAGAGAACCATTCTTAATATTAGAATTAGGCAAGGGCATGGCTTTTCTTACCAGATAGCAAGAAGTATAGAGAATCAGGAAAGCAGTGTATTCTCTGTGTGCTATCTAATCCTGGTGTCTTCCCACCTTGAAGGTCCAGAGTAGAAGTGGATTCACCCTCTTCAAGCAGAAAAATCTCTCACAGATGTGCCCCCCGTTCTTGATTGTAGTTCATTCCAGATGTAGTCAAGTTGGCAACCAGGCATAGCCGTCACAGCGCCTGTGGCAACTAAGTGCACACAGGCTTCACTAAGGTCAGGGAGTGAGGAGTTGAATCTTACTCCTACCATTTCTTAGCCATGCGGTCTTGGAACTCAGTACATCCTTTTGCTATCTGTGAAATAAGATAACAACAGGATGCTCACAGTAGCAGGCAACTTACTTGCCTGGAGTCTGTGAGAGTTAACTGAACTAGTAAAATGTCTCCCCTTTAGTTCCTATAACTTGAGTAAAGGATGATAACAGCATTTTTCAGTGTTTGGTACATGCAAAGAGCCTCCTTAAATAGAGGTTTTTTTTAAGGTGGTTTTTGTTAGTTGTTATTTCAGATGTCCAACCGCAGTTCAGAACAGACTACTCCAGACCACACGGTTCCAAGGAGTGTAGGGAGGTTTATCCAGGAGATAGGGCAAAGGTTGGGGGAAGAAGATGGAAGAAGAAGTGAGAGGAAGAAGAGAAGTAGATGGCAACCATGACCACCATGTGGAGAGAGAGGAAGAGAAGGGGGAGGGGACAGAGAGACAAGAGGGTAAGAGACTAAGAGTAAGAGAGTAAGAGCTTAAGAGAAAGAGGAGGGGGCAAGCTGCCCCTTTTATAGTGGACCAGACCTACCTGGCTGTTGCCAGGTAACTGTGAAGGTGGAGTTTAGACAGAATACTAACAGTTTTATTTTGTAATATGTAATACTTGTGTACATATCAATGTATTTGTTTATAATGTGTGTATTTTACAAAGTTATTAAAATGTATTTAAGGAACACAAGGCAAGGTTTTGAAGTTCCTTCTTTTTAAAAATCCTTTTGACTAAAAGGAAACATAACTCACAGCTGGGAGAAGGGCTCTGAGGTCCCTGAAGGGAAGCTGGGTGCCTTCCAAGCTTGGAAACTTACTGTACCCCAGCAGGGAGCAGGGAGGTGTCCTAGCAGGAGGCAGGCACTAGCTCAGGTCACCATGGCAACCATAAATCCAGCATCAGCTATGCAATTTGGAAGGAAGAAAGTATTTTTCTTTATCATTCAGTGCCCTCTCCCCAAATGGTTTTTGATTCATTTTTTATCACAATCCTGTTTCCCCAGTAGGTGACACAGCAAGAATCCCCAAATTTGACCATAGGACCAAACAAAATGGATGATTCAGCATACCAGTTGTTTTCCTAAATGGCCCTACCTTAAAGGCATTCCACTCAGAATGGCCTGTGGACCCTTGGGCATGGTTTAATAGGCACCATGAAAATGCAGCATCGAGCTGAGTGGTTTCTTTTTCTCAATAGAATCAACAAATTGTTGAGTCATTTGGAGATCATGGTGGACCCTAGGTGAACTCACACTTCCGTAGTTCTTGCTTTGCTGGTGTGATTTCCACCTGACCTGTTCAGTGGCAGGTGCCTGTCTTCATCCACAGACATGCTCCATGTCTTCAGGAGCTATAGTCATTAGAAGTGATTTCAGCCCGCAGATCTGCCTTTATAGAACCTTCACCAACTGATTCTAGTTCTAGGTCAGAGTCAACTCAAAGAAGGCCTGATTCTTTTTCTACTTCTAAGCTCTACAATAGATTAGAGGCCAGTGTCATGAACAGTTTGGGGAAGTGGTAAATTTTTTTTTGCCTCTGATGGGATGTCTTGGGGATTCTGAGACACTCACGGGTGTAAGATCACGATTTTTGAATGCTATGTGAAAGACTAATGCAACTTTCCTTTGTCAACCCTCAGTATTCTGATTTAAATGTGTGTGTGTGTGTGTGTGTGTGTGTGTGTGTGAAAATGTCTGTGACCATGTATGTGTAGAAGTGTGTGTGCCTGTGTGCTTGACTGTGTGTGTGTGTGTGTGTGTATTCAAGCTCCCAGAAGTCTTCATGTAATTCCTCAGAGACTATCTGCCTTATTTATTGAGAAAAGGTCTCCCACTGTGACTCACCACATAGGCTAGACCGGCTTGCCTGTGATCTCTGAGGAGATCACTTTTATATACCTCTTCAGTACTAGTTTTACAAACGTGGCACTATACCTGGCTTTTTCTTCTGACATGGGGGATCAGGCCAATGGAACCGTCCCCTCCGTTCTGATAGTGTCCTGTCGGTGTAGTCTGGCCTTCACAAATTGAAGACAAGTAGTATCCATATGGATGTCCTGCTTCTCTCAAAGAACTGTTGTGTCTTTGCTAGTCTTGGCCACTATGGTCTGAGGGTTTATTTTCAGATCCATTTCTTTCTTTAAACTAATAGCCACTCTAATAGCATTTAGAGGTGGGACTGGATCCATCCTATATTCCCAAATAACTGTCATATTCTGGAGCTTGATAAGTATTGAATATGACCTGCAGCTGGTCCAGGAAACAGAGGAACCAGCTTCTTGTATCTGGCCTCTCTGCCAGTGCAGTCTAAAATGCCTTTATTTTCTTGATCTGTCAGCTGTTGGTATATCATATTGAGCTGTCATAACAGAATACCACAGACTGAGAAATAGACCTTTATTACTCATATGTCTGGAGACTGGAAGTCCAAGGTCAAGCTTCTGGCAGGTCCTGTATATGGGGAGGGCTCTTGTTCTTTTTTGTAAATTGCTTCTTTTTGCTGTGTCCATACATGGTAGAGGGACAGTCAGCTCTCTGGTATCTTTCCTTATATAGCTCTAATACCACCCCTATCTGTGAATTCAGCTATACCTTATTGCCCCAAAGGCCACATGTCCTAATTCCATTACACTTGCGAATGCCCCAGTATTGAAATCTGGAGGGCATTTAGTTCACTCCAGAGAATGTGTGCTCTGACTGCTGACAGACCCAAGTCGTCTTTGATCAAATGAGATGTCACAGAGCTTTGAGAACTCTAGCCAGGGATAAAGAGTGATATTTTTCTGAGGTCTGCCCACAAAGCACAAAAGTTTTGGTCTTAGACTATTAAAAAGATAAAGGTGTGGCTGACAGACAGCTGGGGAGTGGGGTCGCTTTCCCTAGATTTCCAGCAATACTCTACAACCAAGACCTCAAAGTCAGGAACACTCTATGTAGTGTTTACAGTCCACCCACCTCTCCGTAATTTAGGAGAAACAAATTAGAGCTGGACTCCTCCATGTTAAATCATTTCTCTTATGAATGTAAGAGGTGGTCTCTCTGAGAGAAGCATCTCTCAGTAGGAATTGCTCCAAGATCCAAGAAGGATGCCTGAACCACTCTCATCTCTACTCTCACGGGAACAAATTAGACTCATCTGTTGTCTCCTCTGCTCATGCTCTGACCCTGCTAAGCACGGAACAAGATCTGAGGAGAGGCATGGGACTCAGGGAAGCCCTTTGAAGCTGCTTTCATATCATAAGTGTGGCAGGGCCAGATTAGAGTTCTTGTGCTTCTACTTCTAGCGAATGCTTAGGAAGGCATTCTGTGTGTGTGTGTGTGTGTGTGTGTGTGTGTGTGTGTGTGTGTGTGTGT
>JANHMN010000022.1:30497693-30508389 GCA_030674055.1 Rhabdomys pumilio
CCTCCCTTGCTCAGAGCCTGTAATACTTCCCTTAACTTTCCTCACGGTGGGGGGGGGGTGAGGGAGAGAGAGAGAGAAAGAGAGAGACAGAGACAGAGACAGAGAGAGACAGAGACAGAGACAGAGACAGAGAGAGACAGAGAGACAGACAGAGATGAGAGATACAGGGAGAAATAGGGAGAGATAGAAAGAGAGGAGGGAGAGAGGGAGAAATAGTTTCACTTCACCTTACTATAAAGCCTTCAGCTGTACAGAACCCCCTCCTCCCATTTGCCTTATTCAATGAAATAGCATCAGGGGCATAATCATTTGGCTGCTCGGCTGTCACAGTTCCTGATAGTACCAGGTGGGACACTATTTATATTTGAGTAGGATAGTTTTCCTAAATTAAAGTATAATCTTCCATGAAAGTAAGTTCACATCTCCTTTCTTTGGAAGCAGACACTATTTGTAGCATCAAAGACCTTAAATTCAGATTTAGGGAGAGGTGTCCTGCCACTGTATTATTACAATCATGGCAGTAAAGGCAGTATTTGCTTGGCTGTCCCAACGTCATCTCTTTGTTAGGAACCCAGATGCTACTTTGTAATTTTATCCCCTTTTTAGTATTTATTTAATCACTATTTACTAAGCATCTACAAATTTTCTATTTTTTTTTTTTGTGGCTTTCACAATCAACAGTAAGCATCACAAGCTTCAGTGGCTAGAGAGTAGATATTTTAGGTTTTGAAGATTATGCCTTCTGTTTTAACTACTCAACTCTGCCCTTGGGTCACTTAAGTGTGTCAGCATGGACAGCCTGCAAATTAATGGTGTAAGGGAAAAAATTAAACTGGATGCTTGTTTAAAAAAACGACATGAAACATGCATTCAAGTTACTACAGTAAGGGGAAAGACTTTACTGTGGACCGACTCAGACAAACACAGCAGAATGAGTCTTGGGGATAGAAAACTCCCAAGAGGAACGCAATTGACTATCAAGGCAAGGAGATTTGCCTTAAACCGGCCTGATAGAATTGTTTTGAAAAGCATGCCAAGTGCTTAGATGATGAATCTGAGTGATATCAAAGGCGAGAAGAGTCTTATTAAACTGACTTATTGGAGGTCTTGCCAAATTTGAGCTTAATGGTCTTAGAGACAGATTGATAGTGGCACAGCTGAGAGGATAGTGACTGAAATTTAACCAAAGAGTACACCTTTGCTCATGCCTGTATTCTAATAGGTGTGCCTTGAGATATATACTCATGTGTATGTATAAGGTATATGGAAGGTTGTGGTTAAGCTCTAGTAATTTTAAAAGAATAACAAATAGCAGGGCCAGATAGTGTAGGAATTCATGCTGGGCAAGATGGGAATCCTTAGAAGTACTGAGAAGGAAAATGATCTGATTGGATGCCCAGAAAGAATGTGTCATTGTGGAGTAGCATGCTGCAGAAACATGGCAACATGGAGACCAGCCAGGAAGTCCCTTCAGTGGCCCAGATACCAACAAATGCTGGCTGGCACCAAGGTCTCAGCAACCATTGTGGTAGTGGTTGGATTCTGATATAATTACCAGGTAGATGAAATAAGCTTTTCTGATGATCCAGATTTAAGGCAAATCAGAAAGAACAAAGTCCAAGGAGGGCCTTAAGATTTAACCTGCCTCTGGAAGAATAACTTTTCTTCTCCTAAGGTGACCAAGGGCCAGGTGAGCACAGTTGGAGTAGAAGACCAAGGCTTCTGTCTGTTGTTGGGAGCTGACTTTAAGCAGAAAGTGGCTAGAAAGCAGCTATCAGCTTTGCAGCCATCTTGAGCCATATACCCTGACATGAGACTTGGTTTTCAACGGCCTACAACAGCTGAAGCACACTCTGATATCCCATATAGCTTGTTTTGCTGTTAAGTGCCCCCAGCTGCAAGGAGCACGTGGTATCCACGCCTACAAGGCATGCGGTGCACGTGTTGTCCACGTGCTATCCACGCCATATATGCCTGTAAGGCGCACGTGCTGTCCACGCCTGTAAGGCTTACATCATATCCACGCCTACAAGGCACGTGGCAAAAGCCTATAAATACCCAGGATTTTCCTTGGTGTGTGTGTGTGTGTGTGTGTGTGTGTGTGTGTGTGTGTGTGTGTATGGGTGGTGTAGTAGTAGTAGGTGTAGTGGTGTGTGTATGGTGGAGACAGTAAAGAAGACTTTACTACAGATCCTCTGGCTTGTCTCTATTCTTCGAGGCTCTTCCCCTCCTTCCCCCAACTCTCTCTCTTGCTAAACCTGGACCTGCGGAACAGAGCGGGCCGCTATAGTTTGGCCCCCAAACGTGGGCAAGAGTGGTCCGTTACAGTTAGCTCGGGTCTTTTACAGCTCGGGGCAGTTACAGTCTGTCACTTGTTAGACTGTAGCCCAGATACCCAGTGAAGATGGTGAATGGCCATTGGAGATACTGATCTGTGATGGAGGGATCTGGTGCTGCAAGTCTGAGTGTTGTTGGCATGTACCCATCCCATATTCTCCCTGTCCAGTGTAAAATACCTCTCATGTTCAAAGCCTCTGTATACATATGTATGCATATGCATATACACATACACATACACATCATATACATCATATTTCATATACATCACATTCATATACATGTTCATATACATATATATACACACACATATATATATATATATATATATATATATATATATATATTATATATGTATATACACAAATATAACTTGCTGAGCTTGTTTAGTGTTCTTGTATGTGCATGCTATCAGGGCTGACCACTTGGTAATTATATAACTAATCCAGAGCTCATCTCTAGGGAAGAGAAATTCTCCTTTTCTCAATAGCCTTAGTTATCTGTGGTTCTTTGTCTAGATGTAGGACCTCTTGAGATCTCCATGTTAGCATGTCTACTGATGTTTTTGTTTGGTACTTGATTAGGTAGCCATACCATTGATGCATCATGAGCACATCTTCCCTGTCATTTCTAGGAGACAAGATCACACAGCAGACTTTCTGGTCATCTGACTTTTATAACATTCCTGCCTCCTCTTCTGAGACATTTCCTGAGCATTGGGTCCAGGAATCATATTATAGACGTATCCAGTGGGACTGGGATCCCCATAATCTATTGATCTCTGAATTATGTCCAGTTGTGTTTTTCTCTAGTGGTCTCCATTTGCTGTAAAGAGAAAACTTCTTTGATTGGGGGGGGGATGGTTGTAAAGGCTATATTTACTTTCCAAAAACAACTTGGGAACTGACATATGTGTAATTCTTTAGCTTTAGATGAGATTTAGAAGTAATCAGATGAGAGCAGATAGGACTAAGGTCTGGCATGTTCCACAGTTTAGAGAGTAAAGGACTCGAAGAAGCAGAGAGGTTAGCCAAGGTGGTGAAATTGTGGCAAAAGAGAATGTGGGCTATGAGCAAGGTGAGAATGGGGTGCTCTCTGCTCCTGGTAGGGGGCTCAGTGAGAAGGCTGGGGGCATTTCCATCTCACATAGCACATCCGAGTAATGCATCTGCAGGACCGTGAGCCCTTAGTCCTCCCTTCAGGAAGGAGACTTTATTTCCTGCCCTCTGTTGCCTGTTGTTTCTCGGGGGCATCCTACTACAGCATCGCTCATTCCAACTCTCACTAGCCAAGCTGCATTTTAATCATATCTTTGCAATGTCACAGGGAAATGGTGCTTTTTGAATTGCCCACAGTCTTTAGTTAAGGTGCTCTCTTTGCAGTGGAGAATGAGAAGGAGAAGGAGGAGGGGGAGCAGGAGGAGGAGGAGGAGGAAGAAAGGAAGAGAGAATGATTTCTACAATCAATTTGAAAATCTGCCAAAACTAAAACACATCATAATTATATATACACCTACATATTGGCTCTATATCCTTTGGTCTTGTTTCCTTGGGCAAGATGGGTGAAATCTTGGAGTCCCCTCACTATGACAGCAGTGTTTTATTCTTGCCTGGGTAGACATGGCTCAGCTGCTGTCCTGAGCAGTGTCAGAAGCTTCCTGACTTTCACGTGGACACAGCAAAAGCAGAGCTGGTCTTTTGCTAATGAGAAATGAGTGGGTAGGTGTGTTGACAGCAATTATGGCACGAGCAGAGGAGGTGGGCAGAGGGGAGTCAGGATGACCCAGGCAAACAGAGGCATTAGGAGACAGGCTTTTTGTATATCATCTTCAGTGTTTTGACCTGAACTGGCCCAGTGTGTCAGGTCCTAGGTTCAGGATACTGGCTGTCTCCTTCCTTCCCCCTCTTTGGGCCGTGTGAAGATGACACCTGGTACTCTGAGCTTGCATCTGCTGACAACTTGATTCTATTTTTTCCCTACTCTGTTCAATTTCAGTTCCTGGCATGCTCAACGGAGGTTTGAAAGTGACACCCCAGCTGGTCCCCTCTATGCCCACTCCTACTGATTATTTTTGAAATCCCTTCTGCTTGGCAAGACTCTCTTTAGTTCTCGCTATGTCGTCTTCAGCAGCCCTCTCTGTTTTGACACAGAATCGTACTTGGAGCCTCCCGCCAACAGTCCTTTTTGTTATTGAACATCTGTCTTCGACGATTTGAATTTTGTTGCTGGTAGATGTTCAGCTATCCTTGAAAGGAGCTGGACCTCTTGGTAGTTTCAGTTCTAGGCCAAGGAATATACAGGACCCCTGTGTTTTAACACAACTCTGGTCAGCAAAGTCTTTATATTAGTAAAATGTTCATAAAGATGGAATAGCCTTAAATTGCTTTAATGATGGTTTTTGTTGCCAGGATTTACCAGATCTAGAATATAGCATATCCTTATTGTCCTGGCCATTAAATATCAAGTCATAGAAAAATAAATTGAAAATAAATAAATGTAGATGGTAGAATAATTTTTTTTTTTTTTTTTTTTTTTTTTTTTTTTTTTTTTTTTTTAGATCTGCTACTGGAGTTATTCCTGGGAAGGGAGCTATTTTTGGACAGTATCTGCTTTGAGGGCTTGCAGGAGTCTAGGTGACTGAAAGGACTTAGAAATCTCTGTACATAAGACCTTGATATTAGAGAATGAGGAAAAGAGACACAGGCTGGAATCATGTCCAAAGGCCGCTGAAGCACCCTGGCTAGAGGTGGGGAAGCCCAAGGAGTGTTGTGCACAGAGATGACAGCTGCTTATCCCAGGGGCTAGGTTTTAGTGATGTCACTCTTAGTTTTCTGGTCTTTGATTAAATTTGTTGTACATCCCCAAAGCATAAATTTTCAAAGCTGTGTATAAGGTGTGTGTGTGTGTGTGTGTATGTGTGTGTGTGTGTGTGTGTCTGTATGAATCTGTATGTACGGATAGTTATAAGGACATACATATGTGGTGAATAAGTGCTTGTCTTTGTATGTGTGTGAGAAAAAAAAACACAGAGAAAGGGAGAGTCAGAAACAAAAGCAAAGAAACAAAGAACAGTTTATGTAGAAGGAAGAATCCAAGTTTTCCCTTAGGAGGACTGTGACATCCCACAATAGAATGGATGCTGGGGTCACCTAAGAGTTAGTTCAGCAAGAGCAATCCTGACTTCAAAATGGTAGAAAGGTATGGACCCAGTTTATGGAAGACTAAAATGAAATGAGAGTCACAGGCAATTTCATCTAGATTATAAGGAGTTTGGGAATAATGACTCTCCTTTAGTCTCCATTGATTCCTAGCAAACCACAAATGCCAAGGGCTAATGGTGTTGCTATCCAAACATAGCTACCTTCCATTCTCAACTCAGCAAATAATCTAGACTCCTCTTTTATCTTGGATTTCCTGCCCGGTTGTCATCCTGTGAGGACGTTTTATCTCCACCTTAACCTCTTCAGCCTCGTTTTAGCAGACAGAAATTTGGAGGTGAGGGCATGGTTTCTGGAGCTGCTTGGATGCCTGCTGTTTTCAACAGACGTTTCATCCAGGAACCTGAAAGAATAGTTCATTGCTGCCACGGTTGGGTGCACCTGTAATTATGTTACTCAGGAGGATGAGGCAGGAAGTTCATGCGGTAGAAACTAGCCTAGGCTACACAGCAAGTTCAAAGCTACACAAGGAAGCTTAGTCTTTAAACAACCAACCAACAAGGAAAGTACAATTCAATAAAAAGTGACTTTGTTTGCACAGAATGACTAGGACACTGGTTTTGTAAGATGAGGTTTTCCTGGATTCTGAATGGCTGAATAACAAGACCCCAGGACAGTGTTTTCCTGAAACCTCACATGGCTTTACAGCCATGCATTTCTAGCTTCTAACACTGACGGGGTCAACACCACTCATCTCTATCCACTGTGTCGGGTGGCATCAGGATCAGCTGCTGACTCCCAGTCATTAGACACTAGTCAGAGAGGATACACAGAAACCTATGTGGAAGACTCACATGAATGTTATTTCCAGAATGAAAATAAATGCAAATGTAAAATTCACAAGGACACGATCACAGCTGTTTAAGACTCAATAAAAGTCCACTTTCATAAGGTACCACCTAGTATCCTGGCACCTAATAAATGCATCTCAGAGCTAGGCAGAGTGAGAAGTGCGACTGGGTTCTAAGCTATTTATTTATTTATTTTACTAATATAAATGGTCGAAATGAAGCGTTGGGGCATGCTTATACTGTTCATTGGGGTAGAAAACTTCACCTGACTTTTATTTTCCCGATCCTCTTTATGTGATTGTTTCGGGATGCGTTGCATAATACATGTCAGAATTCTTCTGTGAGAGTCAACGGCCAAGCAGTCCATCTGCAGCTTGATTCTTGTTGGCTCTCTGATCGTAGACAGGGTGATTTCTTTGGGCATCCACTCTCCTGTGTGTTAACAGAGTTAGTCCACTAATGCTATGAGTATTATGCAGGTTAAGTGGGACAGTGGTGCACTTGGCTCAAGCCTGGCATACACTAAGTATTCAACACATGAGTGCTATTGTTATAAGGTCGCAATAATAAACCCTATTGTTTTTTTAAGAATGAAAAAAAAATACTTATTTTAATCACTGAAGATAGGAATTTTAAATAGATCAAGTATATTCATCCTGCCTGGTAGGTTGAATTAATTTCTGTAGGAATCATTATAACAAAGGAAAAGAAATTTAAAAGATAAATAAATAGAGTTTACTCCCAATTCTTTTTAAAAATTTAATTTAATTATTTTTACTTATTCACTTTACATCCCACTCACTGCACCTCTCCCGGTCACCCCACTAGTCCTTCCCCCATCCATCCCCTGGGTATGCCCCCCACTCTGACACTTCAGGTCTTTATGAAGCCTCCTCTCCCACTGAGGCCAGGCAAGGCAGCCCAGGTAGAAGAATATATCCCACAGACAGGCAACAGCTTTTGGGATAGCCTCAGCTCTAGTTGTACGATTACTGCTTATGTGCAGGGAGGCCTAAGTCCAGCTCATGTATGCTCTTTTGTTGGTGGTTCAGACTCTGAGAGCCCTAAAGGTCCAGGTTAGTTGACTCAGCTGGTCTTTTTGTGGAGTTCCTGTCCCCTTCGAGGTCTGTCCTCCTTCCTCCTATTCTTCCATAAATTTCCCCAAGCTCCATTCACTGTTTGGCTGTGGGTGTCTGTATCTGTCTGAGACAGTTGCTGGGTGGAGCCTCTCAGAGGACAACATGTTCCTGTCTGCAAGCATAACAGAGTATCATTAATAGTGTCAGAGACTGGTGCTTTCCCATGGGTTGAGTCTCAAGTTGGGCTATTCTCTGAATCTCTGCTTCATCCCCCGTGCCTGTGTTTTTTGTAGATGGAATAAATTTTGGGTTGAAAGATTTGTGGGTGGGTTGGTGTCTCTATTGATCCACTGGGATTCCTGCCTGGCTACAAGAGGTGGTCTCTTCAGGTCCTATATCTCCTATATAGTGAGTCATAGATAAGGTCATCCCCATTGATTCTTTGGCACCTCCCTTATATCAGGTCTTTGTCTTGTCCTGGAGATTCCCGTCACCTCACCTCCTCACCCAATCAGTTGCAGATTTCTGTTCATTCTCATGATCATCTGGCTAACTCTCCTGTCCTTCCTCACACCTGATCCTAAACCCTCACTCCCATCGACCCTCCCTCCCAACTCCCCCCCTAATCTGCCTTTTATGACTGTTTTATTACCCCTTCTAAATGAGATTCAAGCTTCCTCCATTGGGCCTTCCTTCTTGTTTAGCTTCTTTGTGTCTGTGAAGTGTAGCATAGGTATCCCGAATTTTATGGCTAATATCCACTCATAAGTGATTACATACCATCATGTCCTTTGGGGCTGACTCCCCATTCTTATATGTAATCAAAGCCTCAATTTTCTCCCTCTGGGTTCTCTTTCAGCTCTTTACTGACATGCAGGTGCGTGTTGACATTACTGTCATTTGTGTACACAGGCATCATTCTACATTCTGCATTTTAGTGCACTGTCCTATTCAGAATTTTATCTATTTGTCGGGTGCAGGGGCTGGAATGTGGGGCCTTGATAGTGACAGCTCTGATAGTCCTACCTTTCAGGATGTCTAAAAGGCTGGGAGGGTCCATAGAAAATTGACTTTTAAACATCCAGGCCCAGATCTTTTAGGCTTGGGAGATTTGTTTCGTTTTTACAATATTTTACATTTTTGAGATTAATATAACTACATCATTTACCTTTTCTATTTCTTCCCTCCTTGCTCTTTCAAATTCTTGAATTGTTTTTAAAGTTGTTGTTTTAAAGTTACTGTTGCTTAAAGAGCCGAAAGAGAAAAGGAGAAGACTCAGGCTTTGATTACATAATAAGAATTGGGGGTCAGTCCCAAAGGACACGTATGGTGTGTATTAACTTATAAGCAGATATTAGCCATAAAATACAGGTACCATGTTTTATAAAAAGATAGGGAAACAGACAACCAAATAACCCTATTAAAAATGGGGTACAGAGCTAAACAAAGAATTCTCAACAGAGGAAACTTGAATGGCCGAGAAGCACCTTAAGAAATGCTCAACATCCTTAGTCATCAGGGAAATGCAAATCAAAACAACCCTGAGATACCACCTCACACCAGTCAGAATGGCTAAGATCAAAAACTCAGGTGATAGCAGATGCTGGCGAGGATGTGGAGAAAGAGGAACACTCCTCCATTGTTGGTGGGATTGCAAGCTGGTACAACCACTCTGGAAATCAGTCTGGCAGTTCCTCAGAAAACTGGACATAGCATTACCTGAGGATTCAGCTATACCACTCCTGGGCATATACCCAGAAGATGCTCCAACATATAATAAGGACATATGCTCCACTATGTTCATAGCAGCCTTATTTATAATAGCCAGAAACTGGAAAGAACCAAGATGTCCCTCAACAGAGGAATGGATACAGAAAATGTGGTACATTTACACAATGGAGTATTACTCAGCTATTAAAAATAATGAATTCGAGAAATTTTTAAGTAAATGGATGGAACTAGAAATTATCATCTTGAGTAAGTTAACCCAATCACAAAAGAACATACATGGTATTTACTCACTGATAAGCGGATATTAGCCCAAAAGCTTGGAATAGTGAAGACTCAACTCACAGATCACATGAAGCTCATGAAGAAGGAAGATCAAGTCGGATGCCTCAGTCCTACTTAGAAGTAGTAACAAAAATACTCAAGGGAGCAAATATGGAAACAAAACGTGGGACAGAAACTGAAGGAGGGGCCATCTGGAGACCATTCCACCTGGGTATCCATCCAATGTACAATCACCTAAGCTAGACACTAATGTGGATGGCTAGAAATGTATGCTGACAAGAACATGATATAGCTGTCTCCTTAGAGGTCTGCCGGTGACTGACACATTCAGAGGATGATGCTCACAGCTAACCACTGATCTGATCAAGGGTTTCCCAATGGAGAAGTTAGAGAGAAGACTGAAGGAGCAGAAAGGGTTTGTGACCCCATGAGGAAAGCAACAATACCAACCAACCAGAGCTCCCCAGGGTCTAAACCACCAGCCTGGGAGCACATAGGGAGAGACCCATGACTCCAGCTGTATATGTAGGGGAGGATGGCCTTGTTGGTCATAGTTGGGAGAGGAGATTCTTGGTCCCATGAAAAACGAACACAGAGTGGGGGGGGGATGTGAGAGTGGAGAGGGGGTAGTGGGGGTGGGGGGTAGGTGGGGGCACAGCCTCATAGAAGCATGAGGAAGGGGGATGGGATAGGAGGTTTCTGGATGGTGGTGAGAAGTGGGGTAAGAGGATAAAATCTGAAATGTAAATATAATACCCAATTTTTTAAAAAAATAAAAAAAAAAGATGGGGAAAGAAGGAATATGTTTGATGGAGGTGCAGTCAGGTGTTGGGGAAGGGAGTGCCTCCGTGGGCCCATGCTGAGGCATCCCTTCTCCCTGAGGGACCAGCTACACAATGGTATAGAATAGAATAGAGTTTATTCAGGGCATGGGGAGGGGAGTTGAGAGGGTAGGAGAGACAGAGAAAGGCAAGAGAGAGTAGAGGAATAGAGGCCAGCCATGAGCATGTGGAGAGAGGGAGAGGGGAATGGGGAGAGATGGGGAAGGGGTGAGAGGACAGAGTGGGAGAAAGAAGGCAAGAGAGAGTGGGAGGGGGCCAGCAGCCCCTTTTATACTGAGTCAGGCACATCTGGCTGTTGCCTGGTAACTGTGGGGCGGGGCCTAGACAAAATGCTAACACCGTGGTATATTCCACAGACTCAAAGAAAATACACACACACACACACACACACACACACACACACACACACACACACA
>JANHMN010000022.1:30508399-30594554 GCA_030674055.1 Rhabdomys pumilio
CACACACACACACACACACACACACACACACACACACACACACACACTTCATAACTACATAGATATAACCTTCTCAGTCCATAGAATGTTACTTGTATGTCTGCTCTTAGTGCCGGCCATTTGGTTCTTGATAGCAATAAAAGCTCGTTATCAACAGAAAAAGGTAAATGAAAATGTGAGAAATCTTACAAGTGTCTTTGGTTTGTCACTATAGCATAATTTTGTCTTGTTTTTAGGGTAACGAGACTCTCACGTGATATAACTACATGTGCTTTTGAACATTCTACACATCCCCTGATGCCACGACTCACTTAACAAGACGAAGATCCGAGACACAGCGATATGAAATGACACTTGCTGGCTCCTTCTTTGAGGAAGGAGCCATTTCTCTGATTTCTCCCTCACGCTGTAGCTTTGCAACCACGTCGATGTGTGTGAAGGCTTGAGGTGACATGTCCCTCTCCTAACAGTACCATGTTTATCACACAGCGGTGTTTACAGGTGTCTGGGAACAACAAAAAAGGGAGAGAAAGTGACATGTCAGGTTCCTTCGCTATCTGTTTGAGGTCTGTTTCTCAAAGGCAGACAGCAGAGTTGAGCAAAACGGACAGAATGCTTGGTCAGGGTACTTCTTTCCTAGGGGTTGGGGAGATAACTTTTTTCTACTGAGAGTCTTCTCAATTTTAGACTAAAGCTGAGACACAGAAATTCTACTCCAGATCACTGAGTGTGACTGACACATTTGAACATATCTTTTTTACTAAGCCAGGAACCAGGGCTAGTGTGAAAAATGCTGCCTTCAGGAAAAATTGTATTGGATCCCTGTTGGATATTTCTCCAGGACAGAAATACCTCAGTTCTGAGAAATGTCCACTAGATGGCAGCATGACTCCAGTTAAAGTATGGTGTCTTTTAAAGAAAGGGGGAATCTTAATGGGGCATGGAGAGGTTGGAATGCAAAAAGCTTTCTGTAGATAAATCTAAAGTATTCTGTGCGCGCGCGTGTGTGCGTGTGTGCGTATACATGTACTTGCTTGCACACATGTCACAGAGCTTCTATGGAGACTGGAGGACAACGTTTTCGGGGTCAGTTCTCTCTTGAGACCATGGATCCACCAAGAGGCTGAGTTTAGTTGTCAGGCTTGCATTGCTGCAAGCGACTTACCTTTTAAGCTGTCTCACCCACCCAAGAGTTTCCTGGTATCATATGAAGCACAGCGGTATTCTTTCCGCAATTTTTACTATCAGTTTCTAAGTAACATATGATTTAAGCCAGCCTCATGCTATAGCTTAAAAGCCTTTCGTGTAGTCCCTGTCCACATTTGGATGGTCAGTCACAGGCTTGCCTGGCTGAAGCTGCACTCTTCAAAGGGCAGGTGATGCTGATTTGCTCACTGGCTCTGAAACCATTTGAAGCGGACCACGCAGCTATGATCCTATTAACTGCTGTTATATCGTGATTTTCACTTGGTTGTGGGATGTCAGCATTTCTTCTTTTTCTACCGCAATTTCATATTAGCGCAGCCCCATTTTTTGACCTTTGACAGAGCCAATATATTAAATAATGATGTTTGCACCGAATGCCGGGTGGTGCGTGAGCTGTTAGCAGCGCAGAGCAAGATGCTTGGCAGTTTCGCTGCAGAGGACTGTATGCTGGGACTCATACATAAGGTGCATTCTTTAACTAGAAGCAAATTCTTTCTGAACATCGGCTTAAGATCAAGATTCCTAATTTTATTGATTAGATAAATTGTTTCTAAGCAGCTGGGTGGTTGAGGGAGGATTGGAAAGTTTGGGCTCAAGACCATCAGTGATGGCTTTCCAAATTTAAGGATTAGTGGAAGACAGATGCCACGATGTTCATGGGGAACCAGGGCCCCACTGTGGCTGCCTGCCATTGCCACCATCTGCTATCTTTAAGACTTGTCCATGTGGTCAGGACAAAGTAAGCTAGAGATGTGTGCACAGTAAGTCTGGTTAATTGTGTTAGTTAAGTGAACACACACACTTAACACACTTAAATGTATATACACACATGTATGTGTGCACACACACCATCCCACCCACAGACACTGGTCCACTAACTGTACAAGCTACTATGTTAGGTTTGGAGATATTAACCATTCTCTGTAAAGAACCCGGAAGTTGAAGTGTGTTCAGACCTGTCCTGTGTGAGTTTCACAGCCATGTCCTTTAAAACCGAAGCAATCGTGCTGGAGAGATGGCTCAGCAGTTTAGACTACTGGATGATCTTCCAGAGGACCGCGGTTCAATTCCCAACACTCACATGGCAAGTAACAACGGTGTATAACTCTGGTTCCAGGGAACCCGACGCCCTCTTCTGGCCTCCGTGAGCACTGCAAGCATGTGATCCAGACATATAGGCAGACATGAAATGAAAAGTAAGAAGTCATTCGAAAAAACAGAGCACACAGAAAAGAAGGAAGCAGCCTCTGCTCACACAGACGGCCAGTAAACAGAATTCAGAAATACCATGATGCAACATATATCCATGGCCCACAGGAGGCACTCGGTAAATTGCTACTTCTCTCTGGCTATGCTTCACTACAAGCCTTGGCGTAGTGGTCTCTTACCATGCTCTTTCCAGCTCAATACTTTATAACGACGTCTCCAGATGCTTCTTCAAGCTCTTTCTTTGATGGTGTGTGCCTCATCTTCAAAATTCTGTCCTGGAGTCTCTGTGCTTCCCCGTGCATTGGTTCTGTTTCTGGGCTTTTTTTTGGGTGGGGTGCTGGGGAAGGGTCTTGTTGATCTGTAGCCTGCAGGGTGATGGCCAGGCAGAGTGTCTCTTAAGCAACAGGCATTTCTGAGGATGTCATGCCAAAAAAGGACACCTCGAGCCATCAGCCTGCAGTAGGCTTTCCCAGCTGCAGGGATGGACAGAGATGTTCATTTATAACTTGGGCAAGCAGGGCTCTCACTGGGGTGGTGACTGTCCACAATGCTGAGATGTTAAAGGGAGAAGCTGTTGCTGGGGACTTTAGAGTGTGGGATTTTTTTTCTCTCTCCATAACAACAAGCGCAGACAAACAGTAAAGGACACAGCAAGAGAGTAAAACACCACTGAGAGATGGGGGAGTGTCCGTCATCAGGGAAGTAAGAGGCCAGGGCTCCTAGCAGCTGAATTTCCCACTGAGGAAACAAACGTCCGGGGAGAGCAACAGCACCTTGTGACATTTGCTAAGTGGCTCTGATGATTGACTTCTCAATTGAGTTTCTGTACTGAGCAGAGCAAAGGGGTGTAAGGGAAAAGCAATTTTCCCAATGGGAGAGTAAAATCCTTCAGCCTAATGAAATGTTTTTTTCTGGTCTAGAGATAACAACCCACTTTTGGATTTTATGCCTCCTATTGATTCTTTGTGTATTTTTTATAGAAGCCCTGATGAAATTCAGTTAATTGTATTTTGTTGGACTGTGAGATTGTCTTTTTAAATATTCTCCAAACCTCCACATGCATGATCTCTCTCCGTCCTCTCCCTCTCCCTAACAAGGTGCTTAACTTTGATGAATGGTTTGTGGCAGCTTAAAAAAAAAAAACCCTCAAAACTCTACCTTTTTGATCCCCTTCCAGTTTGAATAATTGTGGAAATGCTGAAAAAGCCAAGTTCTGCTAAGCAGTAAGAGGTTGAAATACAGTCATTAAATCCTGATGGGTTTTTCATTCTGCATCCCATAATTTTAAGGAGCACGGTTTTGTAAGATGGTTGGATAAGTGCAAAATGTATATTAAAAAAATGGTAGCAGTGGGGTCTGAAAGGAGCTTTGCAGAGGGCTGGCTTTATTTGGAGAAAAAAAAAAGAAAAAACAGTCCAAAGCTGTGTAAGTTCTCAGGGGCTAGCCTCACTTTGCAGGGATGAGCCAGAGGCAGGGTGTGGGGGAGTCTGTGATTTGGTAGCTGGTGAGTGGGGCTATTGTATTCCTCTCTCTCTCTCTCTCTCTCTCTCTCTCTCTCTCTCTCTCTCTCTCTCTCCCCCTTGGCGTTTTATTTAGGGACAGCATTATCTCCAGAGAACTGCTTTGCTGTTGGGCAGTAAAACAAGTTAATTCTTGAGATAAAGGTTCTCATAAAAGAATCTGGGCAGGAAGACTTTGTGGTTTAGAGAAAGTGTAATCTCTATTGAATGTCTGGGGCGGGCATTGAAAGCAGAATTAAATTTATAATTATTTAACAGACAAAGAGCTTTCGAATAGATTTCCACCCAGAACAGCGAAGAATCACACACACACACAAATGAAAGGGCATTGAGAGACGAGGTGTTGTGGTCTGAACAACGCTGCCACAGGATTTAGGAGTTTTGTATTTCAATCCTGGTTTTGCGGAGAAGCCGCATGCGTTTGGGTAAATCTCCTGATATTTCTGTGCTTTGGTTTTCCTACCTGTAAAATAGAGACTTTGTAGTGGGCTGAATGAAGAAGTTTAAATGTGTTTCCAAGTACCCAGTTGGCAGTGTTACCAGGCTGGTCTATCATTACTGTAACTCCTTTTACTTAAGTAAGGAAAGTGAACACATTGAAAGTTGGAAACTTCCTGGGCCATTGAAAGTGGCAGAATTTGAACTGAGATAGTCTAGGAATGATTAAAAAAAAAAACCTCAATACAAAACACATGCACATTACTACTATAAACACACCCTGGAGAAATAATCCTTGGTTAGCGTGCCCGACTATGGTGTGGCTCCCATATGCTAGTACTCATGAGAACTCTTCTAGAAGGCCAGAAACTCTCAAATGCAAATGCAAGTTGGTTCTGTTTTCCGGTGGTCACATGACTGTCATTTGAATGAAAGTGTCCCCTCCACAATCCATTTTGAAGCAATCCTCGTTGAAGAGGTGGGGCTTAGCTGGTGGTATAGCTCAGTGGGTAGAGTATATGCTTCCCACACATGAAGTCATGGGTCTGATCCCCAGCAACACATAGTATGGTGGTGAATGCCTGTCATCCCAATGCTCAGGACACGGAGGCAAGATGATCAGAATTTTAAGGTCAGCCTGTACTATGTAGGAAATTTGAGGCTAGCCTGGATTAGGCGGGAGATTATTAAATCTTGAGAGCTCTTCCGTCATGAGTTAATTATCACCTTATAAAAGGGTACGAGGGGGCTAGAACAGGGCTCCTTTATTCTTCAGATCCCTTCTCTACTTATAAGAGTCCGTAATGTTTGAAATGCCATCTTATAGGTAGAGACTAGATCAGTGGTTCTCAACCTTGCTAGTGCTGTGACTTAATCCAGTTTCTCATGTTGTAGTGACTGTTAGCATTTTGTCTAACTCTGTCTGTCCCACAGTTACCTGACTGCTTGCCCCCTCCACTCTCTCTTGCTCTTGCCTTCCTGTTCCCACTCTGTCACCTCACCCTTTCCTCCTCCTCCTCTTCCTCCTCCTCCTCTTCCTCTTCCTCCTCCTTCTTCTTCCTCTTCTGATTCTCCTTCTCCCTCCTCCTCCCTCCTCCTCCTTCTGTCCCCCCCCTCTCTCTCTCCCTCCCTTTCTCTGTCTCTACTACCCTGTCAACTCCCCTCCCCATGCCCTGAATAAACTCTATTCTATACTATACCATCCTGTGGCTGGTCCCTCAGGAGGAAGGGATGCCTCAGCATGGGCAGGCTGAGACATCCCCTTCCCCAACACCTGACTACACCTCCATCAAAACAAATTCCTTCTCTCTTTATTATTTTCTAAAACACAACAGTGACTGCCAACTGTAAAGTTATTTTCATTGCTACTTTATAACTGCAATTTTGTTACTATTATGAATTGTGATGTAAATATCTGATATGCAGGGCACTTGATATATGACCACCATGGGAGTGGGAGTGGTAATCCACAGGTTGAGAACCACTGGATTAGAGTCTCACTGCGTACTGAATCTGCTGGCACTTTGGGCTTTCAAGGTCTTCACAACTATGAGACATAAATCCTCCTTACTTACAAGCCACCCAGTCTCTGCTGTCAGACAGTGGCACAGATGAGGACACCCCTTTTACTGAGATGTGGCATTGTCTACCTAAATTTATGAACTGAAGAGCTATCTATGAAGCAGCTTCTTGGAGCATCATGTAACAAAACACCACACTGGGATGGTTTAGAGAAGCTGAATTTTATTGCCTCAGTACTGGAGGCCACTGGTTTGAAATGAAGGGATCAGCGGGGCCACATTCCCCCTGAAGGCTGAAGGTTTGGTGTCCTTCACTGCTGGCAGCCTCTGGATTTTTTTGCTTGTATTTGTCCGTCTTTCCCTATATCTCTTCATATCAACTGCTTCCCATCAATGTCTGCTTCCAAGCTTCATGTTTTTAGGGACTAGAGATACAGCATAGTGGTGGCGTGTGTGTCTAGCATGCGCAAGGGACACCACCATTAACCATATCCCGTGGCTAACTAGTGCAAAACGACTCTAATATTTTTTTTTATTGCAGCTGTAACAAGCCACACACAGTTAGTGGCTTAAACATACACATTTATTATCTACCGGTTCTAGAGGTGAGAAGTCTTAATGAATCTTATGGGGGGTCTTATAGGACTACAATTAAGATGTCAGTGGAGATGTGTCTTTGTGGAGCTCCTAAGAGAGAGAATTCATCCTTATCTTCCATCTTCCAGAAGCCACCTCCATTCCTTGGCTCATGACCCTTCCCTCAATCTTCAGAGCTCAAGGTGTGGTTATCTTTGAACCTCTCTGAATCCCTACTTTATCTTCTTTAGGGCCTTTGTAATTATATTGGGCCACTTGGACAATACCCTAATATCTCCTCCTGTCAAGAGCTGGACCTTAGTCACATCTGCAGAATGTTTGCCATGTAAACTAGTATAGTAACAAGCTCCAGGGTATGGGACAGGAATGTCCCTTGAGGGATTTGCTTTGTTCGTCATGGTGTTCAAATACCCTCTAAAGAGGAAATTTGGAACCTCAGTGCTTTTGCTTCAAAAGCTCACCATTAAGAGAATTAAAAGGAGTCATTGTTGTGACCCCTTCAGTTTACAGCCTAGCATAGGGCAAGTATCTCCTCCTGCAGTGGCTGTTTAAATCCTGTTAAACTGTGGGCACCTGTGCAGACATCTCTAATGTTTGAGTGTACCCAAAGTGAAGTATGTTTTTCCTGTTTCCTGAGGAGTCAGTGGAACTTAGTGTGCTTAGCGAGTGATGGGCTGGCTGGCTTGAAGGTCATTTGCGTTGGCCACCCTTCAATCAGTTTGCTTCACTGTTCTGCCACTTGGCCTTACTCGTGATTATGCTTGCAGAAAGAGTGTATTGAATTCGGAGGCCTTCGACAGTTAAGCATTCTGTTTTTAGTTACTTCTGTGTTAAAGATTTTTGATTGGCCCTCTAACGGTTACTCTTCCACCGAGACATCCTACTTCAACTTAAATCTTCTAGAGCATTTAATGTGTCTTATATAAGTAGCCTGAAGCTCCACGAACAGGATAGAAGAATAAAAATGATTGTTTTTCATATAATAACTATGTAAATAATTATTATAATATTTATATTATAATATAAATATTATATATTTATATAATAATATATAATATAATATAATATAATATTATATATTATTATATATAATTATAATATATAATTATAATTATTTATAATATTATAAATAATTATTATAATATTGATATCATAATATAAATATTATATATTATTATATAATAATATATAATATAACAATATTATATATTATTATGTAATAATATATAATATAATATATAATATAATATATTTATATAATAATATATAATATTATATATAATATAATATATTTATATAATATATTATATAAATATAATGTAAATAATTGAACACTTTATAGTGTTACAAAGGACTTTTTCATTTGACTATCAAATACATGGCTGATTTGATGGTGACACTGGCATCCTAGTAGTGTCCACATGCTGTCAGCGCTGACCTAGGGACCAGAGTACCTTCTTTCTAACCCTACTAGTGACTGTTCTGCACTCAGGGACCCAAGGCAAGCCAGAGATCTACTTTGAGCCTTATTTTCTACCTATTACAGTTCCTCATAGGGTTGTAGTGAAGAGTCATCTTTACCACTTCCACCAGGCATCTCTAGTTCTGACACCATCTCAGTGACTGAGACACACTGGTTGCTATGAGTGTCATTGCTTATATGGCTATAAAGAGATTAAAACAAAGACCTTCAAGTCTTGATTTTTAACTGTTGAGCTACTAGAAGCTATAACACAAGCAAGGTTTGTCAAAGCAGATGAGAGAATCCTTGAGTTACAACCCACTCGATTCAGCCTCAGATGGATTACCAGGATGGACCAAAGAGCTGGAGATCAAAAGAGGTGTGGGGTTCAGGATGCAGCAAGGCTGGGGATGTAGCTCACTTGGTAATGTATGTGGGTAGCCTTTATGAGGCTCTGGGTTCAATTCCAGCATTGGATAGCCTGGGTGCATTGGCATATATCTGTAATCTTAGCACTGAGGATGTAGGAGTTAAAGGATTGAAGTTCCAGGTCATTCTGGCCTAGTGGGATTTGAAGCTAACCTTGTCTACATAGAATCCCATCTCAAACAAGCAAGCAAGCAAGCAAGCAAGCAAGCAAGCAAGCAAGCAAGCAAGCAAGCAAGCAAGCAAGCAAATAAAAACACAAGAAAACCAGGAAGAAGTAATGAGATAGGTGTGATAAATCTGTCTTCTAGAGAGAAAAAAGTGTTTCGTCCTCTGTCCCTGTTTCTAAGAGAGCTTCTATACTGATTTTACGGAATAAATATTAGGCAGTTTGGTGGGTACCACAGACCAGAATGTGACTCTGATCCAGAAATCCAGAATGTGACGGGATTTGCTGGCCAATTACTAAGAGAATGAAGTAAGGAGAGATTGTCAACAAGTTGGTGTGGACTATATTCCATCATTTTTCTAGGTTAGAAAAGCAGGTTCTGTTGAGCAGATGCCCAGGGGGCACCTTATACACTCATGTAGATAGCCATTAGCAAGCACAGGGTCGGGGAGCCAACATAGGTTTCCTTGTTGAAGAAAATCCTTTTGTCAGCTGGAAAATGTGTAAGTATCTTTTATTCACTTGATTTGTCATCTTTGAGGTTTACTACCTTGCTCTGCTAACCAAGGACTAGTCCTGGAACCTTCTAGCCTCTGTAAAATCTTATCTAGGTCTAGAATGTTTTCAGCTTCTGAGACTTACTGCTGAAGATCAGAGATCTTCTGATCTCTGGTTGGCTGATTTAACTCAACTGTTCCGGGCTTCCTCAAAACTGTTCTCAAACTCCTCTCCAAGCTGACTGATCCAACCTGGGTTCTCAAGGCTTCTCCTGAATTGCTCTGCTTGGCCTCAAACTAATTCTAGGGTTCTAATCTTCTGGTTCCTCATTCCCTGGCTCTTTCTGCCATCACCTGTGTCTAGCTTGTTCTTTCTTCAATCTGTTTCTGTAAAACTCTCCTGGTAAAACTGATTTTTTTCCTTTCTCTGCACTGCTTTCTTATGTAGATTCCCTTTCTTCTGTCTTCTTGTGAGAGTTGGGCATATTCTATTCTGTCAAATCTTTCTCTGATTCATCACTTTGTCTGCCACTCAATTAGACACTACTTTCAAACACAATTCCTTCTACAAACTAACTTTACCTTCATTGTTCGGGATTAAAGGTGTGTACTAAGGGCTGAGTAACATTACAACTAGAAACTGCTTTTTTCAGCAAGTAAAACAATTTCAGGGTTCACAGTGAGATCAAATACCCAGCAAGAGGAGAAGACTCATTTGCCTATGTCTATAAAAGTTCTAGTGAGAAAACCTAGTAATGGGGCAAGCAGGGAGGGAGAGGGATTCAGGGAAGAGTTGGGTCCAGAGAACCGACCTAAGGGCCATGTACTTGACTCCTATGACATGAAGCCTCTTTGTTTCTACTTTCCACTCACAATCTGATTCAGAAGCTGTGACAAGTCTGAAGAGAAAGGATGACTACACACGACATAAAAACAGAAGATAATCAATTACCCCCCTCTCCTAGACAGCCAGCCTCCTTCAGTGGACTGTGAACATTGAAAGGCTGAAAGACAGATTTTTTTTTTTATCCAATTGGATAAGAGACATGAGTTGAATTGAGTTTTTTTCATTAGTTGAAAATATTTGGTGCACTTAGGAAATTTGCTCTAGATCAGGTTTACAGGCAAGAGAAAGCCAGTCCTATGGAAAGAGTTTCATGGGCATCTCTACAATTTACATTATACATTATAGTAGGTATGCCATCCTTTCTGGCAGTAACCTGGCAGGTAGATATCATTGCAACAGTAGTAACTATTTGGTAGAGGAGAATACCACATTTCAAAAAGATAAGTAGTATATACAAAATCCCAGCTTGACAACTACTGGAAGTTGGACTGAGCACTGATATTTCTAATGGAGTGATTAATGGAGTGGGTCACGACCCCTTTGAGAGTCAAATGACCTTTCACAGGGGTCACCTAAGACTATCATAAAGCACAGATATATACATTATGATTCATAACAGTAACAAAACACAGTTATGAAATAGCAGTGAATATAATTTTGTGGTTGGTGCTGACCACAACATGAGAAACTGTATTAAATAGCCATAGCTTTAGGAAGGTTGAGAGCCACTGCTCTAATGGAACACAGAGAAGCAAGAGTGTAGTCAGAAACAGTAATGGAACCAAAGCAGGTGAGAAGCCTTGGGCAAGCACATTCTCATCCTCAGAAAGTCCCAGTTTTTTTTTTTTTTTTCAGATGGCTTGATTCTGGCTTGTGAAGTGTAACTCATTCTGGGACCACATGCATTCAAATAAGTTACATTTTAGTTTGGATTGACAGTGCACCTCAAAGTCCATATGTTAATGCTTGATCACCACCGGTCTTTTGCACTCCTGAGAAATGGTGAAACCTTGAAGAGGTGGTTAGGTTGCTGGAGATCTATTTTTGAAAGGGATGCGATGTTGGGACTCTAATTCTCCTTCTTTTATTGTATCCTATCCTGCATTACCTGCGATGAGGTTCTACAGTGTCCTGCAGTGTCCTGCACAGTAGTAACTGTTTTTATAAAACTGTGAGCCAAAGTACACCCTTTCCTTTGGTATATTGATTAATCTTGGGTATTTTGTCATAGCAACAGAACACTTATTAACACAGAATTTTTTTCTTTCTTTTTAATGGTAGAAATATAGGTTAAGGTTATAGTCATTTCTCTTTGGAAAGATATGATCTTAGGGGAATTTTGTTGAAGGAAAGTTGCCTTTCTGCTCTGCTGTTTTTCTTAAGGATGATCGCGCCAAATCTATTGATTACTTTGGAAAAAAAAACCCCAGTCCTGTTGTTTTAAGGATTGAGCCTTTCTAAATGGAAACTGTCTAGAGGAGAATGAAGATGATGAAGATAGAAACACTGCAAAAGGCCATTGGCTAAGTTCCTCAGGGCTTAGACCTGTTGAGGCTTTCTTGAATTAATATTTAAATTATTTTTCCGAGAGAGAATAAATTGACCAAATATAGAATGCCCATATGCTCAGCCGTCAGAATGAACTGTGAGCGCTGTTTCTTTTTGGGTGTTTACGGCATTACTGTACTAAATAGCCATTTCTTTAAGCTTGCTTGCTTCTGTGGAAGAAGTCAGGGTTTAGGTTTCGATGCATATTCCCCTTTGGTGGGGTACTGGAGAGTATGGGTTTTAGGTCAGATTGCCACTAGTTCCAGCATTGACTCTGCTGCTTCTAACTGGGGGAGATTGGGGTAAAAAAATCTTATTGTCTTCCTAATACCTTCAATGAGGTAAGACTCTTGCAGCCTTGATTCAAGGCCCTTGGGCCTTACACCACTTCAGCTTCCTGGTCACACACTGCAGGCTGGGTGTAGGGTGTGGTTCATTGTCTGTGCAAGCCCGACCCATGCGTCAGAGAACAGTGCCATGCTATGAGTCTAAGATTTCCCTTCATTCAAATTATCTCTCCTTTGGCCAAGGGCTAGAAGCGATGACTAGAGAAGCTAAATGTCACGTTGCACTGTCTTGATGGAAGCTAAAGGAAAATGAAAACAAAATAAAAATATCTCACTGTTCTCTCTCTCTCTCTCTCTCTCTCTCTCTCTCTCTCTCTCTCTCTCTTTCTCCTCATGTCCTGAGGCTTCCATTTTGCTGGGATGACAAAACAAGAAATGAAAGTCACAGTCACTTAGGGAGTCATCTGTGTTTGTGATCCTAAAGCAGAAGACTTGTCATACACCAAGGGCAATGGAAGGGAACAAAGCATTCAGCTCAGACACAAATATAAACTCAGGCATGGAAGTCCTGTTGGATGGAGGAAGATCAACTTGTTCTTTGTGGGACTAAGGGCCGACTCAGGGAAGGAGCTCAAAGTTGACCACACATGCCCAGCTTATATGCATGGGCAACTTTTTAGTCTGGGGCTGTAAGACTTAGCTGCCATTTATTTCTTTGCAGATCCTAAACAAAATTAACCAAATGATTGTTGTCACTTTGCCTTTGGCCTTCTCTCCACATCTTTCCAAAAAAGTTAGTCATTACATTATATCTAAAGTGAGTCACGAGGGATCAAGCCTGGGGTGGGATGTTCTAGAAGATGTGTTTCTTTCGGAAGAAGTCAGGGTTTAGGGTTTGATGCATATTTCCCTTTGGTGGGGTACTGGAGAGTATGGGTTTTAGGTCAGATTGCCACTAGTTCCAGCATTGACTCTGCTGCTTCTAACTGGGGAATCTTGGAGGAAAAAAAAATCAGCTTTCCAAGCTTCACTTTGTGTGATGCAAAAATTAACATCATTTATCTCAGAATGGTTGTCATGTCCTGGCATCTGACAATAAGAAAAGGCAACCTTAAAATACTCTGTACAGCTAATTTTTCCAAGTTCACTTAGGAATACTGACACAAGCAAACAGTACTTTCCATAAACCTGTATAATGTGAGACTGGGAAGACAGAAGGCTCAGTGGGTGTGGTAGTTTGAATGAAAATGACCCTACAGGATCATAGCGACTGGCAATATTGGGAGGTGTGGCCTTGTTGGAGGGCGTGTGGCTTTGTTGAAAGAGGTGTGTCACTAGGGCTTTGAGGTCTCAGAAGCTCAAGCCTGGCCAATGTATCACTGTCACTTCCTGCTGCCTGTGGATCCAGATGCAGAACTCTGTGATGCCTTTGTACTGCCATGCTTCCCATCATTCTGATAATGAACTAAACCTCTGAACTGCAAGCCAGTCCCAGTTAAATGTCTTCCATTATAAGAGTTGCTGTGGTCATTGTGTTTCTTCATAACAATAAAAACCCTAAGTCAGTGGGTAAATTTGCTTGTGGTGTAAGTATGAATATCTGAGTTTGGATCCACAACACACACACACATAAAATCTCAATGTCAGTAATCTCAGTGCTCAAGGGAAAGGGAGGGAACAGGAGGATCCCTGGACCTTACTGTCCAGTCTATCAGATTTAGTGAGCTCCAGATTCACTAATAAACTCTGTCTCAAAAGGGAAGGTGGAGAAACAATGGAGGAGGACACCTGATATTGGCCTCCACACATTCCTGTATGGGTAAGTACATTCCCCCCCAAAAAAAACCACACACGCAAGCAGGCATACACACACACACACACACACACACACACACACACACACACACACACTTCATACATACACTGATGTTTACACCAGTGGAGTTATATAACTATTATTATTAGCTCACATAATTACTGTTTTTTTTCTTACTTCATTACATTTGTTTATTTAGCGTGCAAAAGTCTGTGGGTTTGTGCACACGTAAGCATGCTCACATGCATGAGCAAGCATGCTATGGCATGGGGGTTGGATGACAAGCTTCGGAGATTATTTTCTTCTTCTTTTGTGTGTGTCAGGGGTTAGACTCAGGTTGTCAGGCTTGGTAGCAAGGGCCTTTACTTGTTGAGTCATCTTGCTGGCCCAATTTCATGTTTTTAAAGAAGAGATCTGCTCTTGGGCATTAGAAATTCCAAGTTTTGCTGCTAAAGTAGGTTCCATCTACTCAATCCATGTGGCTCTCTGCTTGTACATGGTATGTTAGCAGATGTGATATCAAAAAAAAAAAAAAAAAAAAAGAAAGAAAGAAAGAAAAAAGAAAAACACTACTACAAAAACCAATTTTGATATAATTCATATAGTAAATTCAATGTAATTAAATTTTGACTTAAATTGGGTTTGCAGCCACATTTGGCTATTCCATTAGCTTTATGACTGGACAAATTAGTTAACCTTTTAAAAACCCTGCTTGTTCACCTATAAAAGGAAATTGCCCTGAGGATTAAATAGACATGAAAAAATTTAATGCCAACATGTTTTCAAAACCTGATAACGATTAGATTTTTTTCTATGATTTTATTCATCAGCCAGTTTTGACTGTTGAATGCATAATGAGGTCACAAGGCACAGTGAGGTCATGACTAATATCTTCTCATAGGTGTGATGTAACACTGCACAGACTTGGCAGCAGTGGGGTTATGTCTGCAAGGGGAAGGCAGATGTCTAAAATTGGTCTTACTGAGCTAAATCCTACATGTCTAAAGAACTAGTTTCTTGTGGAGGGCACCGGGCGTTTTCTGGCCCTTGCCTTCTTTTGGGTCCTCCATGGCTTGGATTATTATTGTTTTTTTTTCTCCCATCATATTACATTCTAGACTGTATTAACATCATTTTTCTCATAGCCCAGTTTCCCTTTATAAGAATATTCATAATTACAATTAGGGCCTATCTGGATACTCTAGAGTGCTCTCTGGCCTCCATGTAGTTTCTGTGCTCTGAGGTAACAGTGTCAGGTTCTGTGCATTTGGACCAGGACTTTAGAGAGCCTTTATTTAGTCTACGTCATTGGCTCCTCTTCCTTTAAATTGTTCTAGCCAAGCTGTGGCTGAGGGTGATGTCACTACTGACTGTGGGGTTGGGGGAAAATAAGTAGGGGATGTTAGCGTAAGTTTTTCAGCTGTAGAATGGAAGGCTTCATTGTCTCTCAGCACTGCAGGAGATGTTCATAGAGTTTTGCTTTATTCAGTTTGTAGAAGGCTATAGTCTGGGGAAGAGGGCTCTGCAGATGTGCCTCTGATCTACATGCATGCATGCATGCATACACACATGCACTCATGCATGCACATACAGGGGTATTTTGGAGGATTTGGAGGGAGGAAAGGGTAGGATAAATGATGTTGTTATCATAATACTAAGAAATAATTGTGAAACAAACAAGAAAAGAGGGAGAAAAAACAGAAAGTGCAAGCCTCTCAGGGACTTGGTCTAGAAGTGACATACCTGGGTGAGTCCACACAGAAGCTATTAGCAGATCTTACAGCCTAACATTCAAGCCAGTGCCAAGCAGATACTGATAAATTTCACAGAGGTGCATAAAGTGATGATTAAGCTGAAAAGAATTTGACTGGGGAAAAAAATCTCAGTCTTGAATTTATACATCTATGGCGACTCTGCACATTTATGTAAAAATTCAGCCTTAAATCTGGGGTTGAATCATTAATTTGCAGAGAGAGAGAGAGAGAGAAAGAGAGAGAGAGAGAGAGAGAGAGAGAGAGAGAGAGGGATACACAAATAGTGCACTGACCCTGGTACAATTCTCTGCCTGGCTTACAGCAAGGTGATGGACAGTATATCTCTGAGAAAAGGGAGGGCATTTCCTTTCTTTTTTTTCTCTTTAAAATGCTTTATTAGTGTATATAAATTATATATAAATATTATATTTTGTACATGTGTCTTATCATTTTTACCATTGCCACCGCTTTCTTACCTTTTGTCTTCTCCCGTTTCCATTGATATCTTTCTTCCCCTTAACTTTCTCTGTTTCTACTTCATGTCTTTTTTCTATTTACTTTTTAATAAAATATAGTTTGATTATGTCTTCCCCATCCCCCAGTTCCTCCCAGATCCTCCTCATCTCCCTTCTCATCTAACTTCAAGTTTTTTTATCTCTCCCCAAATTAAAAAAACAAACAAACAAACCAAGAAACAAAAATCTACCCCCTCCCCCCAAAACCAAACAAGTAGTGGGGGAGGGGTACAATAAGGGAAAAAAAGCCTGTAAAAGCAACTTTTATTCACCTGATATCATTCCAGAGGCTTACTGCCTCCGTCTGCTAACCTAGGCCTAGTCCAAGAAGCTTCTAGACTCCACACAATCTTATCTAGGCCTACAGTGTTTTCAGCCTCTGAGATTATTGCTGAATAATCTCACCCCTTCTTAGTTCTTTCTGAACTCTGGCTGGCTAGTTCAACACAGCTGTTCTGACTCAAAACTCCTCTCCATGCTGACTGATTCAATCTGGCTTCTCTCAGCTTTTCACTGAATTGTTCTGCCTTGTCTCAGACTAACTCTAGCAATCTGTTCTAATCTTCTCACTCCTTCTCATTCTCTAGCTCATTCTGTGTTTGCCTGAGTCTAGCTTGTTCTTTCTGCAACTTGTCTCTGTAAAACTGTGCCAGTAAAAACTGCCTCTGAACTCCACAAATTGAACCACCACCAACTAAACTGCTCTGAACTCAACTCCACTGCATGGCCTCTCAACTGACTAAATCAACTGAACTCAGCTGACTGAACAGAACTGACTGCCCACCCTCTTCCTGCACTGTTCTTAAACAGCATCTCTTTCCTGTCTGTTAGAGGGTTGGGTGTGTCCTATCTCTGACTTACTCTGTCAACTCTTTCTCTGATTTGTCACTCTATCTGCCCATCAAATATGGGGGCTTCCCTCTACAAACCAATTTTACCTACATTGTTTGGGATTAAAGGTGTGCACTTAGGGCATGTTTGTATTCCAGTCAGAGGGATTAAAATTTCTCTATAAAACCCAAAACAACAACAACAAAAAAACCCCCAAAATTCCTGAAAAGGTTAAAGCTAAATGGGGTACCAACTCTGAGAGGGCAAAGTGAACACGAGGTCCCATCCCTCCTAATGATGTGATTGACATCTTCTGACAAAGGGAAAATCAGTTTTCTCCAAAGAATTGCCACTGACTATATCACCAACACTGAAGGGAAAGCTTCCTGCCCAGGAACAGTCAGCCAACACCAAAAGAACTCCATGTTCTGTACCCTTTTAAACCCTGAAGGTTTTATTTAGATGTAGGGAAGGTGCTTACTATTTGAGAGAGAATATAGCCAAATGCTACATTGCTTAGTCACCTCAGGCTGTTAGAGCAAAATTCAGAGGACTGGTGGTTCAACTCACACTTGTTTTTCAGTTTTGGAATCTGAGAAGCTGCGTGGTTCAGTTTCTGGTGAATCCTTCCTTCACAAATTTAGAAAATGGATCTTCTCGCTCTCCTGGGCTCACAAGGCATGGGGAGACAAAGAAAGAACTTTAGACTTTCTTTTCTTAGAAGGCCACTTATCCTGTTCTGAAGACCCCACTCTTATGACATTACCAGAGGTTTCACCTCATATACTATCCTTTTGGAGTTTGAGGAATATCTTGGATTCCTTACGTATTTTATTTTGAATTAATTTTTGCCTTCAAACATTCAGAAACCATTTTTTTGTTGCCAAATTCTTTGCAACCCTGGCTTGCAGTTGCATGGCCCCGTAAACTTAGGAAACTGAATATTTGGTTCAACACTGTCGAAAGTGCGTCACATTCTTAATTCCATTGTGAAGATGAAGGAGCTATAGTTTACCCAGTTTCTCCTAATCTACACGAAGTCACAAGACCATATGGGACCTTTTTACCTAGCTAGTGTGTCTTGTTACTGGGGAAGCAATAAAGGATACTGATGATGACAAGCTGACTTGTAAAGATGACTCATGAATATTGAGCTTTGGTGTGTGTCAGGGGAGGAGGGAAGGGAAGGGGGAGGGGGAGAGGGAGAGATTTTTGTCTAGCCCAGGCTGGCCTTTAACTCACAGTGCAGCAGGGATCATTCTTGAACTCTTAATCTTGCCTCAGCCTTCCAAAGGCTGGGATTACAAGAGTGTATCCCTACCTCTGATTCTTTCATTTTAAGGACTACAGAGACAGGCCATTGTAATAAGTCTAACTCTCTATCTCCTGCTGAAATGGTTTGGAAAGGTCCTCAGCAGGAGGGCTTTGACTATATTCCTGGTTTGTGCCTGGGGCTTCCCAAGATGTCAGGGCAGAGCCTTCAGGGGAACAGGGAGTAGCGTGTAAACACAGCCCTTGCTTTCCTTTCTTTTGGCTACCTCCCCCTGATAATGTACGTTCCTTACCATTGGCTTCTGGCAGGACGTGGAGCCCTAAGCTCAGACTGGTCTCAAGGGCTCCAGTTGTTCACCAGAGTCTTCAAAATGTATTCAGTTAGTTGAGCTTTGCTGGGCCAGAGGCAGTTCTAAAGTGGCAGAGTCACGCTGGGCAGATGAGAAATGGGGTTTTCAGAAGGGCTCTTGGGTACTCCTGAAACACTGGCTCTCAACCTCCGCCTATTTCTGTCCTGTTTCCTTTTTAGGGGATACCAAGCCCAGCTTTGTTTGTATGTGCCACTACATTCAGCCTAAGACCATTGTTAACCACTCCTTGTTAGGAGCCTGGCTCTTTGATCAATAAAATCCTGCTGTATATTCAAGCTTGGCCTTTACAGCATTATATTAAAACAATAAATCAGGTATCAGACTCAGCGTTTGAGCTAGCTTTTATTGCATTATTCCATTTTACCCACTCTCCTGGTTTAGAATCCCCACCTCCTGCATTTATGATTTTCAAACGTTCTATCTGTTATGTCCCCCTGGCACTTTAATCTAATTCAACACTTTAAAGGGGTAGGTAAGTGTTTAGGACACCGGGCCAGGCTCTGATCATCTTATGAAACTGTTGTTTTATAGAAAAACATTACCTTTATTACCAGATTCTATGGTGTGTTTGGCGGGGGGTGTGGGGGGGACAATCTGGTTACAATTACAAACAGCATTTTTTAAAGAGCTGCAATAGAAAGCCCGGCCATTTAAAGATGAGATACAGCTTCCTCGAATGGCTGTAGCATATTGATACAAGATGCCTAGAGGAAGCAAGTCTAGCCTCAGCCCCCAGCTTCCTTTGCATGTCTTTGTACTAACTATTGGTGCAGGTGGTTCCAATGGAGAAGCTGGCATGTCTCTGCCCAGAAGCAGCAGGGGAGATCCCAGCACAATCAACACCTGTATCAAAGGACAGCCTTTATGGACTGCTCAGTGCAGTTTGTTAGACTCACCCCAAATGAACTGGATGCCATTAAAACTCAAGAGCATTGGCTATTCTATCTCTTACTAGATAGAAGGTCAGACTGCCAAAGGAAGAATTCCCACTGCAAAGCTGCCTCTCAGTTCCACAGGAAAGAAGTAAGCATCTGTCTCCATCCTCCCTTAAGCACCTGCCAGAATGCATGTGTGCAGTTGATCAAAAGCCATCCTTTTTATCTTACTTGTATGGGGTGGCGGGGGGATAGCTCAGAGCAACAACTATTTTTAAACAATAATCCAAAGAATGCCAGTAGTACATTGTTTAAAATTCAAGTGGCCTGGTTTTCATATACCCTATGCCTTAAGAGAAGCCAATAAATGTCAAACAAATGTCAATTATTAATGTATTTATTGGGTCTGCAGTGCATTTAGGAGAAAGCGTTGTGGCATTTGGTCATCCTGTGCTTTGAAGACAGTACAAAGAGTATGTGCTTTAAATGCACGACATAAATTTTCAGCGTTCACCTCTGCTGCACGATCACTTGCCTGCCATTATGAGAGTGCACAAGACACACCCACTCAGGGATTACCTTTGTTACTTGATACTTTGTTTTCTCTGATGTCTCAAGTGGTGTGCGGGCATGTCCCAGTGATCAGTAGAAGTCTAAGTTGGCATGATCTTTGATGCCTCTGGCACTCTTGCTGGAACCTTTTCGTGCTCTTTGGTACTGAGTTGACTGTGCACTCAGCATTTGCTTGCAAGCTGGGAGGAGAGTATCAGTAGTGAGGCGCATACCCTGGCAAAATTGGAAGAACTGGTTATTGGCAGCCAGTCAGAGCTAACATGTATATCCCATGGGCATCCAAATCCTATCTGGATAAGCACATGGGTCTATCTGTTCCTCGTAGACATCTCCGAGGTTCACAGCTTTTTATGTGAGCACAGCTGTGCTGAATTCGAAGGCAGCCAGTTTGAGTATCTGTCTTCTCTATGAAAACTGAATGTGAGTGTGTTGTCATCCTCACTAAAAAGTTTGTAAGTATCGGAAATGCTTTGTTGTGTTCGGTAGCTCTTTCTGAAGCCATTCTTTCAAAGAACGTGCTTTCTGCAGCCAGCATATCTGTTTCTTTTCTGATCTCAGAAGCCAACACAGCGCACATACAATTCATAGGTGCTGTATATGGAATCGATTCTCTGCTTTTCTAGTCAAGAAACTGAGGTTGCAACTTGACTAGAAGCAAGTGTTAGAAATTTGTTTTCCTGGTCCTCCAAAATATTTTGAAGGATTTCTGCTCGTCATCTGAGAGAGCCTCCCAGTAATATAGAGAGCTTGACAACATCTTCAAAGGTGTTCAATCCTGAGCCCCACCCAGAGATGAGACCACTACAGAGAGGTTCAAGCCACGTTTTAGTTTATTTATCTCCTCTTTAGAGGGACGGAACTCTATTATAGTCATGAGTGCAAATTATAGGAAGAGCAAAATTAATCACCAAACAGTACAGTGCAAGGAAAACATATGGACAAGATAAAATGAAATTGCCACGATTGTAGTTACCTGCATTGATTATGTGTCATTTACTTGAGCATTTTAAAGAGAATCTTGAATAGAAGACAAGTGGCTATAAAGAAAAATGTTAGACGTGGTGATGTAGAACTATAAGACATGACTGGTGGTAAATGCGCTAAGAGACCTCAGAGAATTTCTAACTTAGTTGTCTCCTTGTACCCTAAAAGAGGGGGTACATCAAAATATCCATGGTCAAAATCATGTTGTGTTGGGCGGGGGGTGGGGGGGCGGGAAACTTGAAACTTCAGAGATGAACCATCTTTGAAAGAAGATGCTCCTATTCTGGTTGTATTGTTCAAATAATTCATCATTGTCCATTTGGCAAATGTCTCTAAGGTATCTCCCTTTGTCTAGCCTGCCAGGAAATTTTGTTTGCAATTGAACCCACCTACAAAATGTTCCCCAGGTTGGCTTTATATGAGGCTATTCTTCAACTAAGCAGTCATTTACGTATGTCTGCATCGACTATTTGTTTCCATGGACTTCTGATATCTTCCTTTCTCATATCTCCTATGGACCACATCGAAGGGACGTTTTCTAGTCTCTTTGAGGTTATACCAATGGGAAATACCGTGTATTAGAAAACCAACAGAAAAGCCCAAGTGAATAGTAATGTTGTTAGACAAATCCTACTTGGAAGAACCGTCGTGATTTGTATGTCATCGGTGTAAAATTCACTGAGTCAGACACAAACTTGGAAACAAATTCCATTAATAGCAAAAAACTTGGCTGTTTGAGATGAACCCGACCTTTCTGAGAACACATATTAAAAACTCATGTGGGCTCCTAATTCCATAGCATAATCAATATGCAGAGAGATTACCAACCAGGTAAATCTGATTGTTAAAATGGATCCAGAAGAAAATAGAAATTTAATTTGTTTTATTTTGGTTAAAACATGTAGCTGATAAGCTTATAAATTTGAATATCCAGTAGTTTGGGACTTGTAGTCACTTACCCCCACCCCCAGACAGGACAGAATTGATCTAATTAATCAGATTAATTTCTATTCATCTTATATTTAAATTTTATATTTAGTAATCTTATTCTCTCAAGCAACTTATGTGAGGATTTTGAGAATATTAAAAAATGCACACCATAGAGGTGTTCCTTAAGGGGGTGTGGGGTGCTGTGAGCCTCAGTTTTTAACCTTGGCTGAGACCTCGTATGTGATAATTAATTTTGTGTGTCTAATACGGCCAGGCTTTAGTACTCAGAAGCTTAGTCCACCATTTCTGTGGATGTATCTATGAAAGATTTTCTTTTTTCTCTTTGGATTGTGGTAGGGCAGTGAATAAGAGTACCATTTCAATTTGGGCCTTTGAATGGGGGAGGTTACCCTCAGTAATGGAGGTGATTCACTTAATTAGTTAGAGGCTTTAGTGTCACACAGATGGACCTCCCTGAACAAATGGGAATTTTGCTTAAAGTTAGTCTTTGAATTCAGTGGTCCTGAATTTTAGCCTGTTTGATGTCCCATTCTTGTTGAAATTGTATCTCCACAATTGTGTGATTCAAACTTTGACATAAGCCTGTCTCTGTTTCCCATCTGTCTCTGTCACCATCTGTATACTGTTTCTAGCTATCTCCTATGTCTCTGTCTCGTCTCTCATTCTCAGCTCTGTCTGTATTCCATGTCTATCATCTTTATCCTGATCTCTTTGTCATATTTCCTCTTTACCAGGAATGTCTCCTCTTGATCATGTAAGTGTAGGAGTAGCTGCAACCGGAGAGAGAGGATTTTAAAGATTGCTTTGGTGTATAGAAGTGGGGAGTCTGGAAATGGGCAGAAAACATGGAGATTCTGTTAACTTCTCTGAGTAGCCATTATAACCTTCTAGCTAATGTCTCTAGGACTAAACTATGCAACTTATAGCTTTTTGATCATTGCCTCAAAATCTTTTTTTTTTTTAACTGAAAGTAACACAAAAGCAGGCTGCCCATTCTTCATGAGAAATAATACACATGGATGACATGTATTTCCTTTCCTTGATTTTTTCTTGGAAATATGTCATTGTCTGGGGATAGTAGAACACGGATTACAGGCTCTTTGTATGCGTGATGATCTCACTGCAAACTGCTTCTGAAAGAAACACCCAGGGTAATTTATCAAGAAAACAGTTTTTGACTCTCTTTTTTTCCTAGGGGTTTATGAAATTTTAGCAGGTGTATTTGGCATTTATCATGACAAACCTGTAAAGCTGAAATGCGCACTGTGTGAGGAGGAAGTTGATGCTGCCTCTTTCATTAAAGGAAATTAAATGCCCCAGGTCCTGGCCTGGGTCCCTTCATTTATGTGAAACTTCACACACGCATGCCTATTTTTTATTTTGTTTCACAAGGCATGGTCTTGCTATGTGGTCCAGGCTGACCTAGAGCTTGCTATGTAGCCCAGGCTGGCTTTAAGTTTCTAATTCTCCTGCCTCTAGCTTAAAAGTACTGCACAGACATACACTATTGCCACTCCTGGTTGAATTTAACACACACACACACACACACACACACACACACACACACACACACACTTTAATAATGACAGCATCCATTTGCACATTTCAGCTACGTTTTTACAGAGGGCCCATCAAGAAGCAGAACTGAGGAGAAGTGTTGGGTTTATCGAGTGCACATATGACTCTAGTGGAGAAAGCAGATACAATATTTATGTGCTTAAATGAGCTACATTGTGCAGGAACAGAGCGAAGTAATGATGTATACTATGGGGCCCTTCATTTAAGAATGACTTATCTCAATATTTTTCAGTTGAAAAAAAATCGAGAGTTAGCATCCTAAAAATGATGGGGCTAACAAGTAAGGAAGCTGGGATTGTCTGCCGGCTGTGTGATTCTGCCACACAACTCAGAGGGTACCCAAATAATCCTCTAACAGTGATCAATTTCCCAGCCCCTTTCATGCTCAGGAGAAACTTCTTACCTTGCTCTCTATCTGGCATGTGACCTTATCGCTCTACATTCTGTACATTTCTGTCTCTTGTTCTTTGCATCCACTGTTTTCCCTTCTCCTAAGCTTCTCCCTAAGGCAAAGATAAGGCAATAAGAAGTAAAGTAGCAGAAATCACTCTAGACACAAAACAAAGAGCGTGAAATCACTCCCATGGGCCTTCAGCCACCTTGGTTCCCTGTGATCTCTAGCTTTGGACAAACTCAGCTTCCATCTTTTTTCAGTGGCTTCACGGGCGCAGCCATAGCTTTTTATTGAAGACAGATATTCCCCATTCACTTAAGTGGTCTGATAATAGTATATAGAGCAAGGACCTGCAAACTTTTCTGAAGTAGGCTGGATATAAAATATATTAGGCTAATTGAAACTTTCAGTCTTGATTACAAGTACGATGGCTTGTTATTGCAGCACAGAAGTCACTGTGGAAAATTATTAATCCAGTAGTTATAGCTTTTGCTTCTGTGCAATGGGTGTTAAATACATGATCTTGTGTACTAATAAAACTTTATTGAGAGCCACTAAAGTTTGAATTCCTTATAGTTTTACCATGTCATGAAATATTCTTTTGCCTTTTGTTCAACCATTTTAAAAATTTTATTTTTATCTTTTTACTTATTCACTTTACATTCTACTCACTGACACCCCATCCTGGTCATCCCCACAAACACACAATCCTCACCCCATCACCCCATCCCCTTCTCCTCTGAGCAGGTGGGGGATTCCTAGGTATCCCCTCCACCATGGTACTTCAAGTCTCTGTGAAGCTAGGTGCTAGGTGCTTCCTCTTCCATTGATGACAGGCAAGGCAGCTCAGCTAGAAAAACATGTTCCACATATAGGCACCAGCCTTTGGTATAGGCCCCACTCCAGTTTTTGGGACCCACATGAAGACCAAGCTGCACATCTGCTACATATGTGCAGGGAGGCCTATGTCCAGCCCCTGAATATTCTTTGGTTGGTGATTCAGACTCTGAGACCCCTAAGGGTCCAGGTTAGTTGACTCTGTTGGTCTTCTTGTGGAGTTCCTATCCCCATTCAGGGCCTGCAATCCTTCCTCCTATTCTTCCAAAGAGTCCCCAAGCCCCATCTACTATTTGGCTGTTGGTGTATACATCTGTCTGAGTCAGCTGTTGGGTGGAGCCTCTCAGAGGACATCATGCTATGCTCCTGTCTGCAAGCATAACAGAGTATCATTAATAGTGTCAGGGATTGGCACCTACCTGCCCATGGAATGGGTCTCAAGTTGGGCTAGTTATTGGTTGGCCATTCCCTCAGTCTCTGTTCCAACCCCTGTGATTGCATTTCCTGTAGACAGAATAAATTTTGGTTTGAAAGTTTTGTGGATGGGTTGGTGTCTGTATCACCCCACTGGGGTTCCTGTCTAGCTACAGAAGTGGTCTCTTCAGGTTCCATATCACCAATGTTGTGAGTCACAGCTAAGGTCACCCCAATTGATTCTTGGGTGCCTCCCTTATCCCAGGTTTCTGTCTTGTCCTGAGATGTACCCCCCCCCCCCATCAATTGTCAATTCTCTTTATTCTCATGGCCATCTAGCTATCTCTACTGTTCCTCCCTACACCTGATCCTGAACCCCCCTATCCCCCTTCCTGCCCCCTCTCCCTTCTAGTTCCCTCTCTCCATCTGTCTCTTATGGCCATTTTATTGCCCATTCTAAGTACGATTCAAGAATCCTCTCTTGTGCCTTCCTTCTTGGGTAGCTTTTTTGGGTTTGTAGAATGTAACATGGGTAGCTTGCATTTTATAGTTAATATCCACTTATAAGTAAGTACATATCATGCATGTCCTTTTGGGTCTGGGTTTACCTCACTTAGGATGATATTCTCAAGTTCCATCCATTTGCCTACAAACTTCATGATGTATTTGTTTTTCATAGCCGAATAGTATTCCATTGTGTAGCTGTACCACATTTCTTTATCCATTCTTCAGTTGAGGGACATTCAGTTTCTGGCTATTACAAATAAAGCTGCTGTGAGCATAGTTGAAGAATGTCTTCATGGGATGGTGGGGCATCTTTTGGGTATATGCCCAGGAGTGGTATAGCTGAGTCTTGAGGTAGTATTTTTAAGATATAAAATCTATTCCTCACTTATGGGCTGTACAAAAACAGCCATGGAGCTAGATTTGGTTCGTGGGTTGTAGGTTCTCAGTTCTTGCTGAAAAGTATTGTAGTTAAGATTCAAGACATTCAAGACTATGGTCACTTGGCTGGTAACCTGGGCTTATAGCTCCTCTGGGTGACAGCTTTCACCTGGACCCTTTTGCAAAAGTGGCCGTTTAGTTTCCTCTCCAGCCTATGATATTTTCATCTTGAAGTATTCATTCCTTAGAACAATAGTGACTATTTTATTAATAGAGTCTCAGCCTACAGTGGCCATCCTCTGCCTCACTGGTCACTGTTCTCTTTATTTCCCTCCGAAAACTCACTAAATTTGAATGTATCTTGTTTATCAGTTAAATCATTTATTTTCCAGCTTGACCACAAGGATGAAAACAACAAGATCTGTTCAAAAAGTCGGGCAGTGGTGGTGCACGCCTTTAATCCCAGCACTTGGGAGGCAGAGGCAGGAGGATTTCTGAGTTCGAGGCCAGCCTAGTCTACAGAGTGAGTTCCAGGACAGCCACAGAGAAAACCCTGTCTCGAAAAACCAAAAAAAAAAAAAAAAAAAAACAAAAACCCAAAACAAACCAAAACAAAACAAAAAGATTGTTCAAAAAAAATTTTATTAACCATTATGTGTCCAGTGCCTCAATCAATATTTGTGAACTGTGGTCATGGCTCCATATGACTTAGATAACCATGACCAAAACTCTACTGATGGTTTTCATGTCTAGGTACTAGGATTTTTTATTACATATTTGAGAGCTCTTATGGGGAACATTGTCAGCCTAAGTGCACAACTTTGTTTAAAATGTATTATTTGTGGGTATATGTATATATTTATATAAAATACATATGTATAGGTGTATATGTAATGCATATAATTTTAGATAATACGAGATGACATTCATATTGATTAAAGAATCATACTAAATAATAAATCATAGAACAGAATGTGTCAAGTCATTCCAATACTTACAGTACTAGAGTGTTAATGGTCTTAGAGTTGAAAGGGAACTCAATTGTTTTTCAAAGCACGCGTGTCTTTTGCATTTTTCTCCCTCGGGTTCTAGGAGAGCTTAGGGATTGTGTTATGGGATGTATAACTTTGAAAGCTCGTTGAGAAGCACGTTCCATATGTCTATGGACATCATCCATCCCTCATGCATAACTAATTTGTGTGCTCAGGGCAATGAATAGAAGGGCTGTACTATCTTTCTATTGCTGTGTAACAACTACGCTCACACTCTAGTAGGCTAAGGTAGTCATTTGGTATCTTAGACATTCAAATGCCTGGCTGCGATCTCTGCTTAGGGTTTCATACTCAAGTATCTCAAAAAAGCACGCAATCTACAATAAGACTCTGGGAAGATAGCTTCCATGCTCATTTAGGACGTTGCCAGAAACATTTCTTAGGACTTAGAACTGAACCTTCCATTTCTTGTCAGCAGGAGTGTACAGATACTGTAAGATATTAGTAGAAGCTTGTCACACGTCTTTTCAAAGGCCTTCCTTCATCAGATAGCTGGGACTAGTATCCCCTATTTCCATCAATATTCTGCCACCAACCGGCTCCAACTCTTTGGCTTACTCAGGTATATATTAGTTTTAGCCTACCCTGATTATCTTTTAATCAACCCCAGATAAATTTAATGATGACTTGAATTGCACCTTTCAAGAATAATACCTTTTATCATATAATGTGGCACTGTTATAAAACGAATATAACATCTATTAATATAATGCAGCAAAGTGAGATGTGTTCATTATCTGGCCAGATTGTAGCCATGTCAGGACGTGATACCTTTATTCCACTCTTCTTGAGTTGTTTGATGGATTTCTGGTTTAGGTTTCCATATCCTTTTGTACCTGTGCTAGTTTTCTCAAAAGATGACCTCTCATTATCTAGGAATGTGGACTCTTTACATTGTTTTTTTGTGAACATGCAACACACGGAATGTGGTTCCCAAGGACTCAGCTATGATTTACTTCCTTCTGGAACAATTTCAAGTGCTCTTCCTTCCATCTGACAACATAACAAGTACGGGGTTCATAAACCAGCTTATAAAGTTCCGGGCTGCATCCTTTGATCCAAATGATTTGTCTACTACCAGTATATAGTGTTATTACCTGGGCAACTAGCCGGACTCTTACAACCATCTATTTTGTCTCGTAATAGCTATTCCTCTGAATTTCAGAGGTTTTACTTCTTTTAATGTTTAAAAGGAGCAACTAGGAAAGGTTGAGAGGGAGCGTGTGTATAAAGTTAGAGTGACATTCTTGTATTTGGAAACACACAGAGTCTGATGCCTGGCTTCTGCATGTAGGCAGGCACGGCAAGCCAGAGGATCATTTTTTTCCTCTCCCCCAGCCAGAGGATCTTATGAGGTTCACTGTGTCTATGTGTTTTAGTTTCGTTACTGGATATGGACATGACAATACTGCATCTTAGAAAGCACCTTTGTAGCCACTTGAGATTATAGTGGTCAGGGGATGGAGACTTCAGCATGAGAAACCAGGAGACAGCAGTGATCACAAACCCAGCTCCACAGCAGGGAGTTGGAAGCAGGTGTTAAATAAATGGAAGCTAATATTTAAACTCTGCATGAATCCCAGTTGTTGAGAGTATCAGAGAATTATTCATAAGGTATGCGTCAGCAAATGCACTGCCCTACAAACAAGGGAGATAAATGTCGCCAAGAGTGTAGCTCAGGAACAAAGATCATTGCTCTCACCAGCAAAGTCACAGCTAAGAAACCTTAGCTTTGGGGTCGTATCATGTGGAGTAGGAGTTTACACATCCTTATGTCCAAAACAACAGTGAGAAGCTGACAGAATGGAAGAAAAATTTCTAGGGAGATTTTAAAGATGAAGTTTACTCCAAAATTCATCTGGAATGGTAGATACAAGGAAAGCCTAAGCTTCATCTTTCCTCTCCCCGACCAAAAACTGTGGGTCCCCCCTCTCACACACATATCCCACCCAATTGCATAGCATCCAGCCATTGTATTTCTTTGGCTTGTCTGTACCCTGTCTCTATCCAGCACTCTAATAGATACTTTTGCCTAATCATTTCATCATTACCTGTACCACGCCTGGATTGTACCAACACTCTTCGTTTCTTATGTGCCTGTGCATATGTGCATGCCTTGTGTGCATGAATGAACTCTGTTTTATTTCCCATCATGGCTGTCACTATGTTAAGAACACCACGTGTAGGTTTTCACATTGAGTTTGGAACCTGCTCTTCTATGCTTCACAGTCAGCTGTCTGCCCTTTTCCCACCTGTTTCTCCACCCTCCTTCTCCTTGGCTGTAATACCTTCCTTTCTTCCTTAATACAGCTCCTTTGCCATTTCCCCCAGTTGGTTTTATTTACCCTATAATCATTTTCTCCGTCAGTTAATAAATAGTGTGCTGTTTAGCTTTTTCCCTGTACACTGGGTAATGTGGTTTTGATGTGCTCTTTGTCATTCATCTAAGAACTGTTATTAAATAGCCTAGTAAGAGTGTCCCCTGTCTCAGAGAGTGCGTCCCTTCAGCACCAATGAAGGACTCCAGTGGGATTTGCCATTATTCTCCTCTGACTTGTCAGGCTCAATTTGTTCACACAGAGAATAAGTGTCGTAAAGTCTCTTGCAGTAAGTAATACAAACACAAGGCTCTTCCTGCTGTCTTCATGTATGGCTGAATATGCTGTCTGTCCCCTGCTCTCACCATTCTCTGATTGCGAGCAATGGCTTGAAGACAGTCGAAGCTTAGCTGGCTGTGAATTTTATTTTCCAGGATATCTTTGGCCAGTCTAGAATACAATGACCAAACCCTTGTCAATGGATTGATAACAAAAACGCCTTTTTTATTATATATATATTTCAAAGCCGCCACACTTTTAGTAGAGTCCAATTACACCCACAAATCAAACTGCTTCCTTCCCAGATCATATTGCAAGCTGATAACTTGATAACTATTGTTCTTAGACTTGTTAAATTTATACTTTGCTCAAGAGCTGCCTTAAAAGACAGCTTCTTTGGGAAGTGTCTATGCGTGTGCATGTGCATGTGCGTGTGCGTGTGCGTGTGCGTGTGCATGTGCGTGTGTGCGTGTGTGCACATGCGTGCGCGTGAACATTTGTGTGTTACCTGATTTTTTTAAAAGACAGTTTCCCTGGCTGGCCTCTGATGCCCAGGGACCCATCTGTTTATACTTTCCTATTGGTGAGAATCAAATGAATCTGACTATGCCTGGTTTTTCTGTGTGAATTCAGGTCTTCTTGTTTGCAAAGCAAAAAATTTACTGGTAGCTATTTTCCTAGCTCCATAACATCTTATGGTTATTAACAAAGAAATATATGCTCACCAAATAGGAATGATGAAATATAGATAATTAAAAGTAAAAGAAAATGACTTTCTAATCTCACCATTCTATAATTATAAATGTGCACCCGAGGCTATGTAATAATTTTTTGGATTGTGTATCTCTTATAGACTTTATCAGAACTTTAGAATCATTCATAAAACTATATAGCATGTTTAATATAATGGAACTTGGTTTCATGTTAATCCATATTGATCTGTTTTCATTTTATTAGCTAAAATACAATATTCTTGCATCAATGTAGTATGCTTTTCTATAATTGATTACTTATTCGTGGCCATTTAGTTTGTTTCAGACTTTACATTTTATGCACAAAATTGGAGATAACTCTTTATCACAGCTTTAATTTCCCTCTAATAGACTATTGAGTCAAAGAGACATGTTTGGGTCTCTCAAATATGTTTTGATAAACCACTAGCCCCAGTTTCTGCGGGCACCAGTAATTTTCATCTATCATTTGATGGTGTGTACCCATTTTCTCTTCAGTTGATATGTTTGAGTAAGTAGGGCTTTGGTGGCACAGAGACAGGACTAGACATGTTGGAAAGATGGGTAGCAGTGTCAAGTCTCACATCAGAAAGACTGTAACTGTTCCAGGCAGGCATCAGAAGCTTCCAGATAGTGACAGAACACTGTCCAGACTTCTCATCCTTTTCAGCCCTTTCTTGTTGTCCTTCTTGCCTGACCTCTTTATCTTCACTTTAGACCTCACATTGAACTGTCTGTCCCACCTCTGCATTTCATGTCACCTTTCTCAGCCTCTGCTTTGACATTTGCTGGTGGTGATTCTCCACCTGATTCTCAGCTTGAGTCATCTTCTCTAGAGAGAGGAATATTTCTAGGTGGTCACCTTCCAAGAAGTTAGGTTGTAGAAAACCCATGGGATAAGAAAGATGGGTTCTTCACAGTAATTAGGAAATAGAGCCATAAGCTGTGCTCTGGGGGAGCCTATTGTTAAGCCCTCAGAGAAATCCATCATAGTTTTTATTATCTCTTCAAGGAATCCAAGAACATGCTATCTTCAAGCTGTATTACACGGAAAATCAAAGCTTTAAATTACATTTACTCTCATTTTTTGCTTAGTTCCAATCTCTTAATTTTATTTCCTAATCCATAATTAGTAGGGGGAAGGCAATGTGCTTAGCTGGAGCAGAGACAACAGAGTATCTGATGACAGGGGAACTGATGCTCGAGGGGTACCTGACTACTTTCCCAACCCTCTACCCTTCCTAGTGAGATTACCCTTCCATGGTTTTGGGGGGAAACCATGGCAATCAGTTAACTTAAAGGACAATGTGGAGGTAACCTGGAATTACATCCAAAGAGCTTTCCCCAATCTGATCAATAAATTGCCTTTCACTTTCTTAGAGTCTTTATGTCAATGGATTGAATAAGAGGAATGAGCTGCAGGTAATAATAAAAGACTTTGCTCATTTGGGATGCAAGTTACAACTGATGTAACACTGGCATCCCTGAACGGATATTTACATGCATATACATAGACATGCATGTGTGCATAGGCATACATGTAGACATCGAGGCTACAGCTCGTGCCCATACCTTCTGCCCAGTGGCTAGAGTGGTTTAGAACTGTAAAGAAAAGAGGGGGCTAGTCAAAGAGAGGTGCATGGTAATCTCCTTGGTCAGGCTTTGGGATCAACCAATTGGCCAAGGTTGGTGATTTATTAGTTGGTAACAGCCACACTGAAGCGCTTAGCATTGATGGATATTTTTCTCATTACATTTCAAACATAGAAAATGGTCCTCTCTGAATGAAGAATCTGGGGACACTTTAGTCATTAGTCATACGAAACATTCTTTCTCTCCTGGTGTTACAGTCAGGGGGAAAATGGCAAGAACTAAAGTGTGTTCCTTGCTCAGAATTGCTTCCATAGAGAACAAAATGAAATGATTAAGGTTAGTACCTCTATTAGCTTGATGCTTTGCCTATTTTTCTATTTTCTATTTTGGTGGCCTCGTTATAGTCAAATCTTTAATTATGTGGGAACTAAGACTAATTGAACATGTGCTGTGGGTGCATAAGCCTACGCATTAACTGTCCAATGGGTCCCTATGGCACCTATAATAGAATCTAACTCTGCCATAGTGCAAGGGAGGTGCTCAGTGCCTGATCGTGGGACTGAATGGGATGAAGCAGTGAAACTTCAACCACACATAACTTAAGGCTCAGTAAACCCTAGGATACTTCAAAGAGATAATTTGACACTAGCTATGCCAGGGTCAGAAACATACTCAGTATTTGTCTTTTGAGTTCACCTGGTTGCAGTCTGGAACTAGTGTGGAATTACTCTCAGCAGCCAAATACAAACACGTTGGGCAACATGAAGAAAGCCCTTGGTTCTGTTGGGCACATCAGGCTGTCGACCTCCTAGAAGTGCCAATTGATTGGCAAAGTTGCCCGTTTCATTGACTTGTTTAATTGTCTGCTCATGGAGGTGAGTTCTCTCAGAGACTGTCTGGTCTGGTTCAGGGGAGGTAGCTGAAGTATCTGAGGGTTTTGTGGAAGCATATTCAGTAAAAGTGTTCACAAACTGGACTTTAAAGATGCTCTCTCTTGTCTTGTCTTATCTTGTCTCATCTAACACTCTGGAAACCACACATCCTCTATTAAACATTAATTGAATGAGCCAATGAACAAGTCTCAGATCACACCCAAATAAGCTCCAAATCACATCTAAATAAGCCATAATGATGTCTAAAGCATTTAGTATGTTTTTGGAGGTGATCTCATTCCATGTTGGTGGAGAACTTAAGTGTTTTTTCTGGTCCACCCCATACTTTTTTTTTTTTAACTAATCTATGTGTCTTAGATCTTGGAAGTAGTTTCTTATATATTTGTGACTGCTAAACTCAGCTAAAACCAAGCCAAAGCTCATCCCAAGCTCATTGAATTTGTGTGGTCTACACCCGTTGGGTTATTTTTCTAAGCAAAAGGAAGCCATTGATGACAACCCACTAATTTCAATATACCTTAAAGTATGGATTTTCCATAAACTCAGTAAACAGCCCAGCATATTTGTTTGGCTTTTACTTCTGAAAGTTATTAGCTCTTTCTGGCCATTTGCAGGTGTAAGCTCATTCCTAATTGTTTCATTTTTATTCGCACCCCAAACACAGTAAATCTTAATGGCTGTTGTGCTAACATTAAGCGGGAATGTGGTAGCTATAGAAAAAGTCTTTCAAACACATTAAATTTAGCAGCAATATAATAATGTTCACAAGCTGTTCATAAGAACCCATTTTGACTTTCAGAGAGTAATTGTGATGGGGCATTTATTAAAGGGACCCTCCAGATGGACACATTGTCCTCACCTCAAGTCATCGACATGACATGTTTTCTTTGTCCACCTCTGAGTCATTCAGAGCTGTGAAAATTCCCATCGTTCCAGATTAATTATAGAACTGGTGGAGAATGTGTTCTGCTGTTTGGCAGTATTGCCGGCACACTCTATTTGTTTACGGCACGTTGGGAGAGCCATTTTAATAAGGTCATATTTGCAATTTAAATGAACTTTAATATTTCTTGCAAAGTCTGGGCCTGCTTATTTATGCAAGGGGTGAACATGGCAGAAATTTATGGTTTAAAAATATGTTCTCCTGTTTTCTTTTCCAAATGGTGCATCTCAGGTGATAAACGTTTTCAACTATATTTAGAACTTTTTCCCATAGAAAAGGGCAGAAAAACCAAATCAGTGAAATAAATCATGGCTCTAAATGGGGTTGTTAATACTGCATTCTTGGTGTTTTTCCCATTAAAATTTTTACTCCAAAACCCCATGTATGCATTCGTGAGTAAATATCACTCGGTCATGATCAAATGGGGTGGATGCTTTGTTCTGTGCTGCTTATTGTAACACACAAGGAAAGAAGCAAAGCAAAACAAAAGAGAACAAAGAACGTTGCCTGAAATTTAGAGAGTACTTATTGAATTTGTTTAATCATACTTGATGAAAAGGGTTCAATTTTTCTAGGTGAGAAGGGCTTCAGAAAAATTCACTTATAATGTGTTAGGAACTTGCTTCTTGACTGAGTGAGAAAGATAGAAAGCCATTGTTGTCTTGTGCCTTGAACTCTGCTGCCCACTTTATAGACATGCTTTGTTGAAAATATAGTGAGTGATCAAACATGCCTTCAGCCACCTATGTTGAAACATCTGACCACATGGGAATAGCATGACTCTTTCATGTCTCTTAAACTTTCCTTCATTCACAGGGAATTCAGTCTTGAGCCTTTCTTCTGTCTTTATTTTCTCTGTGAGCAGTGCCATTATAGAGTAGATGGTTTTGTTTACTCCACTAGATACATTTGCAGCTCTAGTTTGTAAACAAGAATGAGACAAGCTATATAGTAGAAGTTTGCTGTTATCTTAAAAGAAACGAATTCATCTGCAGAGACAAAAATTCTTCAAGGGACTAAATATCAATGGAACGATTTTATTTTTTATTCGTTCTCTCCCTCCCTCCCTCCTCTCCTCCCCCTCCCTCCCTGCCTCCTTCTTTTCCTCCTTCCACGAGCACATGCTACATGTTTATCTACTGGTGTCAAAGAGGAACTAGGGATATATTTACAATTTGGAGGTTAGTAAGGGTACAGTTGCAGTGTGAGCCAGGGAATGGCTTTGTGCTCTGTCCAAGACCCTGCATGCAGCAGCCAGGGCTTGGAGGAAGTACAGGTTTCTTCACCCTAGCACTTGGCAGAGTGCAGGGCAGTGTGTAAATTTTGATATGCATTTTGAGTGCACTCAGGCTTGGCTATCCCTGGTATATCTTTGCAATTGAAAGCCTTGAAAGGTTGAGGATCTTTGCCCACAGGGATCTCAGCCAGCTCTGGGCAGTTGGCTCAAGCCTTGGAAGGATATAGAACTTTCTCCTGGGTAGAGACTGGAGCAGATACAACTTGAATAGTGTGGTGGGGTGGGGGTTGAGTGAGATGAAGAGCTGGTGAAGCTAGGCTTGGGGCATCAAGAGCATTTTCTTTGTTTTCTCTTTGGTCAAGGATGTCAGTTTAACTGACTTGGGAGTTTCCTCTTATTGAAGATAGTCCTATTTCTCAAAAATTCTGAACTTGGTACATTATGAGGAGTCTCATATCTCAGAATCAGTGAGGCTGTAGGCTCACCAGCTTGGGGCTGCAATGGCTGCTAGGAGGTACACTGGCCATAGGTTTGTATGGAAGCTCTAAGGATGGCTTTAATATTTCATTGTAGTTGGCTTCTGGAGGAAACTGAAGAATGTCTTGATGATGACAGTATGGCTATGTGGCAGATCACATAAGTGGTTCTACTCCAGAGGCCCAACTATGGTGTTCATCAGATGGAGTCCTCTTTTTATGGATTCATATGAGGTAATATTTTAAAAATCAAAATAGTATATGTTCAAATGGAGTAATATCCCCTAACTATTTCTATTGATTAAGATTTGAACTTACTTTGATTTTTTAATATGGGCTCTGAAGTTGTTTTTTCAGTCCTAGGAAATTCAATGCTGTTTTTCTCTTGTCTTTATTTTTTTCTTCTTTCAATGAGAGTAGAAGTGCTCAGTTCATTTCCTATTTGAAGCTCCTGTTCATGTTCTTCAACTCTTTACAGTGCTTTGTGTATTCTGGATGGTTCTCTCAGCAGTGCCAGGTTCATTAATCTGCTGTTTAATTTGCACCATGCATCTTCTAATACATGAATGCCTGCATTTTTTCCTTTTACTCTCTTATTGGATTACATTAAAAATTCCATTATTTTAAAGCCTAGTTTCCTGTCCTGATATTAATGCTCTTAATATTTCTTTTGTCCTCTTTAATGATTTTATGCATACCACATTTTAGGAATTTGGGTATAGTTGGCATTTCTAATTCTTTGAATGCCAGTTCTATTTCTATTTACCGTTTGTTCTAACTACTGGCTCTACTTAGGATGGCATAGGCTTTCGGTGGCTTTTAAGCTTTTGTGTAGGAATGCACATCTGAGCATGCGTAGTACTAAAGTTGACATCGTTTATTTCTTGATGGTCAAAGCCTCTCCATGCTTTTAATGAGGCAGGCCCTCAGTAATTGAGTCATTGGCTAAGAGCTCAACTAGCCAGCCAGCTGTCTCCAGAGGCCCTTGTCTCTGCTGCTTGATTGCTAGCATCATAAGCAGCCCCGATGCCTGCATTTATTTTATAAGAGGTCCAGGATTTTAATTCACATCCTCATGCTTGCGTGGCAACTGCTTTATCCACTGAATCATCTCCAAGCTCCTGAGTTTCAAACTGTGAAGGTGAGCCTAGTCTTCAATGGAGGACTTGCTTTCCTGTGGTAGTCCTATTTGGGTGCTGTGATAACCTCCTTTTAGAATGGATGTGTATTTTTCCCCTAAGGGACAGAGACAGTTCACTGTTACATAACCAGAAACTTTTCTCTGCAACAGACAAAATTACAGAAAACCACAACCAAACCAAATTTGGAGTTGTGGAGCTCGGTCTCAATGGGCACATCAGCAAAACACCCTCCCACCTAAGGCTCAGGGAACATGGAGAAAAAGGAGGCAGAAAGATTGTAGGAGCCAGAGCATCAGGGAGTTTGTCATGAGGTTGTGTCTTCTACTAATGTCAGAAGCTTCACCCATAACGTCTCATCAACATGGCTGCCTGAACATGAGTCTAACGAGGACAACAGCAGTAGACATGCCAAAATAGACAGGGAAATGACCAAGAAACCCTAACCCTACACAGAGCTGCAGACACTAAAGAGTGCTCAGTTTGAAAGAGAGCAAAGAAGGAACAGTCTGAAGGAAAAAAAAAGGGAAAGGAAATGATATAATTATAACCTCAAAATTAAAGAAAATGGAGAAAGGCATTTTCCATTCCAAAGTAATAAAAATGAATACATTTTCTTTCTTCATGTAGGGAAACTTTGGCTTGGCAAAATCTCTCAGTGCTTGCTGCCCAAACCTGACAACCTAAGTTTGATTTCCAAGACCTAGATATAAAATGGAGGGAGAGAAATAACTCTTCACCGTTGTCTTCTGACCTTTACATAGATGCCTGCTACCCAGTTCCATAGATGCCATTCAGCTCCACATATACTCCCACCATATACATACACAATAATAATAATTTTTTAAGTTAAAAAAAAACTGATTTGTGACCTGTTTGATGCTAGCTTCCCAGCTTCTGTGTTCTGAACCATGCAAATTTAGGTTCCATGCCTGCTTCAGAATCAGCTAGGTACTTTGCTCACAAAAGACATTTTACTGTACCCAGAAATATGAGGTGGTGACCAAAAGTCCTTTGATAATTAATATTTCCTCACCTGGTTTTGTCTTTGGTTCTCTGGTACATGAATCCTTCCCTATGTTTAAGGCAACTTATAGGACATCTTCTCATCACACCACTGAGCCTGTTGGTGTTGCCTCCAACATCAGGGATGCCATCTCCTCTCCTCCAAGGTATCTGGTACCTACACAGTCTTTATATGCAGATTGGACACTATTTCTCCTGGAACTCTTCATTTGACTCTCTAGTCTAGTCAGTCTAGTCCTTCCCCAGAATCCTATGTGTGTGTCTCTTATACTCCTTGCCATAATGTATTCTAATGATTCTCTTGCCTGTCACCTCTACCACTTCCCACATTTTCATACCACATGGCAGAACAGAGGTAATTAATGAAAAAGCCCAGTCTGACTCATTTCTGCATCCTATTGTTGGTTTATAGCATTTTTCTCTCCATTGTCTCCCCCTAAAACTTTAAGTTAATGTTAGTCTTGCATCCAGGTATGGAAGATCGTCCCTGTAATATCAGTCTTACATCCAGGTATGAGAGTTCTCTGTAATCCTTGCACCTTGGAGGTAGGAGATAACCCAGATACTTAGTGGGACTGGTATAAACTCTGGAAGGGGAAGAAAAGATTCTTGATTTCAAACATATTGCTTTAGAAGTGTTTGCTGATGAATATAGTAAGAAATCATTGGAAAATGGGAAAATCAGAAGCCAGGAGAGAAGATGAAGCCAGGCAGTAGTTACATGCACGAAAGTGTAAAACCACAGAGAAAGAAGAGATTCTTCAACTGATTCACACTGTATAAGAAGAAATGGGATGAGACTGGGTTTAGGGGTAGATTAAAGCAGAACAGCAGACAGTGGGACAGAGAAGTGTACATAAGGACACCAGAGGAGAACCATAGGACAGTGTTCTGCTGGAAGACAAGTAGGGAGAGACAGGCAATAATAGACATGGTTCGCCTGGGTGCAGTGCTACATGTGCTGATTTCAGACCCCATTGGTTAACTCTGAGTGAGGTTGAAGGCAGAACTGATTTGACCTGTCCTTGTGGCATGATTGACTCCCTAGTGGCGTCTCCCATGGCAGAGAGCCATAAAATTATACATTCATGAATGAATTCACAAAGAGCATAAAGAACAGTGTTACACAGCATTTGGAAAAGTTGCTCAATAGGTCAAGTCCAAAGATGGAATGCGTGTAATTAAATTACACCATCCTTGAAGGCATTTATGCTTTTGAAATTAAGTCAGACTCAGCCTGATAGTCAAGGCCTTTCAACTTTGAGATCAATTTATTTACCTTATTATCACTCATTTATATCCATTCAAGAAGCTTCCATCAACATGGATCACACGTTTTCTGACTGTAAAGCTTACAACACTACTTGAATTTATGGATTACCCCTTTTTAATGCCACCTCCTTCATGAAGCCTTCATAGAGTCCCCAGACCATTTACAAATCTCTTCATACTCTGAGTTCCAATGGTCTCTTATTTGCAGTAATAATTTTATTTTATTAGGCAGCGTATTTCTGCTTTTCTACATTTATATGTTATAATTTATAACCCTTCCTACTCTAGTTCTCACTCTCTGGAGGGTTGACACCAAACTAACTTCATCTTTGGTGCCTTAACTTGTCTAGTATTATGTCTTGGCTACAGAGGTTTGATACACATTTGAAAAACAAAGGAAGGAATGTTACATAGCATCAAAAATTACCATGGGGACATTACTATGTTGAGGCTAAAGATATGTGCTCTATTAGGACTAAAGATTTGGGTTTCAAGTGAAAGCCAAATTTGAATGAAGGTGACTCCATGAAGACTTTCTTGGGATCTGCCTTAGAGGTTCAGTCAACATAAACGCAAATAAAATGCATCCTAGGTAGCCAGAGGCAGAGAACACGAACACACACACACACACACACACACACACACACACACACACACACACCCTTTTAATGACAAATTCAACTTATCTCAATATCTCCCAGTGATAGGGTCAGGACTCAGGGTTTCAAGTTACACATAGTTAAGAAAATTGTAGCAGGATATTCCCTCTCCACTCCCCCCGCTACACTTTACAATAAAGCTTGGTAATTTGGGAGGAGCTAATGTGGCAGGAGTGAAGAGAGAGAAGAGAGGAAGAGGAAAAGGAAGAGGAAGAGCTAGGAGAGGGAGGGGAGATGTAACAGCCATGGAGAACTACAGATGCATCAAGAACAGTCCTGGGTAACAAATTTTATCTAAGGTTAGGTATTGGGTAACAACTCTAATTGTGTGGGCATCTTGTTAATTGAACATTTCCAAATATATAAATATTGGATAATATTTAAGCAATGAGAGTCTTCATTCTACCGGGTACCTCGGGCATGGTGGGTATTCTGGGGTTCAGCCAAGCTTTGTGGAGACAGCATGGTAGATTGGCAGAGCCATCTCCCAGGCTGGTGTCTCGTGGGTGCCAGGGCTGTTTATGGCTGGCCGGAGCCTCACCTATGGCTCCTTCCAGTTGTGGTGTGCTTGGCTCTGGCCAGGGAACTTGGTGGCCTGAGCTAAGTAGAGCCTCCGCAGCATAGATAGTCAGTCCGCGCAGTGGCATTTTTAAACTATTACCTACAACAGAAAATAAATGTGATGGATAATTTCATGTGTCAGTTTGTTTGAGTTATTATAGAATGACCAGGTTAAACGTTACTCCTGGGTATTCCTGTGTGATTAGTCCACCATTTGAAGTGGCAGACTCAGTGAAGTCGATCTGTCTTCCCTATGTAGATGGGTATCGTCCAGTCCACTGAGGGCCTCGATGGAACAGAGTGTAGAGTCAGGGAGAACTGTCCCTTGGATTGGAATTTATACCATCACCTCCTCTGGCTTGGAGAACTTCAGACTCACACCAGCTGGAACTGCATTCACTGGAGCTGCACCATTGGCTATGGTGGATCTCCAGTTTGTAGATCTTCAGGCTGTCTAGCCTCTACCACTATGAACTTAGATTCTCCATGTTCTATTTTGTTTACTACCCCCTTGCCATTGGCTCATGGTTCTGTTTCCCTAGAACACACTATTATTACACCACCTTAGTCAGAAAAGTATTAAGGGCACTGCTCCCAAGTGCCTGCTGTGGTCTGATCTCAGCTGGACTATATTGGGAACCTCTCATCTTGTATCCAACAAGAAGAGTCAGTCAGCAGCCAAGTGCTCACATAAGTACCTTGGAGATGTGACCTGCATCATTTCAGTGTTTATTGGGAAGTCGGTGGAGCCCTACCAAGGTTCACCTGAGTCTTATGCTCTAAGTCCTGGTTACACTGTTTCTCCTTCTGAGTTTCTCCAACAGTTCCACTGTTGTCTTTTTTTTTTACTTGTAAGCATTTTCTCCCTCTTATTTTCTCCTACTCAAATATTAATATAAAAAGGGAAATTTGGGATAGAAGTTGTGAGTATTCCTCTTTGTATCTAATCTGTCAAATAATGTCTCATTAATGACATCGAAGCTAAAGCATCGTAGGCAGGGACATACGAGAAAGAAGTTGAGAAAAACAAAGTGTTGCATGCATCTAGTTTTTCGGGCACACTATTAGTTTTAAAGAGGTGATGCGCAGTTCCAACCATTATCCTTTGTATGTGTTTGTATTTCTCAGGCATACAGCATCCGAGATGTGATAGCTGGCAGTGTAGGCTACTTCGTGCTGGAAATTATTTTACTTAGGGATGAATGGATGAGGAAGTATCAGAATGGAGGGACAAATATAAGGAAGTTTTGAAAACCAGGTTTTGCCCATAATCATCAAAACACGTTCATTGTCTGAATGGGTGACAACTAATTCTAGTTTACAGGGTGATAGGTCAGAGTTTCGGGAACCTCCTGGTCTGTTTGTTTGTTTGTTTGTTTGTTTTGTTTTGTTTTTAACAAAAGCTGTCAGATGGAAAGAGAAAAAGAATTGCTTTTTCAATGATATATTTGCAGAGATCACAGGACTTTAGCTCAGCAGCAAATATGCTCTCCTATCTTTTCCAAAGAGGAACGCTTCCTGAGATTACCTCTAGGAAGTTTAAGTGTATGAAGAAAAACAGCCCCGGATATCTAAGAAGTAATGGAATCATGAGTGAATAAGCAGCTTGGTTTCACCACAAATAAATCATCCAAGACTGATCTGGAAGCTGTTTAAAATTCACAGCGGAGGGGAACAGAGTCATTGCAATACATCTTGATTTGGGGAATGCATTTGATACCACATCACGAAATTATACTTATAAAATTAATTGACACTGGCTTGGATATGAGCACTGTCACAGGGATTGATAATTTCCAGGGGATCTGTAAACAAGGCATGGTGATGAATAGTGTGCTATCCAGCGAGGGGTAGTTGATTAGTAGGGGTGCCACGGAGATTGCTGCTAAGCCTGATCATATGCAACAATGTTATTAATGGCTTCTAAGAGAAAGTAAAGAGAATGTTAATGAAATTTGCAAATTATACAAACCAGGGTGGTGCTGGCATAAATCCAATAAGAATGATGGATAGAATTTACTCTGAGAGATATAGACAGATTCAATATATGGGTAATAAACAGAAAAATGAAATTCGCTTTCAAAAATGCAAAGTAGGGTAGATCAAGGGACAAAACAAAAGAAAAACATATCTATAAGGGCATTAAGAACTTAATTTGCATAGTGTTTCAGGTCTTTTTAGTCAGCTACCAACCTATCTTTCTCTACTCTGAGTTGTTGGTTTCTTCTACTTATTGCTGCCCACCTGTGCCATTCTATGAAAATCTCCCCGAATGATCTGGCCTCTTTACAGATCTATGATTTTTTATTTCTATCAGTAAAAGTTGACATTGTTTTCATTATCTATCCTCTTTGCCTCTACAGACGGTAGGGAACTAACTCTACTGTGTGGCTACCTTAGCAAATAATTGTATTAGGACTCTAGTTTCCTTGAACTCTGAATTCTTGCCCTGGATAGGGGAAAGGTGACTGGCTGAGCACATGGATTTAGGGATCAAACAGAATGAGGAGTGCAGGCCAAGCCCCACACCAACCAACTATGAGTTATATGAATTCTTGAGGTCTTTTCCAACCTCACTTGCTCCACTAATAACAAGGTCATTATTGTGAGAATTCAACAACCATTCTGTTTTGCAAAGGTCTTATGAGCTAGTTTTTACTCTTCATTGTCGATGAGCTTAATAGTAACCTTTGCTTAAGTTTTTTTCAATTTCTTCATTCGTGAACTATTTGAGAACAAGACATTTGTCCCCAATTTTGTATATTTCTCCTGGAGTTCAGTGAGGCTTTCAGGGAACTACTGGGTAGCACACAAACATAGTTATTTCTGCAGCCTGTAGACCATTTCCTTTTGCTGTACAGATTTTGTGTTTTGTAGGGAAATGGAGAAGTGAGACAATTAAAATACACTCTCAATGCTTTTCACAGATGGTAGGGGAATGCACATGGCATTTCTACCTCAGACCTACGCGTTGCTTCCAACAGCCAGCAGAAGGTTTCCGATGTCTCTCTTGAAGTCTGGTGACATCATGTCTGCAGCAGTATGGGGATATATGAGCCAGATGTAGCCATATGGTCACAGGTGAGAATAAAGACAAAAGCCAGGTAGAATGGTCACAGGACCATCTAACTTGATTTATAACGAAAAGCTTTGGAGGAAGTATAATGACATTCACACAATACTTGTAATTACCTAATACATGGCACCCCGAGGAAGGCCATAACAATTTGTAATGCGTGGAATCAATAGTTCGAATAACAAAGTGAAAGAAGAACTTGAAATAATTATTTCTTCAGGCTGGTGTTACTTTATTTCTCTGGGTCTGGAATAGTCATCTTGAGTGTGGGCTTGGCTCGCACATGTGTGGGCTTTCTTATTTTGAAGCAGTAGGAAGATTTCTGTCATTCATTCTCTAAGCTACGATACGTGTTGTCTGACATGCAGATACGCTAGAAACTTCCCAGCATGTGTTCCCACATACTTGCCAGAAAGGTTCTATTCATCAGTTCTTTTTGTTAAGTAACAAACATCTCAGCTGAGGCTGTTTGGCAGGCATGAGTCTGCAGTGCCATACAGTTTGACTAATCTACACTAACTTATGGCTAGGGTGGACTCTAGTTGGGTTTGAGTAAACTCCTGTGGGTCCTGAGACAGGCTCTCCGTGGGAGAGATCACAAGACTACAAAAGATAAAGCCAAACCATGGAAGCCTATTTTGAATCTTGGCTTACATCATCATTATGAATAGCTATTGGCCAAAGTGTATTACATGGCCCCGTTCAATATCAGAGAGACAAGGAGGTATGCTCAGTTTACATCATAGATAACGTAAAAGTCACATGCAAAGTACATGTGATTGTGTGATGGCAAAGACTGAAGAATCGTGAGCAGAAACTTCATCCTTAGAACTAACCTCTAGTTCCCTTCTGTTGCTCATACTCAGTCAGCAAATAATGACTGTCCACTTCTCATCCCAGACCAACCATTTTCACCATTTCTCATCAGATCTCTAGATGTAACTACTTCTTGAGCCTTTGATGTCTCGATTCTCTAGCTAGTACAACCCTGGCTTGCCCTCCCTAATGTCTTATCTGTACAACATGAGAAGTACTTGTAATCCAAAGACCCTTCTGTTAGTGCCCATGTGGTTCTCTATGGATGCAGACATTAGTGCTAGAAAGCAGTTTTCATTTCTCATTGCTCTACTAAACCCTGCTTGCCTTAGAGAAAGAAGGAACATACTTTAAGAGCAAGTCTCTAGGCTTTTTTTTCCCCCAGAAGAATCTGGCACTAAAATAAATTTTCTTCTTCCCAATATAGTTCTGGGCTGATTTCTATGAAAGGTAGTTTTATTTCAAGTGTGATTGTGGAATTAAAGTAGGGCATAGATTGGGGAAGGAGGAGGAAGAAGAAGAGGAAGAGTGGCAAGAAGAAGAAGAAGAGGAAGGGGAAGAAGAAGAGGAGGAGGAAGAGGAGGAGGAGGAGAAGAGGAAGAAAAAGAGAAATAGGAAGAGGAGAAGAATCAGTATTTCAGATGCACTGAGTAGTATTTGGAAATGCAAAGACATTTCAGAGTTCATAAAATGTTAACTTCTGAAAAGTAAATATGTATAGCCTACTGTAATGGGGGAGAGAAGGGACATAAAAAGTGGTTCAGCATGCAGCCAGAGGGAAGGCAAACCTGTTTGTGTCCAGCTCCCAGGCATGCCATTAGCCCTGGGGATCTTTCCAAACTGATGGCCTTCTTTTAATACCATCAGTGGAGGCTGTGTACCTCCACTGTGTCTTCGCTCTGCTTCTTGATATACTGTGTAGTTTCCTCTCCTCGGGACCTTCGAATTCACACCCATATACCCTTCCTAACTTTTCCCGGTTGGCTTCTTCTTATCTTTTGTAGATATTTTTTCAATAACTATCAAATCCGTATTTGCTTCTGTCCTGTGTTCTGTCAGGTATCGATATTTTTTTTTTAATGCCCCATAACTTCCTCCTGGGGTCAGAAATCGAGAGGATGAAGAGGGGTCAGGACTTTACTCAGTTTTGTGGGTAGGCCACGTACCTTTGAAGGTTCTCTCAAGAGGAGACTTCCTGCGAGCACAGCCTCCTCCTTGTCTTGCCATAGTTGGAATGAGGCAGGCGAGAGAATCTATAGGATGTGGGGCATATGGAAGGTCCTTGTGTCATCAGGGGGAATTATTACAGGCTCTCTGTCTGTCTTTGTCTCCATCTCTGTCCGTCTGTCGGTCTGTCCATCTGTCTGTCTCTGTGTCTGTGCCTCTCTAAGTCTCTGTCTGTCTGTCGGTGTGCCTACGCCCCACCCTTACAACACAGAGAGAGGGAGGGAGGGACGGAAGGAGAGAGAGAAAGAGAGGGAGGGAGGGAGAGTGACCCCCCACCCCCGCGCACCCACGTTTTGTGGACTGAACCCAGAGCCTCACACATGCTCAATAAGTGCCACAACATTCACTGAACTACACGCTACACCATCAGCTTATCCCTTTCTCTTTGTATGTCCTTTGGGTAATTGTTTCAGGTATTTCACTGAGGTAGCCGAGCACCCACTTCCATGTTCCTGTTGCCCTTTTAGGTTGGTAAAGTTTCTTAACTATTTCCAGCTTTTTTTTCCTCCAAGTCCCCAAACTTGATTCCTTGCTGGAGTCTCTCTAATAGTTTTATAGTGAATAATTTCCCTCTCAGGTTTACTTAGTCACTGTTTCAATTTTCTGTTTCCTTCCTGAAGGACCCTAATTAACACAGTACCCATTTAAATATGTTGTTACATTCCCCTTAGCTAATTTTCTCTCCTTGCGTGCAGGCACACAGTTATATAATTTGCTTGCCTGTTACTTTATACCTGGACTTTTGCACCTGTGAATTTTGCTAGAACAGGGAACAGAACTCATTTTATTTATCACAGTAGAGTCTTCTTCACATGGAATTATGTGTCTGGCTCAGAAATATTTAGCGTATGGAGTGTAAATGCAAATGTTGGTTAACAAGGCACCGATGGGATACCTTGGAAATAATTGTCTTTATCTGAGCAGTTGCTGTTTGTGGGGGGCTGTGCCCGTGCCTAATGTCACTTATGATTCCCTATGGATACACATGACTAACATGTCTGAAGCTAGACAGAAGGCAGAAACCTGGGGTTAAACACTTTTCCAGGAGACGCTGGTAGTAGATGATGACTCCAGGATTTGAACACCTTTCTGCCTGACTCCACTTGCTGTGCTTTGAGTGTTCACATTAACCTAACTGATTGGACACTGCAAACTTATATAGGGATTCCTAGACACAGTCGGTTGGTCTTTCACTTGGTTGTAATATAGACTGGAACTGGTAGCTGAATCAAGTTCTCCAGCCACCCTGCCCCTGGGGCAGATGAATAAGGTCCAGGAGAACTCCTCCTTGATTCCTTATTTCCTTAAATGAATAGAGCTTGACTCGAGTCTGTGGTAGGCAGGGTGGCTATTCTCACTCGGCAGATTCTGCCTCCCTGTGCCTGTGTGTATCACAATCTGCTCTTATGTATATCAAGGTGTGAAAGGAGGTTAATTTCATACTAAGCAGAACACCTGTCAAAAAATTACAGCCTTAGGTTTACAAAGCCCCAGTCTCTCTTTGATTATTGCTGTAACTCGCACAGGCAGAAGATAATCTCTAAATTATACAGGACTTCATGATTAAAATATTTTGCCACCCCCTTTTTTTAATAGCTCAAAAAGGAAGGGTATATGACTTTGGGGGCTCCGTGTAAAATTAAGTGCTAACAGAGCCAGAGAGGAATATAATAAATATGCAAAAAGGGACTAAAATAAGCATTTCTAATAGGTCCATCCCATAAGAAGATTCTGTGTGTGAAATTGAAAGACTTTCTAGGGAAAGTCTTTGGCCCATTTGCTTTTAAATTCACTTTTTATGTTCTTTTGTTACAAAAAAATGTTTTAAGCCCCATTATCTTCTTGCAGTAGAACACGATCAAAGAAACTGTTCTTTGAGCTATGGAGTTTCTGGAAAGTTGGCCTGCAGAAAACCCTTGCAGAGGGCAGGGACTTACCGAGTCTCCTGTCAGTCCAGGCTTGGGGTAGGAAGCATCTTTGTTCAGATTTTTCCTCCAAAGACCAAGGCTTTAGCTATTCCCAGACATAATCTATCAATGAAAAGAACTCAGAAATATTTATGGAGGCCATCTGGGTTAGGCCTAGCAGTCGAGAGAATGAAGAATAGCAACAGACCCAAAGGAATTTTTAAGTTAGCTGAGGAGTCCAGACACTCATCTATGGTAATTGGTAGTGTGGGGTAGTTGGATCAAAGAAGAGAATCTGGAGAATTCTAAAATCAAGAGTGGATGGCCACAAGAGTGACCTCTGCACATGTGAGGTTAGCATGCCTACTGGTAACCAGATAACCCAGATTACCAGAAAGGAGTTGGGGGAGGAGTGGGTTTCTGAAACAATAGAATATTATTGGCAAAGATTTGGAGTCTCATTTACTCACCCAGAAATAGGTCCTGGTTGGGATGAGGCAGCGGACAGCTTGGGAAGTGTGTTCCCTGTCGATTTAAACTCTGAGAATACCTTGGCTGCTCATAGACTAACTTCCTTGGTTTTCCCTCAACTCTCAATTCAGATATTAAGAGAGTTGTCCAGAAGAGATGGGGAGAATGAAAAGGCTTTTTCCATCTCAGCATATTTTATCTGTTCCAAAAAAAAAGCTTGGAAAGTTTGCACCTCTTAGCTCTCCTTGCTCAAGATTTATCATACTGGTGAAATGACTCCCTCAGAGAGGTAAACTCATAGACATTTTTTTTTTTTTTAAAAAAATAAAAAACATATTATAGAGGGATTTTGGTAACTTTGTCTTTTCAGTGGCTTTGACAGCTTAAGAGGTTTTATGGATTTATTTAGAGTTTTCTTCATTATAATGCAAACATTAAAGTTTTAAAAAGTGCCTTAGACTACTTAAACGTTTCTTAAAACAATATTTAACGGGTATTATGAATCTTGTTGTGTCTGAAATTGAGTTATGTAATAGAAAAGTTGGTAAACAGACTGGACTGTTGGCAAATACATCTTTGTTTCATTTCACATCATTTGTGAGCCAGGTTGATTTTTGGCTCTTGTGAAACAGATTACATTCACATGGCAAAACACAAATGAGCTAATAGAACTCCTATGTTTGTTATCTCACACACTATGGGCTGAATAGTTACAGATAATACTTTGCTAAAGTTTGCCTATTTTCTTTTTCTTTCTCCCTAGAAGCAAGGGAGTCAGAAAATAATGATGTATTAAGTACCTTCTACCTGCTTGATGCTCAGGGTTTGCATGAGCTTTCTTGTTTAGTTGGTAATATTACACTCGAGGTAGCTATCACTTCTGTTATCTACAAAATGGAATAATAGTGCCTGTGTTTCTCAGATACTAGTAGGCTATAGCCAGACAATACTTGTATAGTACACGGCTTAATATCTTCCTCATAGGAATCACTAGAAGGCAAGATAAAGAGGCCCCCAAAAAATCATAATATTTGTGAGTAAGACAAGGAAATTAGTTTACTTTTTTTTTGCATGAATACGCTTGTATTCCAAGTCTTCTTATAAATTTAGGCAGATTTTAATTTGATTTTAATAAATTCAAATTTAAACAAAGCAGAACCCCTACCTAAATCTTGGTTTCCAATAATGTTCTATGATGAAAGGACCCAGAACTCTTTGGATAAGTGGCTGATTCTAGGGTTCAGAGGAAATACTCAGGATAAGTTCAGATCATTTTGTTCTTCCAAAAAGAAAATTCTTAAAAATTGAAGCAAAGTAAAGTAGAACACCATAGTGATAGGATATGTCTAAGAGACACAGTAGACACAGTGAAAGACTCCCCATTCCCAAGGACTATGAACAGCCGAACAGAAAAGGGGAATGTAGATTATAGCCCCAAGTTTAAAATAAATATTTTTGAGTCCACGCTGATACAATACATGGATGAGTATCAGATAGGAAAGAAGAGACAAATGACCAGTACAGAAGAATCCACTTCCCTTATGGAACTTCTAATTCCTCAAGGAGGTGGAATGTAAAGTTCCCACTCTGTAAGTGTTGGTTGAGCATCATGGCTTTTTTTCCAAAGTGAATAATACACTAGTAGTAAGAAAAGAGGAATTTTGTAGAGGAAACTTGAGAGGCATGGTCTCAGCCAGGGTTAGAGTAAAACATGTGGAAAGAGGTCACTTCATCTCTGTGAGATTCCTCCCAAGAAACCATAAGCTCTGGCTAATCATGAGGACACCAACCAGAATTCCATCTTAGGGATGGTTTACAAAATGCTTGGTCAGTACAATTCAAAACGCTTCAAAGACAAGTGGAAGTTTAAGAATATGTCAAAGAAGCATTAAGAAGACATGATTAAATGTAGCCTGGTACCCCAGGTAGGATCCTGGAGAAGAAGCTATAAAGTAGGTACTAACTAGGAGCCTCTTCATAAAGTATAGATATTAGCAAGTCAGTAATATTATGTCCTTAATTACAATGAATGAATCACACTACTACAAAAGTTTAATAATAGAAAAAAACTGGACACAGCAAATAGGAACAACTTCCATCAAATTAAATTTGACAAGAATTTAATTGGGTTAGGAAAGATTTTTTGGATTGGGGAAATGAGATCAAATTACAAGGACTCCAATTTACAGCATGGTATGACGAATGTCATGGGTAGAAAACAGACAGTGATGTAGAGGAAATGGAAATTAGATCCAGAGAATATTATTCAGAAACTTGCTGTAATTCTTGAAACTCACATTCTGGAAGGGATCAAGCAAGACCTTGAACCCAGAGCTCATTATTTTTTTTTTGAAAATAGTTTGAGATCAATGAAGCCAGAAACATGTGGAACAAGAAAGCAGATAATTAATTACTTTTTTATGTTCTGATGTTTTATGTTTGTTTTTCAAAAAGGAATCATATATATTGTATATAATACACAATACATGATACAATGTATGATATAGGATATGAAATATAGGATATAGAATATAGAACATAGAATATAAAATATAATATATAAACATAAAAAATAGAAAGGAACTGGACAAAGGCTAGAGAACAAATTCCCTCAAATTCCCTCAAATTAAATTTAACATGAGTTTAATTGGACAAAGAAAGACTTATGGATTGGGCAATCCACAATATACACATTATAAATATATATAATATATTATATTTTCAACATTTAACATTATATATTTATAAGTATAAATTATATATAAATTTATATATTATAATATAATGTATCATATTATAATATGTTATATGTATAATGTTAAATAACTTATTAGGGCTGTGCTGAAAAGAACAAAAAACTTTGAGCTAATGGGTACTGTGGTCAAAGCATGCTTCAGTATGAAGACATTTGGGAGTAGGAAGGGGGTGGTGATGGTTTGAGAGTTACCTTAGTAACCTGGGCTGTTGCTGTAAATAAATACCTTCTTCAAGAAACATAGGAAAGGCAGGAAAGATTTATTTTGTCTCACAGTTTGAGGGTACAGTTCATCATAGCTGGGACATCAAGATAATAGTTATTAGAAGCATCTGGTCACATTGTATCTGAAACCAGAAAGCAAAGAACAATGAGAACATACTTGTCACCATCTAGCTTTCTCCTTTTTATGCAGTCCAGGACATCGGCTCAGGACATGATGACAGCAATGTTCAGGGTGAGTCTTCTGCTTCAATGGACTTAGTCAAGATAATCTTCACAGAAGTGATTAGAGGCTAACTATTCTGACTGATCTTCAGTTTTGCCCAAAGGCTTATCCCCTAGTGGTCATGTTGATAATCAACAATAACCACTAACTATTAAATTATGTATCATTTGGGTAAAACAAACCCAAAACTCTAGGATAGGATGCTAGTCTTGAAAAGGGGAAGGAAGAATGAGCGTGTCATTAGAGATGTCATTAGACAGAAAGCAGTACTGGATTGAGACAAGAAGAGAAGGAAAGTCACACACAAGTGTAAGAAATATACATAGGAAAAATGAAAGGCATTTAAAAGAAATATGAATCAAACAGGAAGCATAGTTATAGGGGATAGTGAATTCATTTGTAGATTGGTTGAAGATTGTGCTGTTGAGACGTTCAGACTGGGTGGTGCTATTGACATATGATGCTCACACTGGGTCTTGGGATTGAAACTGGAAATACAAATTAGGGGTGATAATTTGGGACAGTTATAGAGATACTGTCTGAGGTTGAATGAGCAGGGCAGAGAAGAAAAGAAATCAGGATACAAACATATGAGATGCTCAAGATCAGGACTAGGTACCCAGGAGCAAGAATTTCATGTCATATTTATGGTCTTTCACTCTATCCCTCTCGTCATGCCAGAATTGAGCACAAAAATAACTCTTCCAGATATCTTGGTAAGAGTAGCTCTCTGGCCCTAGAATTACCAGAAAGTACAGTCCTCTAGTGAATGATTTGTGTTGACTCTCCAACTGCCAACCAGAAGATTATTCTAAGGAGGAGTCCCATATGGGGTGACAAATTGTGGTGTTAATGAGATCTCTGTGAATGACTGGGGATTCCAGATTCTGGAAGAATTGAAGAATCATATTCGTATAGTTGGCAGGGAAAGTTTTAACTCAAAAGAGAAGAAGCTGGTGGTGTATATGATATAACGAAACGACAGATATAAACAAGGTGACTCATGAGCCTAGAGTCCCTTCCCAGGGTTCTTTCTTAGGAATTTAAATAGAAGTGATTCCATGGGAAAAGACTTCTGGGTCCTTATCCTGATTGACAGATGGACTGTTATATGTAGCGTTGGATTATCTGCCTGTGTCAGGGCCACCTGTCTCATAATTTTAATCATATATGTATGTCTCTTTATACATATATAAGAGCTGGTAAATAGAGGCTTTACTATGACAGGTCACTTCAATTACAGACTCATCCTCACTATGCTTGCACCAACTACTGGTTTAAACTGGCCTTGTAAGGTGGTTATCAACTTGACACAGCTTACAATTACCAGAAAGAAAGTTTCAATAAGGAATTTTCTATATTGTGTTAACCTGTGGGCGTATCTTTGGGGGATTGCCTTAAGTTGAGGAGTGGGGGGAGCCAATCCACCAAGGGTGACACTATTCCCTAACAGGGAGTCCTGAATGAAGTATATAAGAGTGGAGAAATGGAGCCGAGTACAATTAAGCAAGAAACAAGAATGCTTGATCCATTTCTCTCTGCTTTTAACTGTGGTGTGGTGTGATAAACTTCTTTGAGCTCCTGTCAGCTTGACTTCCATGCTGCAATGGACTGTAGCCTAGAATTATTAGTGGAAGTAAACCCCTCCCTTCACTAAATTGCTTTTTGTCAGAATATTCTATCACAGCAACAATGGTGAAGGTGAAAGTAGAACCCCTCATTCTCCTTCTAATGAGAAATGCCTGACCACAGATTACCTCAAGGGAGGTGGAAACTGAGCATTGTCTTACTGGTTAGGGACAGTCACACTATTTCAAAGGAAGGTACCTAGGGGTGGTATTCTGTGAGATGTTCCTCTGCTTACCTGCTTCTGTGTGACCAAATATCTTTGCCATGCAAATCAGGACACTTGGGAGGGAAATGAGGCATCTAGATACTTCATCACAAAAAGCAGAAGAAAAGAACGAGGACCATTCCGAGCAAACCCGGAGGTATATTTTGCCCAAACAGTCCCATTTCTTTCAAGGTTTGTTGGGTGTACTAATGGTCCATTCTACTGCCTCTTCTCTTTTTCTCATGGGGTTTTGTACACTTTGATGCTAGCTTATATTTTCTTGGTAACTATTTTAAACAATCCTTAATTCCATCCTGTGTCTCAGTGCTGACTATGCTTGTGTGAAATATATGAACAAAACATTTTCTAATAACTGATTATTTTCCTAAGGAAATTTCTGAGGGTGTTTCGTGGATAAACTCAGGGTCCTGTGTGTGGGCATGGAGTAGGTCTGGAATTTTTAGTAAGAGGAAGATGGTGAGCCCATGAGAGCACTCTGGGCTTCTCTTTTCCAGTGTAACAAACTCTCTAATAATGTCAACTTTCTAAAGCCCCAGAATAATTCTTTTCTGTTAACTCACAAAGTTCCCACTCAAGACTTCCTTTATCCAGCCCCACATATTATACGCAATTAGGCACGTTTCATGTTTCAAGAGCTGCGATTGATAATTAGCCATTACTGTAATACATGCCGACCCCCAAAGGGAGTTGATTGCCAAAAATAAGCAGAATAAGCAGAGCTGACAGAATGCTGACAAACCAGAGGCAAGTGGAACGGGGAATGGTTTTGCCTATTGCCCTCTTCGTCACTGAAGCATGCACCAAGTTGCTGAAGGAGGACTTTACTGTGAAAGCTTTTTTTTTTCATTCCTCTTAAAAGGCACTAGATTATAGAAAACAGTGAATGGAGCCTTGAAAGGCGAAGCGCCTCTCAGTGCTGCTGCCTTAGTGCGAGTGCCCTTCCCATGGGCTTGTATCTTTGATGAGACCCCATGAGATCACATACAGAAATTGTAGGTACTGCAAGCATTGCAGGCTTGCTTGAAACAATGTAATTTGGTGGCTCAACCTATCTCTTCTGCATGATGTTTAATATGTATGTAGGGAACAGAGGTAAGACTTGGTTTCAGTCATTTGGAAGATTTGGTAGAGACATATCTGTGATTTTATGAGATGGTATGCGGATGCTTTGTATATGTGACTTGGTCACAAGTTTCCAGGTATTTGGCTAAATATTGTTTTGGTGTACTTAGAAAGCCATTTCTTAGTAGGATTAGTATTTGGGTATGGTGATGGCAGATTTCCTGCTCACCCTTCCCCTCTCAGAGCGTTTTATTCAACCAGGTGGTGGTCTGGGAAGAATAAAAAAAAATGCCGAGCTCTCTCAAGCACTCCTTGTGATGATTAATCTCAAGTATCAACTTCATGCAATTTAGAATCACTATGGAAACACACCTGTGTGCACATCTGTGAGGGCTTATTTTAGATCAGGGAACTGAAATAGACAGACCTACCCTAAGTGTGGGTGGCAACATTCAGTGGGCTTGGGTCTTGGACTGACTACAAAGGGGCAAGAGACCTGGACAGTAGCACTTATCTCTTTATTCTTTCCGACTGTAGATTCAACAAAACTCAACCTCCAGTCACCATAACTTTCCTATCCTCATGGACCAGATTCTTTGAACTGTGAGCCAAAATAAACCATTTTTTTTAAAGTTACTGACTTAGGGTTTTATTGCTGTGAAGAGACACCATGACCATGGCAAGTCTTATAAAGGAAAACATTTAATTGGCCGGCTTTTAGTTTCAAAGGTTTACTCCATTTTTTTGTCATAGCAGGAAGCATGATGGCACACAGGCTGACATAGTGCTAGAGAAGGATCTGAGAGTTCTACATCTGCAGACAGCCAGAAGAGAATGCACTAGACTTGGCTTGAACTTCTGAGACCTCAAAGCCCATCCCCTAGTGATGCACTTCCCCAACAAAGCCACATCCACTTCAATAAGGTCATACCTCCTAATAGTGTCACTCTCTCTGAACACTATCTTATTCAAACCACCACAGTTACTTTTGTCAAGTATTTTATCATGGCAGGAAGATTAATAACCAATATATACTTCTTGCTTGACTATAAAATGTGAAAAGATTTTTGTTTGTTTGTTTTATTTTGTTTTTCCATCATAGAACATAAAGGAAATACTGACTTTTCTTCCCTCTCAAAATTGCTGAGTGATAATCATCCTATTATTTTGTTCTCTGAGGGATCCCCAAGCACTACAGATGCTTATACTATTCTAGGACAGTTGTAATAAATTTCTGTGGCTTAGGTAATGTCAACAAGAGTTCTTGAGGCTCTAAATCCAAGATCAAGTTGGTGGGTTAGGTCCTCTAAAGACAAAAGAGGAAGGCTCTGTTTTAGGATATATTTTTTTTTACTTGAAGTTTATTCATCTTTACCTTGTGAGTCATTCTCCCTCCATACTTCCCAGTGGCTACTTCCTGCTTTTTTGTAAGAACATAGATTATTCTGGGTTGGGTCTCACTTTGGTCACCTCGTCTTAGTTACCTCCTTGAAGAACCTATCTCCAAACATGGTTACCTTCTGAGATTTGGAGGACTTAGGACTCCATTATAAACATTTGGGATGGAAGAAGGAGTAAGTACTAGCCTGCAGCTAAGATCATTCCATGACATTACTATAGAGTCAGGCCTTGGTACAAAATACCTGAGAGGCTATACAACTATACAAAGAACTACAGGCAAGTAAGGGATCCTAAGAATGAAAGAAATAGTCTACTCAGGGACACCAATTGGTAATTCAATACCAAGTGGTCCTGAAAATATACATACAAGTAGCATTATATAAACTGAACAGGTAGGTTATTCTTAGGATTATATGTGTATATGCATACATGCATTCAATAATAATTAATAGAAATGAAGCCATGAGTTTGAAAGAATGCCAATAAGAGATAGCTTGGAGTGAAGAAAAGGACTGTAGAAATGTTGTAATTGTATTATAATTAAAGAATAAAAACAATAATAAATGCTAGAAATGGCCTACATAAGACTAAGAGAGAGGGGGGAGAGGTTTTTAATCAGTAGTATTATGAGGCTAAATGCCCTTTTCTTTAAAAAGTATCTTCTGTTTTCCTTAATGGAAACAGTTGAAAGGATAAAGGGAGTTGACTGACTCTAAGAATACACGAAACGTGAAGAGGGGATATAAAAAATTGTCTTTGGATTTCTAAATAGTAAGTAGAGAAATTGCAGTAGATTGCTCATGGGCATATCAGTTTAAGAGAAAAGGCTTTTAACTGTGTAGTTTCTCTGTGAACTTCCTGTCATAAGATTCTTCTTAAGTGGGACACATGCATTAACCTTGTGTCTGAGTTAGGGCTCCTTGATCAAAGGCAGCAGGAAGCAGAATCATTCCACTTACGGAAAGAAGAGGGGGTGGGATTTATCAGCAGAAACCTTGATATTTTGCAGAAGAGCTGAATGATCAATGACAGGTAAGGCTGGGTGGCAGCTGGGGTCAGAAATGGCAGCAACGGGTATTCAAGTGTCATCAGTGGCCCCATTTTTGCTTTTTGCAGCAACCGGCTTCATCCTTTAGTCTTTCCCTTTCCTTTGCTCCTACCTTCCTCTCTTTCTCCATGAAGTCAGAATGTCACTAGCATTTCTAAAGCTTGGATCTTAGATTTTTTTTCCTATTCAGAAAGTCATGGTCTTTCTCTGAAATACAATAAACTCATTAGCTCCAATTGGCCCAGAAGGATACTTGGTTGATTTCAAGTATCTGTTTCCAGACCAGTTCACTATGCCTAGGATAGGACTTTTATTTATTTATGTTTTCAAAATGGCTGCTCATCGTGGGATCAGGAGGAATGATACTGTCATAGTTAAGGCACAGGCAGACAAGACTAATGGTGCTCTGCTTGTCTTATTGCAGGACCTCTTATATCTTTTAGAAGAATGACTGTTATCCAAGTCAACATGTATTACTAGATTACCTGTCTTCACTCAGGGACCATTAGGCGTTAGGTTAAAGAATTTAAACAATAAACGTTTGATGTCTATTAATTAAGCACCATTCTGGGGCCATTATGATGAATAATCAAGACAACTGTAAAGTTTCAACTTCTCTAACAACGAACTAAAGGACCACAAAGCATTTACAATAGGGTGGATATTCAAGGAACTTTTAAAAAGACAGCCTGCATCAAATGCTTTAATAGACATCTGATGTCTGTCAGGGTGATGACAGATGGGAAGAAAAATGTTTTACCCAGCACAGGACAGGTCTGATAGTGAAATGAAGCGTTATTCAAAGTCACGAAGGGAGAACATGCAGTTAATCCTTTTACGGACCAGGCTGCTCACAAAGTCAGAGAAAATGTTTGCTCAGACTATCTCATTGTCTCTATTTCTGAGAAATGATTCTGGAGGAGGGTTCCAGATGGTTCCATTCCAAAGATTTCAATTTGAATAGTGAAGATGCACAGGAGATCTGGCCCACCCTGGAGGAGCAGACTAATGTCATGTGAAGAGTCGCAGGGCTGCATGGGATATCTAGTATCAGTGTGAGGATGGTTTATATTTCTACTCCAGTTACAGTACTCTTCAATGCCCTTTTACCTACTTTCTCATCAGAAAACAACTGTGATTTATGACTAACTGACCACCTGATGGAAGAGGCTGAAGACTTACTGTCCTCAGTAATTTGTGTCTACTAGTACCATACTGTCTTCCTCTTTTAAGTTCTACTCAACTTAGGATCCACCTACAAGCGTTAAATACTCAGGCTACAGTAATAATTATGAGAGTGATCATTAGTGTACCTTTTCTTGTTTAGCACTGGATCAGGTACATGGGAATTATGTAAGTTTTGCATTTTAATAAGGAGGGGGACAAGAATGGAGCACAATAAACAAAAAAGCAAAAAGGAAGTCAGCATTATGGCATTTGGGAGATGAGTCACCCCAGAAGCAAAAGGCCAGAGGAAATCTTGACATACAGAATAAAAGTTCATTCTCTGGCTTTGGCTTCATGTTATTACTGCAGCAGCACCTGTACACCCATCTGTTGTCTTCTGGCCCATCCCCTGCATTGACCTTACCAGGTTACACTGGCTTCAGACCCACATGGATTGGCATGCCAGCTGGGCCAGTCACTACTTGGAACACAAATCTGCATTATGCACACACATAGGGGTTCTGTTTCTTATGTGAAAAGTTGAAAGACATTATTCACTTTTGCATGAATTAATGTTAATAAGATATGATTCCACGAAGAAGTTTTTACTCACTTTCACCTTGTAAAAATATCTTAGACAATACTAAAATTGTGTCACAAGATGCTCACTGACTAACAAATAGTGTTATGTTCTCATAGACTCATTATTAATTGAAAAACTTACCAATACAAAATAGCTTAGTATACTCAAAGCTACTAGACTCTGAAGCTTAGCAACACATGCTGTAGGGGTTGGTGGTTCCCTCTTGGGATCATGGTACTCACTGCAAGCTACAGCTCTCTGCTGCAGTCTGGCATCAGGAGGGCATCCTACTATACCTCACTCAGCTAGGAGAAGACTGGAACAATATTTGGAGCATCATTCCTACATCATACATTTGAAAAATTTTAAGTTGAAGCATCATTGGTTATCCAGATGAACCACAAAGAATTAACAAAGGAGTCTGTAGTTGCATTCACTCAAAAAGGTCAACTCTGGGTTTGCTGGGAAAATTAAGCTCCCAGTTTCACTGTTGTGGATAATCCACTGATAAGCTCATGTTAGCATTACTGATTCATGATGCAACGGACAATGAATGACACATGGTTCCACCGAAGGATACTGATGATGGACAACAACAAAATTGGTATAAGGAATCAATCATAACAGCATTTAGTCCACAGGCAAAAGGCCCATGGAAAGCTCCAGTTCTTGATTAGAAACTGTGTCTTTGAGATGTCATTAAATTAGGAGTTTAAAGAGGACATCATCCTATGTACAGGATGGACATTTAATCTAGTGGACAGCACCCTCATAATGAGAGAGAAAGGCACAGGTAGGCAGGAGAACACTGTGGGAATGTGAAACAGAGCTAGGAAAGAGCACCCCAAAGCCAATGACTCTTATCAACTCCCCAAATCTCAGAAGTAGCTATGTGATAGGTTTTCCTCTTACAGCTTCCAAGAAGAGCCAACTGCCCAATCCTTGATTTTAGATTTTTTTGTCTCCAAGAATGAATTTCAGAAAAAAGTCTTCAAGAATAAATTTCTTGAAATAATGTACACCACCCAATGCACATGAATTTATTTATCTTAACTTTTACATCATCATTTCTAAGTTTCTCTTCTTGCTAACATTGCCCTTTCCTTTTTCAAGTTGCCCATTTTTTCTATCAGAGCCTTTTGCTTATTTAGCATAGCGATTTTCAGTTTCAAAACATACTTTATGATGCTTTGTTGAAAGGTAGATAAGTATTGAACAATGGGATCTGATGGAGATGGGCTTTAGTGGGTGATTCCCAGCAATTTGACAAGAAATTGGGTTGTATTTAATGTGTTTAAGTAACTGGGTGCCCGTGGGCTCAAAGGTCTATTGTGTTGCTTTTCTCTCCCAAATGGGCCCAAGGCTTCTTCCCTCAGGTCCCTTACTCAGGGAGAGTGTGTTCCTTGTAACATTTTTTGGTTGTGTTGTTTTCTCTACTGAGTCCTTAAGGTCTGGTGACAAGGTGTGCAGGAAGGGAAGCATTCTTTTATCTGTATGATTACTTCTGTCTTTGAGGGAGCACATTTTAGAGATAGAATCTTTACAAGTGTTTCTTAGCTTTCCCTACTACAGAGGTGAGGCAAGATAGAGAAAACTATGCAGAAAATATTATTCATCTTCCAAGTGAGATAGCCTGTGGTAAAGTCCTCCTCCTTGCTTCTATTACAGAGGGTGATAAAAATGCTTCATTTTCCCCCTCTCATTGCCAGAATCACCAGAGATGTGTTTTGACTCTTCCCAACAAAAATATTGAGGGGGTTCCATAAGGTTAAACCTAAGAAGTTTGAAACACTGTTAAGGCTTAGAGCTGAAGAGTTTGTTCCTTGACTCTTGTAGTATCCTCCACCCCAGAAATTTACCAGCACAGCCATAGAAGTATTTTTACCAGATTGGGACTCTGGTGTCAAAGATTCTTATTATACACAAGTCAACAATAAGATTACAAAATCAGCCAAAAGTCTCAAGAACCACTTTTGCTTCATAGATCCCAGATTCCAAATGGAAGAGAAGCCTATTACCTAGCAACACAAACAGAAACAGTAGGAAATGAACAGTTTACTGTGTGTGGTGGTTTGAATCAGAATGGTCCCCATAGGCTCATATATTTGAATACATAGTTATCAGAGAATAGCACAACTTGAGGGATTACAGCAGTAGCTCTCAACCATCTTAGTGCTGCAACCATTTAGGTTCGTGTTGTGCTATCCCCCAACAAATGATTATTTTGTTGCTATTTTATAACTGTAATTTTGTTAGTTATGAATTGTAATGCAATATCTGATATGGAGGGCATCTGATATGCAACTCCCAAAGGGTCCAGACCCACAGGTTCAGAACCACTGGATTGGAAGGTGTGGCCTTGTTGAAGGAAGTGTGTTAATGGGGATGGGCTTTGTCATTTCAAAAGCCCAACCCAGTCCCAGTATCACTTCCGGTTGCCTTCGTATCAGGATACAGATGGTATGTGGACTAAACTTCTGTAACTGTAAGCAAGCCCCAAATTAAATGCATTCCTTTATAAGAGGTGCCATTGTCATGGTGTCTCTTCATAGGTATAGAACACTGATTGAGACACTCTGTGTAACCAAAGAACTAGAAAAGAAGAAATCTAAGCAAAATGAGTGTTTGTGGACAATATCTGCTTGGCTTACTGAAATACCAGAAAATACAGTGGAAAACAAACAAAAAATTAAACAACAACAAAAAACAAAACCAAAGACAAAACAAACAAACAAACAAAAACAAACAAAAAAAATCAACAATCAAGGACCATGTCAATAGCTGCCAGCATACAGAACAAGATTTTTGCCTTAATGGATTCCGACAGATCAAGAAATACTCTGTCAGAGTAGGAATAGAGAAAATGAAACAGGACTTTCCCTATCATCTTTCAATAAGGAGTTGACCTCCCCTATATGTCAAAGTGAACAGTAGATGGCAAATGTGCCTGTCCCTTCACACTTGACTATGATCAGCAGAGCCTCCTTTTAGTGGAGTGCCTACTTTGCTTAGCAGAGCAAAGTAACCCTCATTGGGTGATGCTCAGAAGTAAGGCAAGTAGAAAGATTTAGCAGCCAAAAGGTGATCCCTCTTGATTCCCAGTTGTTTCTTTCCTTCAAGTCATAAATAGATGTTAGCAAGGAGAAGCTAACTATTTTAAAAACATAAGCTATAATTGGAATATGGAATGTCTTGTTTGGGGATAGGGAGTTGACTCAGTCATTAAGAGCACTCACTGTTCTTTCAAAGTACCCAAGTTTGGTTGCAAGCACCCATTGTTGGCTCTCATAACTACCTGTAGCTTTATCTCCAGAGGATCTGATGCCCTCTTCTGTCTTTTATGGACACATGCACACATGTGGACTACACTCCCACACGTAAATAAAGCAATTAAAACACCACATTTATTCACTCAAGCGTGAATCAAGAAACCTACAACAGTCAAATACACAAGGACATCCCCAACTTGAATTTTGACTACAAATGACTACACCAGCAAACAGTGGTTCTAACACCTTTTCATTTAAAAAAATGTTAACTAGCGTATATTAATTACACATAATAATGGGTTTCATTAAACCATTTCATACATTTAAATGATGTATTTAACTAACACTTTTATATTTTAATACAGTAGGGAAAATGCAATTAAATGCTAGTTGTTTACCTGACACCAGGAGGTTTGAACAGTCACCTTCCCATGTGTGCAATTTAGGGTTATTATTTAATGGAGAGGTGGTGTGGAATAGGGATTTCTGTTATTTCTGTTGCTTTTGCATAACTTAAACTCCCATGTGCTTTAACTATAAGCTGAACTGCTGATATGAAATAATACATGAAAAAAGAAATGTGAATGTTTAGGACAGAAAAACACATGAATGGTTGGAACATGAATGGGAAATAAGTATCATTTACTCTTAGCATGAGCAAAGTTGAGAAAGGAAAACAGAATAATTGTTGGGCAGAACACTAGTCCATCCCAACACTGGTATGGAAATTAGTATGTAAAAGGCAAACAAATTGCATCTACCATGGCTAAAGGTGGAAATACAAAAGTATTTCCTCCCCATCTTCAGTCTGCCCACACGAAAGGAAAACTCCTCACGCTGCACTCTTAAAACCATTTATCAGAAGCGACTCACATTTGGCAAATGAGGAAACTGATAGGGAATCAGATGTCAGATGGCATCATGTGGCTCTTCCAACCTATAAATGATAAGTGTAATGACATTTATTCTGAGCATTGTCAGCCTTCTAGGCATAACTAACCAATTCCAGATGTAGCTTTGGAATTCTCCTCAGTGCAGTAATAAGCTGTGAACAATTGATTGGAGATGACATGTAAGCTGCACTTTATTGGCCATTTCTGTTCTAAATGCTGATGTGGTTTTTCTCTCCAGAATATTCAAATGTAGAGACTGGGAGAACAGAAACTGTTCTAAAGGCATAGCATTTAAGCTTGCATGGAAGGAAGGAATAGAAGACTTTTGTGAGGTGTTATCTTTTTAAAAATCTAGTATGTTAGTATATTGATATTTCTAAATGACGTGTAATTTCAAATCTGAGGAAGCAAGACTGAGAGAGAGGGAGAGAGGGAAAGAGGGAGGGAGGAAGAAAGAGAGAGGGAGAGAGAGAGGGAGAGAGAGAGGGAGGGAAAGAGGGAGGAGAGGGAGAAGGAGGAGAGGGAGGGGGAGGGGAAAGGGGAGGGGAGGGGAGGGAGAGGGAGAGGGAGAGGGAGGAGAGGGAGAGGGAGGAGAGGGAGAGGGAGGAGAGGGAGAGGGAGGGGGAAGAGGAGGGGAGGGGAGGGAGAGGGAGAGGGAGAGGGAGGGAGAGAGAGAGAGAGAGAGAGAGAGAGAGAGAGAGAGAGAGAGAGAGACTGGCTGCCCTTCAAAGGGTTCCATATATCAGCATAGTTTGGCAGACCAGTGAAAGCCTAGATTCCTGCACAGAGAATGGCCCAGGTTGGTCTTGCAAAGATATGATACTTTTAAACTTCTTTAAAGTATCTTTAAAGATACTTTATTCTTAAGCCTTATTCTTAAGTCTTCTCCCAAATCCATGGAACTAAACTGTAAGCAGAGATTATTTGATGGACAGAAATGGGTTTTGATAGAGACTTCAGTTGGCAAGTTTATAGAACTTCCTGTTTCAGGAGTGCTCACCGCTCTCATCTGCCAGGCACTCACTTTACCCGGGCCACTTCTGGATGCTTCTCCATATATTATCACGTTTCACTCTCCTGGGTACCAGAGCCTATCTTTAAGTTGTTTTCCTTCTCCAATTGCTAAGATCATAGCCCTTTTTTCTCTTACAGTTCAGGTCTGGAGACACTCTCCTGTCTAATGACTTTTGCGTGTTTCCGGAGCCCCTACAGCTGGATCATTTGTTTGGATAGGCTTGAGCAATACTACATCATGTGTTGTCTTGATTCGGCTTCCCCTAAAAGGTAGTTTGATCCCTGTATCCAAGGGGAACGTCACTGTTCCTCTGTGTATGGCTCTCAGCCTTTCATGTTTCTCTTTTCTTCTCTTCTCTGTAAAAAAAAATCCAACGTGATCAGCTGTGATCAGCTGAAGTGCTCACTTTACTATTTTTCAGAAGCCCACACAATGCCTTGGTACCACCTTTGGATCCAGATGAGCAGAGACTGAATCTGACTGTAGATGGAGGGTATCTCTGCCCTGATTGTGCTTGGAATTCCTGAATACTCCCTATCCTCCCTCTCAGAAACAAGAAGGCTGCTTTCATTTGAGCAGTTAAACCCATTTACAGGCAGAGAAGACTGAGGCACTTTGAGGCTCTTTTCTCAAAGGAGCTGTGTGTTCCGTGTGTTATAAGCTGTAATTATGCAATTCTGGCGCTCAGATTACAAACAATAGCTGACATTAGAGAGAGAATAAGAAAGGGGTTCAGTTTTTTTGACCAGAGGCTTCCTCTGGGTGGGAGAGGGCAGATCCAGTTTGTATGCTAGGAGTGGAGGAGGCTGTTTCATTTGGAATCTTGCTCCCCCACACCATTCCTGGGGGAAACACACACATTTGTTTGGCAAGGACAGTACATCAGGCATTGTTCTGGTGCTGCAGTTATTCAGATGAGCAAGAAGGGACTTTTGCCTTTTATGCTTTAGTCTAATGAAGGAGATAACTTAAATGATTATTATAGCAATAATAGCTGGTACATTGACCTAACATGAATTCTGGAAATGTTTAGGACCAAACTCTTTTTTTCTCCAACAACTCATTTATTCCTACTTTGTGGGCTGATTTTCTCAATCCTTGGATGAAATCCAGGAAATTTCTCATGGGTTTTGGTTATAATTAAAAGGTTTCTCATTGCTTTCAGCCAGAGAAACAACCTCAATTATTTTAGCTCCTAAACTATAATAGAAAAAAAAAAAAAACAACCTTAGCTTTACTTTAGTTTCATTTTTTTTCTATTTTTGTGAATATACAAAATAGAGATGGTGCACCTATTAATTGGTTATCATATAATGTTCAATATATGTTTATGGTACAAAATGTTTCATTGAGTTAAGCATTTTTATTTCCTCAAATATTTGCTATTTTTTCATTTTGAAAACTCACATTTTCCCGTGCTAATTCTCTGAGATGTACACTATATAATTCTTGGCCACGGTTACTGTACCAAGCTTGTAACCTTCTAACATTAACCCTACTGATCAACTCCAGTCCTACCCTGTCTCCAGCCTCTAGTAACTACTGCTCTATGTTCTACTTTCAACGCCTCTAAGATCACTGCTTTAGGTTCCCCTTGGGAGTAAGATCATGCATAGCTTGTGTTTCTAAGGCTCTCTTCTGTTGGCTGCCCCCTACAGTAAGGGAAAGGTTAGCATGTGGAGACTGGTGATCCAAAAATAAATGTTAGTCAGTTTTCTGTTACTTTAACACTTACTGAAGTAAATAGCTTATAGAGAAGAAAGCTTACTTTCACTCCATTATGGAGGCTCTAATCCATGACCAGTTGGGTCTGTGGCAAAGCTATGAGTCATGAAAAGAGTGCACTGCAGAATAGAACCTTCAGAGACAGGAAGCAAAAGAGAGGAAGGAAGGGGCCAGATCCCAGCAAAACATTTCAAGGAAATGATCCCAAGGAACCATTAGACCTCACAAAAGGTTTCTCCATGTCCATGTAGTGCCACATGAGGGCCAGGTCGTTAACTACAGTTCCCTAGGAGAGACATTAAATCCAAAGGATTGCACCAGCACAGCATCTATTCCTTTGTCTAAAGACAGGTGCCCACCACCCCTTTAAGAGAGGATTTTAAGGCTTAAAGATGATGTATGGTTCTTACTAATTGTGGAATATACAGTAATGTCTTCCCAAAATGTCTCCAGCCTATTTTCTGTAACGGATGAATCGATTGTGCTGCATGGTAAAGGATAATTAAGTTCATGAGTTGACTTGAGATTGCCAACCAGCCAACCTTGAGACAGTAATCTTATCCTGGATTACCTGTGTGGGCTAAATGTAATCACAAAGGCCCTTGAATGTTGAGAGGAAAGGCTTCAGCGTGTCATTCTGATGTGATATGATATGAGAAAAACTCATGGCTGTTACTGGCTTTAAAGAGGGAAGAGGACCATGGGCCAAGATGCCTTCAGATGCTGGAATGGGCACAAAAACCTATACTCTTTCTTACAGCTTCTAGGAAGGAAAAACAACCTTACTGAACCTCCATGTTATGTCATTGAAATTCACTACAGACTTCTGATGTCCAGATAAGTAATATATTTGAGCCACTAAGTTTGTGATGGATGGCTATAGCGGCAATACAAACTCATATACTGTTTGTGGCTTAAGTTTACCTTGCTTACCTTGGGTTTTACAGTTTACAGTAGTTTCTTCCTCTTTTGCAGTTGTTTGGTCTCTCTTATTTTTTTCCTCTGTTCTCTGAATCCCCTTCTCTTATACCATACCCTCTAAACCTCCTAACACAGAAATTCACTTTTGCTGTTACCTTGGTATAGGAGAATGCATGTCTTTTTAAGGTGGTTACTTGTGGTCTTCTCTTATCTCTCAGGCATTTCTAACTTATTTGCCTAAAGTATTCCTTAGTCTTGACCCTCTAGGTCTTCCCAGAAATTCTTACATGTGGCCTGTACATAGTCAACAAACATCACTGATCCCTTTTGGCACAGGCTAATGGGTTTGTGTCCCTCCTCTATCCCACAGCAGAGAACAAGCTATGCTCTTCATGGTTCTGGAGGCATAAACCACACTCTGGCTCCTTCAAACGGTCATTGTGAATGAAATATTTTTTCCCACTTTGAGATTATTGAAGGACATGTTTCCCTTGGGAAGGCAAATCATAACCCTATTGACCCTCACTGTGAGTGAGGAGTAAGGAGTCCCCCTAAGGTCTATTTATACTTGCTTGGCAAGTCCTACTTAGTAGTTTCAATTGTAAACATAGTCAGCCTTTTAATGTACACACACACACACACACACACACACACACACACACACACACACACGCCAGAAGGAAAAAGGTAGAATAAATGGAACAGCACATATAGCTATGCTCTATGTTAACTCTCAAAAATTAACTTGTTTGGAACTCAGCTCAGACCTATGAGTAGGCAATAATATGTTGGTTAAGAGAAAAAGGGCAGAGAAAATCCTACAGTCAGTAAAGGATGGAGCCAGAACAACGTGGTGAGACATCATGCTCACTGCTTCTCCGTGGATGAGTTTCTGTCCCTTCTCCTCACTTCCCAGACACCCTCTTTCCTTCAAGTCCCGATCCATGGTGTCAGCCTCTCTGTACACTCCTCTCTGATGACTGAGCACTCACTGTCTTCCCTCTCCTAAATGTCCTCTCCACCTCTGCAATCTGGACAGTTTGCTAATTGCTTTGTGCATATTAGTCTGGCCTCCTGACTTCAAATGAAAGGTGGAAACATGATTTAAAGCATTTCCTGAAAGACAAGTTGTGTCCCATCTGTCTGAATTCAAATGGACTGATGAAAGACTTCTCCTGTCTAAAGCCACAGACCCAGTTAGGTGTCATACTGATCCAAATCTATAGCTGTTATGTTGCTATGAAGAACACTTAGCTGGGCCCCTGGGTAACTGTATGCAGGTAAGCATGCCTTTATTGTTTACCCCAAGACAAACGTGGTTTTCTTGCAAGTAATGATTTGTAACAAAGAACTGTTCAATTTCTAAATCTGCTGAGGCAGAAAAAATGCTTAGAGAATTGAAATATAGTCCTGCTGTTTAGACCTCCACTGACAACCAGTGGCCTTCTGTGGTGTGTTTGGGAGTCATTTCACACAGGTTAGACACACTGTTTGTGAGGACAGCTTCTCTTGGGAAGCATGGCTTGGTGTCTAGACAATAATGTTATGGCAGAGTCTTTCAGATTTCGTCTCTTATTTTACATACTACTGGATCCTCTTCCCGTTGCTTCAGAGACTGGAAGTCACAAGAGGGCGTGTTCTTAAGATCAGCTCACCACATCTGTTTCCTCACCTCTGCTTTTGTGATGGCAGAGGAAGATCCTCCTGTCCTCTTCATTCCTCCATCTGCAGTCTATCTGACCTAACCTTTCTATGAATCCAGTGTCAAAGATGGCTTCCTTCATTCCCATTTTATTCATCCTGCCCCTCCCCAAAGCACATTCTTCCACTGGATTGTGCACACAACTGAATTCCCACCACTAGGAAACAAGACTAAACAAAAAGAAGATACATGTTGAGGTTGATATTTAAAACATTGGCTCTTGATTTTGTTCTTAATCAGCCGCCATCTTCCCGACTAGGCTAGGTCTGAGGCCACGAGCAGTGTCATGTTCTCAGCTACTGCTCAGCTCAGGCTGCCAGCTCAGGTGGCCAGAGACACCACCACCCAGGAGATGCCAGCATGGGAGATGGCTCTGCCAATCTTCTATGCTGTCTCCATAAGGTTGGGCTGATCCCAGACTATCTCGCCATCCACATGGTACCCAGTAGAAATGAGACTCTAATGGGTAAGATTATCCAATAGCTTTATATATTTGGCAATGCTCAAATATCAAGATGCTCACACAATTAGAGGTGCTACCCAAATAACTAACCTAGATATAAGTTGTTACCCAGGACTGCTCTGGCTACATCTCTCTACTCAGCTCTCTCTCTTCCTTTTCCTCTTTCTCTCTTTACTCCTCCTCTTTCTCTTCTTACTACTCCCACTTTAGTTCCTCCTAACTTGTGGGGAAATTTTCCTGCTACACACACAAGCAATAGAAGACAGACCCAACAACAGGCCTTTCTCAGCCTTGCCTCCTCTGCAGCCAGCACTCCATTCCTTCTCCAATATTGTCTAGCTACTGGCTTTATTTCTCATGTTCTCAAGCTTCATTGTATGCCCTCCATGATACCTGGTCCTGATGATGTCTCATCTTCATCTTCCTTGACTTTTCAGTACTATATATGTCTCGATATCCTTTCTGTCTGTGTTCTTTTCACTTTGATGTCTGTGGTCCAGCATCCCAATTTTCTTCCTGTATGTGGTGCACCATCTCCTTTGTAGCAGAAACCTTCTGTGCACAGGCAAATGATGCTTCTCAGAGCTTTGCACAGTATTTTCTATGTTCTGCCTTCACCTTTCTCCCTAGAAGTCTCATTATATAACCAAGACTCCTGTTACCACTGATGCAGTCAATATATCTTCATGTCAAGACACTCTTGCAAATCTCTATGTCTCTATGTCTCTTAACTAATACATTACTAGGAGATCCCACATCATCACGTCAGTGTACTCAATGGGGAACTGAAAACTCTTACGCTTCTCTTTACATCCAAATAAGTGAGTTTTCCATCTGCACCCTCATCCCAATTAACATACCACCACCCATCCAGATATGTAACTCAGAGAGTGTCTGAGTAACCTTATAGGAGAAAGAGGATGCTACCTGGAAGGCTTGCAAAGGACAGAAATTATATTTTATCATTCTGGAGTTGGGAAATCTAAGATTGAGCTGTTAGGAAAGTTGTTATCTAGTGGGAGCCTTTATCTTGGTTTATCCATGGCGACTTTCCATGTGGTCTCATGTGATATGAAAAGAAAGGTGTTTTTCTTTTATTTCTGAAAGATATTTATATCATACACAAGAATTTTACCATCATGATCTAACCCCTCCCCTGCTTCCTAATGCCATCACACTGAGGGTCAGGATTTTAGTGTGTGGAATTGAAATCTGGAGGAAGCATCATTTAGACTACGACTTTATCCCTGACTCCTGCTTTGACATTTCTTCTTCTGACTAATCTTGCAATAAATCTGAGCATTTTTCTCTTGATGACTCTGTCTCTACATGTCTGTAATTCTTTCTCTTTTCCATTGTTTCTACTGCCTACCATGCCATTCACTTGCCTCCTGGCTTACTCCAAAGTCTTCTTACCAGTGTCTTCACACTCATCCTTAACTTGGCCTTTCTCATCTCTAAAAGAAAAAAATTTCTGATATGTAAAATTTCTATCATGATATTCCTCCTATCTGTGTGTGGAAATTCCTACCCCATTCCCACTCAGACATTCAGACTTGGCATACTCTAACACTTGTTCTTATTACAAAGATTTAAAAGCCTCATTTGGGGTTTATCTTATGCCAAGGTCTTTCCTGTCCTTGGGCATACTGTTAGTTTCGTCCATAAGCTTCTGTCACTTCTGTCTGGATTTTTCATTTCATCCCTCTGCCAAGGTAATTATGTCTCTCTGTCTTTGTCACTGTTCTATAGTTGTGAGGAGACACCGTGACCAAGGAAAATCATATATAAAAAAAGCAATTAATCGGGGACTGACTTACAGTTTTAGGGGCTTAGTCCATTATTATCATGACAGGAAGCATGGTGGTAGGCAGGTCTGGTGCTGGAGAAGTAGCTGAAAGCTACATCATGATATGTAAACACACATAAAGAAAGAAAGAGAGAGATAGAGAGGGAGAGGGAGAGGGAGAGGGAGAGGGAGAGGGAGAGGGAGGGGGGTGAGAGAGAGAGAGAGAGAGAGAGAGAGAGAGAGAGAGAGAGAGAGAGAGAGAGAGGAGGGAGAGGGAGAGAGGGAGACTGTGTTTCAAGTGTGCTTTTGAAAACTAAAAGCCCACTCCCAGTGACACACTTCCTCCAGCAAGGCCACATCTCCTAATCCTTCCAAACAATTCCACTCTCTAGTGACTAAGCACTCAAATACATGGGGGGATGTCATCATCATTCAAATCACCACACTCCCCCTAGATATCAATAACTCCAGTGCTTCATTGGGAGCCTTTTTGCTTGTATGAGATCTTTTAATTGTCCCTTCCAAAAATTCATGTAGTTTGACAGCATTTAACTGAATCGTGACATCACATTTATTTAGGCACTACAGTACTGACATCTGTTTTTCACTATTCTTTTCATTCTCCAAGGCAAAGACTGTGTCTAATGTTTGTTGTGTATGATATGTGCTATATTAATGATCTTAGACGATGTATATTAGACCTTGTCTCATCTATAAATTATAATTGTCAATGAATCCACCTGAAGAGATGAGTCAGCTCAAGATCTTGAAGGCCTGAGTGTCTATAGCTTGGATACTTGCTGTTAAGTCAAATAACAGACCACGGATAGTAAATGTCTGCATCTCCCTTGAAAGTTGTCTATGATGTTTAGGCATCACTGGCCTTGGAATAATTATATTTCTGACAATAGTAAGCTAGTCACTCAAAAGTGACTCTAGGCTTGGTTGGGCTAGGTTCAACTGCTGGGGGAAGAGGTCTTGGGAGACAAATATATGCATAGAGGAAAATGATTATGTCTATGGATTCCAGCCAGCAAGGGATTACATTAGACGGTCCATTTGTGGATAGCAGTGTCTTGGTCATACTGGTCTTCACTCTGAGTACACGAAGAGCATCAAGGAAAATGCCAAAAACTCTCTCTTTCAAGGGCTAGGACTTAAGTGCATGTGGTATTTAGGACCCTATATCATCCAGGAAGCAAATGACCTGTGTTTTATTTTCTTTTATTATAATTACAAATCATTTAGCCCTTTGCATATTGTAATGGGTTGAACCATGGCCCCTAAATGACAGGTCCAAATTTAAATATCACGAACCTGAAAATATGACCTTATTTGGGAATAAAAAAGATCTTTGAAGAATATGATTAAATTAAGGATCTTGAAATTAGATCATCTTGTATTATTCAGTTGGGCTTCAAATCCAATAACCAGCTTTAAAAGCTTTAATTGTCTTATCTTTGTGATTCTAGACCAGGGAAACACATGCATTCTAGGTAAACTGATCAGAGGAGGATGATACTGGGAGGAAGCTAGAGAGGTCAGACACAGGACAAGTCTCCTTGTCACCATCTCCAAGTCACTTTCCTTGTAGGGTTAAAACAGCAAATGTCATTGTCTTATGATATCAACTTGGGTTTACTGGAATCCATTTTCTTCTTCTTTTGTTTTTTTTCAAACTTGTTTATTTCTAAATTTAGTTTAATTATGTGACGTTTAGCATAAATGACTCTATTCTGGTTTAGACTGGTCTTCTGGAGACCAGAAACTAGTCTAGACCATGGCCATTTATGAAACTTGTTTAACCCATGAGTCTTTATAAGAGGCTGTCAAGATGGAGGTGGGAGTTGGAATGATGCAGCTCTAAGCCAACAACTTAAGGGGTTTGCACTGAGAGTGGTGTTTACCTCTAGAGTTTTGTAGTAGTGTAGCCTCACTACACTTAGTCTTTTGAGATGTCTTAACTGCAAAAGTTCTGGATAAAAGTTCTATTCCTTTAACCCTTTAAATGTGTTGTCATTTGCTAGGAATATCCTATAAAATTCACAGAGAAAGTACCTTATATTCCAACGTAGAACTTCTTTTTATAGTTATTAGTTTTGCCAGCCATCAAAGTCAGTGTGCATATTTTCATGAGCATTACGGTTTTCATGAGCACAGTGGCCACGTCCTACATCTACTTTCTATCAATCTTGGTTCATAGATTTGAAGGGAAACAACACATTATGCTGAATAAAAGGCAGATATTTTACGGAACTGGAGGTTGCCTGCCTCAGGTCTCAAATAAATGGCCTGATATTTATAAGTAAATATTATTAGTGATTACTTTTTGACAACCATTTGAGAAATTGATTTTTTTTTTCTTTGTAACATATCTGGCAATTACAGACATGAGTAGGATTCTATCTGACATGTATTTGGAAGATCCGGGCTTAGACGGGCTAGAGAATATAGCTCTTAAAATGTGAGATTAGGAGATATGAGCTCCATTTTCTGAGGAGAAATGTGTCTATCAAAGTCAAGATGTAAGACAGCAAACCCCTTCCTTTGCCTGTCAAAGTCGGTGGTGAAAGAACAGAGATTAATCACTGTAATAATAGTGGCAGTGGGCTGTCAGCTTGGAGAGGGACTCCAGATGAATATCCCTCTTCATGCCATCATTTTTAAGCAAATGAAAGGCCCAAAGCAAAGCACAAAAAAATAACAGCTGTAAACTGAGAGGATGACTCTAGACACTGGAGATATTAACTGACAGAATTTCTTCTTTCTTACTTGCTCTGCAAGGATGACTAGACACTGCAAAGCCTTATTAAATTGAAGGTGTTTTATATTTGTGATTTCTTTATAGCTCCAACAAGCGTGTGCTTGAAGGTTCTAATTTACCTCTGCATGCCTAGGGATGGGAACACAGTGACAAGAACGGTAATGACAACAGTCATGAACATACACTGCCTTTTCACCTTCATTTATCCTGGGAACAACCCTAAAAAGTGGGGAACCTCATTGCTTTTCATTTGCACTTGAAGAAACGGAGGTGCAACATGATGAAGCATGTTGCCTAACTTGTGTGGTTAATAGGAGTGGCGACGCCTTTGAGTCTAAGCTTCTGAACTCCAGATCCCTTGACTTTGCTGTCTTATGAACAAAGACTAGACATAAGGCCAGTGAGATGGCTCAGTGGGTAAAGGTGTTTGCTTCTGAAGCTGGCAATCTGAGTCTGATCCCTGAGAATCATGAGGTAGAAGGAGAGAACGGACTCCTGCAAGTTGTCCTCTGACTTCCACATATATGCATGCATGAGAGTGTATTCACATACATGTATGTACACACACACACACACACACACACACACACACACACACACACACACACACAAAGTTTCAAAAATTAGCAGAAATCCTCAATGGGCAAATAGTAACTCATTCTTGCTGAGAACTCACTACATGCCTAGCACTGTTGTCTGTTTCATATGTTAACTAATTTCATATCCCCTAGGAGCGCATAATTACCCTTTTATTTCTGACTTACATGTGTTATAAGAAAACTAAGCCACAGGCACAAAAAATTACCCAGAGCTCATAGCTATTAAGTGGTCTTGGCAGATTTCCAAGCCACTGTATCTGACATATCATCCATCTAACCATGAAGAGTTTCACCTGCCATATTAATAAGTCATGAAAGTTCTTCTTCCCTGTAGCTGTGGGGAGGGGTGCTTGCTGTAAATGACAATGGCAGTGTTTGAAGGCAGTTTAGGAGCTATCATTTTTTTTTACAGTCTATTGATAAGTGTCAAGGAAGAAAATAAAAATGGAGAATTGGCTGGAAGCTCTTAGAGCAGAGCCAGGAGGCACAGTTAAGTCTTGTTCATCTGCCGCAGACACACTCATCAGTATGTGAGCTGATGTTTGGACTAAACCATAGTAAAGCTTCCCAAGTCACAGTTCCCCCTTGCTAAACTTCTGTGCAGAAGACATCTCCCTCCCAAGACTACATATGGACCACACTGTACCCCATCCCTTTCTTAAGGGACACTTGAACTTTTGTCAGCGCCAGGCATAGTGAACTACTAGCAAGACATATAACTTCTACCCCTCATTGTGATTTAAAGCCATGATTAAAGATTATAAGATTTCTTGCATCCATGTCCTCCTGGGTGGCAATTTTACTTAGACTGAATAAGTATTTTATTTTGCTCTTGGATGCTTAGATTTCACTCTCAGTCAACACAAGTGACTAACTCAAGCCCATTTCTGACTTTATCACAGCATCTTTCCCAGAACTGGGATGTGACTGCACAGTGGACATGACTACACAAAGTGTGGTCTTCAGATCTGAAGTACTAGTTGTAACCCAGGGCTTGATCAATGCCTTCTCTCTAGATTACTGGAGACTCACAGAACCGTAATCCGTATACAGTGCAGAATAGATTAAGATCTGAGCTACACCTTGTTTGAGGTTCTCGACTTTTGTATCAGAATCAACCAGGGAGTGGAGAGTTTGATTTAGTTTTTTGGGATGTAGTCTGAGCAATGGAATTTTATAGCCCCCGTAGGTGATGAAAATTCATAGGCAAGGTTAAGAACCACTGAACTAGAGCCACACTTCTTAACCCTGGCTGCACTTTAATGTTGTCTGGAGAGCTGTAAAAAAATATCACAAGGACCAATCAATCTGTCAAAAATGGGTGACATGTTTAAAAATGCCTGCCCTAGTGATTTTGATGTGCAGCCCAGGCAAAGAACAGAATGTATAGGAGACAAAAATGTGAGAGATGAGGTGCTTTGGATGTAATTATTCATGCAACAAGAATTTATATCATTACTCAACAATACAGGTGTTTGGGTGGGTACTACAACTATATAGCAGTAATTAGACACAGCTCACAAACTTGGTGAACAAGCTGAATAAGTTACTCCTCATCTCTGTGTCTCAGGTTCCTCATCTGTGGAATGTGGGACACTTGTAGGCTTATACTTTTCAAATCCTACTTTAATAAGAATTCTTAAGTGATTTAACCTCCCTTCTAGCTCACTACTCACCAGATGTCGTGGCAAAGAAAGGTTTATAGGGCAAAGAGGATGTGAACCTATTTAGAAATTGTTCTTTGAGGTGATTCCCATCTTCATTGTCAGGATATCAGCAGGTCAGTTCACACAAATCAGCAGCAGTAGCTCCACCCACTCAAAAACACCATTCATGAATCAGCAAAGGCAGTTCAATCCAGAAGAAACCATGAGGCTCAGCAAATTGGCCTGAGTCCACAGAAGCAACAATAAGCCACCAGCAGAAGATCATGAGAAGTTCTTTGGTGAGTTTTTCTTCATGAAGTCATGAAAAACGATGATCAGCAAAGAAGCAAGGTGAACCAATGGCACAGTGCTGTCCACTGTCTGTTGAGTTATACTTATAATCTTTCCAAACATCACATCTGCTCTCCAGTGCCCACTTAGCAAAACATCACATGCCCCCTTTTCAGGCAGCTTTAGGAAAAACACCATTTTTCTGTTCTCAGCAAAACACCCTCCCACATGTTTGCTTCAGCAAAACCATCCTTTCAGGACAGCATTCAGAAAAACATTGCACGACACAACCAAGTCTCCAGAAATTTCCACTTCAGGCACTAGATGTTCTTCAGGTGACCATGCAAAACCATAGGTGGGATAAAATTCCTGTTAATGCATCCAGTTGAGTGACTAGCAGGATTCAGGTATTTATACTCAACATGCCCGCAGCCATTTAGATGGGGCATGAATATGTAACCAAGAAGTAGTCAGTCTGTGATCTAGCTTGTTGTCTTGTGTTAAAAACAACAATTTGTTGGTGTATTTCTGGATCAGAGGATGAGGGACACTATTGTGTAGAACTTGAATTATGACTGAGACAATAGACCATGTCTGTAAGCACTTGTTTGCTACTATTCAAGCTGATATTTCTAAAACTATTTTTTCCAGGATGCTTTGGGGAGTAAAATCCATCTGCCATGTATAGCAGCTAGTTAGAAGGGGCCCAGAGGATAATATTTTAGCTCAACCTGTGCACATTGCACTCTTTTTACTTTATTTTAAGGACTTTCACAGAACAATGCAGGAGCTATTTATATTGTAAAGGTCCTTAATGTTCATTTCAGAATAACACATAGGGAAATGGCTTGTCTACATAGAGTCAGATGGTGACTTTAGAACATGTCTAAAGCCCTGTGATTTATGAGGGAAATGATATTTTCAACAACTAGAGAAAAAGGTGCCTAGGAAGCATTTGCCCCACCTCACAGTTTGTACTCAGGCACATCTGGGTTGAGAACCAAATGCTCTTTGAATCATAGTAATGTGATGTTTTCCTTGTTTTAACAGTTTGACCTCGAGTTCATGCTTATTATAGCTTGCCAGTTTGTTAAAGGGAATTTCTTAAAGACTATTTTTTTCTTCTGTTAATATAAGTTTTATAGGAAACGGAGAATCTATGTCACTGTTATGACCTGCAGAAGTGAGCTTTCCTTTCTTTTCTTAGATATATGTTTACCTATCTGAAATGCTCCTAGAAAGAAAATTTACCTTTACTGTTAAACAAAGTCAGGACTATCTCTATGCTCCATAAGTTTTTCTGAAATCACTTTTTTTGTTGTTGTTGTTTGTTTGCTTGCTTTTTTTTTTTTTTTCATTTTCTGCCATAACCCATGTTGTGTAATTTGAGGAACCTTGTGGGCATCTGATGGATTTTTGTAATTTTTGAACATTTTATCGAGCTTTTCCAAACTTCTGTTAAAGCCAACATATCTAATGTTATAGTTCAAAAATTTTATTACATAGTTACCTGCTAATTATTGAAAAGATACTCTAGTATACAGATGAGTTTCAGTGAGTTAGACATATCTTTTCTGAAATGGAAATCACAATTATATGAAGTAAGTGAACACTTGAAATGTGGCCTGTTTTTTTATTGCAGTATGCTTCATATGGGTGGAGAGCACACATTGAATTTCTGTAACTAAAAAGAATGTAAGATTTTAAAAATGTTTTGCTTTATTTATTTATTTATTTATTTATTTATTTATATATCCCAATGCTGCCTCCTCTCCTGGTCCCCCCTCCTAGAGTTCCTCCCTCCTCCCTTTCTCTATTAAGAGGGCAACATCCCATATCTCTTAGGCTTAGATTTTAAAAATCTATGTTAATAAGGGTTCTTAAATGCTTTAACTTTTGGCAAGATGGTCATTTTTACTATACTAATTCCGCCAATCCATATGCATGGGAGATCTTCCTAACTTCTGAGTTCTTCTTCGATTTCTTTCTTCAGAGACTTGAAGTTCTTCTCATACAGATCTTTCACTTGCTTGGTTAGAGTCACACCAAGGTATTTAATATTATTTGTGACTATTTTAAAGGGTGTCATTTCAGATGTGAAAACCATTGGACTGAGCACGGGGTCCCCAATAGACCCCAGTTAGAGAAAGGACTGAAGAAGCTGAAGTGGTTTACAACCCCATAGGAAGAACAACAATATCAACCAACCAGAAAACCCCCACCCCGAGTCCCCAGTGACTAAACTACCAATCAAAAAGTACACATGGAGTGACCCACGGCTCCAGCTGTATATGTAGCAGAGGATGGCCTTGTTGGGCATCAATGGGAGGAGAGGCCCTTTGTCGTGTGAAGGCTTCATACACCAGTGTAGGGAAATTTCAGGGTGGAGAGGCAGGAGTTGGTGGGTGGGTAGGGGAACACCCTCATAGAAACAGGGGGAAGGGGAATGGGATAGGGGGTTTCTGGAGGGGAAAACCAGGAAAGGGGACAACATTTGAAATGTAAATAAAGAAAATATTCAATAAAAGAAAAAAGTAAAAATAATAAAATAAAAAAATGCTCTAACTTTCCTTCTAGCCCACCATCCACCAGATATAGTGGAAAGTAAAGGTTAATAGAGCAAAGGAGGATTTGGGCTTGTTTAAAATAGTTTCTTGAAGCAAATCCAATCTGTGTTGTCAAGATATCAGCAGTTCAATTCACATGAATCAGCAACAGAAGTTCAATCCAGAAGAAACCCCAAGGCACTGTCAATTGGCCCAAGTCTACATAAGCAGATAGAAGCCTCTGGAATACCACCAGAAATTCTTTGATATGTTCTTCTCTATGAAGTCAAAACAAATAATGACCAGCAAAGAATGGTAAAGCATACCACACAGCATCACCCAACTGTCTGCTAGGTTATGTTTATACCCTTTCCAAACATCACTTGTTCTCTCACGGATCTGCTCTAACCAAATACCATATGCCCTTTTTCTCAGGCTGCCTCCACAAAAATCACCATGTGCCTATTCTCAGCAAAAACTCTCTCCTATGTATCTGCTGCAGCAAAAACATCCTCTCCTAAGACAGTTTCCAGAAAAACACCACATGACACAACTGAGTCTCCTAAGAAACAAGAAATTTTCACTTCAATCTCCCTACCCTGTGGTATCAGGTCTCTACAGGTTTAGGCACATTCTCTCCCACTGAGATCAGCCCTTTGCTACGTACATGCTGGGGTCCTTGGACCAGCCTCTGTATGCTCTTTGGTTGGTGGATCAGTCTTTGGGACCTTTCAGAGGTCCAGGTTTGTTGATACTGCTGATCTTCTTGTGGGGTTGCCATCTCTTTGAGGGTCTTCAATTCTTACCCTACCCCTTCCATAGGTATCCCTAACCTCTATCTCATGCTTGTCTTGGGATATCTGTGTCTATCTTAGTCAACTTCTGGGGAAGTTGAAGCCCTTTCAGAGGGCTGCTATGCTGGGCTCCTATCTGCAAGCAAAACATAGCATTGTAAATAATGTGAGGGTTTGGTGCCTTCCCATGTCATAGGTCTTGAAATGGGCTGTACTAAAAGTATAATGTAGATTACATGTTGAAACAATACAATTTTAGACATAATAAATTAAATGTAAAACTATATTTAGGGATAGAGACATGATTCAGTGGTTAAGAGAATTGCTTGCTCTTCAAGAGGTCCTGAGTTCAAAACTATAATTAAAACCCATTATAACTATACTTTTTACCTTAACTATGACTTTCCTAATGCTTGCATTGAAATATGTTGAAGTGTAACAGACAGGAAGATCAGAGAGAGAATCAGAAACTTGTGTAGACTGAGTACTTATGGAGGGAGACTGGAATCTACTGAAGGTGGAAAGAAACAAAGAAACAGTAAAAGAGAAAGTACAGAATTTTACACGATTTCACATTTTTCTGCTTGTATATCTTATTTTGCCCCAGAGGCAAAAGCTCCCAATGTAAATACAACCTGGTATTGATAAACATCCTGTACTTTTTTTTTTTTTACTATTTCTATTATAATTAGAACTCAGCCACTACCAGAATATAGTTGACATCTCCAGCTGACAGTTAACTAGAAATCTCATAGCTCTCTGCTGACTGCCATGATATTCTGGCACTGAAAATAATGACTGTTGGAAACACACTTTCTCCTGAGGCCCTAGGAAGGGCTTCTTGGGCACAGTGGGGTTGCTGCTCTGATGTGATAAATGTTCTCTGGGTTGCTGAGTCAAGCCTGGGGGCTTCAGGCTCACCTGGCACCCTCAGAACAGTTATAGATAGCAGACTGGGCTGTGGGGAAGGCCTGGCATAACCACTCTTACTTGGAAGAGTCTGAATATTAGTGCCAATCTCATACACATTCTCTAGAACTCACTGGAACTGATTTTGGGGACTGAGGGGGATTGAGTCAGAAAACTCCTCAGGAATTCTGGAGATAATCTGGAGGGAAGGGAACTATTCCTTTCATCAGTCTTTGGCTAATGTTCAAAAGGTTTTAAATAGTAATATTTTCCATGTCCCATGCTAAAGCTTTAATTCTGAAAAGCAAAAACTATCATATCAGCCATGATGATTAATTTTCTAGAATATAAAATTCCTTTATAGACACTATTACTGAGTGTATTTATGACGGGTTTATCTGATGTGATCAGATTCCGATGGGGGACTGAGTAACACAGATGACCTCAGCAGTGTGGGTGAGCATCATCAGTTCTTGGACGGTCTGTTTGATGGTCCGAATTGAAGTCAACGTCAGGCAGAATTCTTCCATCTGACTCTTGTCTACTTGGTTGCTTGGAATGATGCATCTTATTTCTTTGTTCTCAGCCTAGAATTATCCCCTTGTCCTCTTAGTTCTCAAGACTTCGTAACCAAAGCCCTGACTTCCCTTGATCTCCAGCTTATATGTGGCAGGTTACAAGACTTCTCAGCCTCCGTAATTTCATGGAACAGTTTCTCATGCTGGTTCCACTTCTCTGGAGATTACTGACTGATCCATTGTGAAAGAATCCCACTGTCTCCATGTTTTACTTATCTATTGCAGTGTATCCCAATGCATAGCAGCTTAATACAATAGCTACGTTATTCCTGTGTAGTAGAAAGTACATTACATTATTGCATGGAAAAGTTTTCTTTGATCTGTCATATTTGCAGTCTCAGCTGATAACACTCAATTGGGATTATCCAAGATGACAGACTATAGTCCTATGATTGCAGTTCTAGATTTTTCTTTCAGCTAGGCATCATGGATTTTTTTTTTTTTTTTTGGTATAATTTCTTCATGTGGTAAACTTGGATTTCCTTCTAGCTTGGTGGTCTCAAGGTAGTTGAACTTTTTATACGATTGATGGAATAGTTTAAGCAACGATAGACGTCCCAAGTCTTTTAACATTAGTCTCTTCAACCTGTGCATGTAAGAAACAACCATTGACATTGAGGTCCTGTCAGCTGTAATTTTTATTTAACATGAACTATCTAAGTATTCACTACTGTGTCATGGATTTTTCCTATTGAGCATAAATATTTTCTTCATGGGGATATTAGATAAAATGATCTTGTGTTTTAGTCTGCAATGTTAGTAAAAACCAGACAATATAATACTGTGGCTAATATGAATGACTCCTGGCTTTTTACCAATTACAGCAAAATCTCATTCCATTTCTTCTGCTTTCTAGAAGAAAAATTATTACAATAGCAAATTACAAAATTACTTCTCCTTCCTGACAGCATATATTCCAGGGCAAAATCCTACTATTTCAAATCCTCCCAAACCACCTACCCTAAGCCCCATGGTATAAGAAATCCCTTCTCATACACTCTATTGAGACACTTAGAGCTCCTTGTTGGAGTTCCTCCTATAGCTAGTTGACATATCTAAATGCCTTCCATGACCATGGGTGTGGTCTTGGTGACTTTGTCTATGTGATATAGACAGCCACATTGACATAATTTTCCTCACTGCATTCTACTGCTTGAGGTAAGTTACAAGGGTACCCACACTCAAGGGAATAAGAAAAAGACTGCCCTTGGATGAGTGCAACAGAGGAAGGGCTAATTGATGATACTAAAGTTACCTCATTGAAACAATCTATAAAGGTACCACAGAATTTGCAGTTACAACTTTCTATAGACAGCTAAACTTTAATTTAAAAAATGTATGTGTGACACCATTGCTGGCCACTTGCTTAGCTCATAATTTATAGCTGGACCTTCCTCAGGTATTGAAAGGATTTATCTTCTTTTTACATCTTCAGAAGGATGATATCTATGCTCATGTTCTTAAATACAGTGGGGTTGCTACACTTGGCTTTCAATGAACATGCTCACAGGATCTCTGCTCTTTCCTGTCTTCTGATGATTACTTCCTGCTTTGAAGTGGTTTTTCTTGAGGGTTACTTCTGGAACTGGGGACAAATAACTTTTCTGGGTGTGCTGCCATTTTCTCTATCCTAATCTGTAGGAGTTTCACTGAGACCAACAAGGCCCCCTATCCATGTGCACCTTAAGTTCTCTCAAGAGCAACTAACTACCAGACGGTCATGTGCAAGACACTTTTGCACAGTGATTACTGTACCCTGGAATCTGACAATGGAGTGTTTAATAGCTCAGACCTCCACAGGCATCTGTCTCAGGGAAGATACGTCTGTGTTCTCTTTCTTGCTTTCATTCACAATGAGTGAATGGCTATATTTCCTTGATATTTATAGCAGCTAGATAGATGATAGATGATAGGTAGATATGTCAATAGATATATGAATATACAAATAAATAAATAAATGATAGATAGCAAATCACCCCATATTGACTATGGATAATTATGTGAGAGTATTGGGATCATTTTTTTTGTTTCTTTGCTTCTGAGATTTTTTTTCCACAGTGAAAGTGTATTACTTTTGTAATATAGCAAAAACCCAATTGATAAAGTTTGAGTACAAAGAAGAAGGCACTGTAACCAGACTACTCTACTAATTAAGATGTTTGGAGGCCTTTCCTCTGAGGTGGATCTTGTCATTACTTTGTCATCAAGTATTTAGAACATGGGATGGAATGAGATAGTGGAAATGCCTATGAGGTTTGTTGTTGTTGTTGTTGTTTTCAAGAAAGGGTTTCTTTATAGCTCTGGTCATCCTGGAACTTATTCTATAGACCAGGCTAGCCCTGAACTCAGAGATTCACCAGCCTCTGCCTCTCATGTGCTGGAATTAAAGGTGTGTACCATCACTGCCCAGCCATATATGAGTTTTTCAGTACTTTAAAGACACATGATGTGAGCAGGTCCTAGTAAAGGAACAAGTGAGGTCTGAGCAGCACATGGATGCAAGTCATGGGATAAATTAGTAGAATAATTAACTTAGTTAGGGAGCAACTTGGGAAATGAAAGAACTGAGTTTCTTGGCAGGGAGTGAAGGCACAGACTATCCTCCAGAGCCTCAGATAATGGCATCAGAGGACTCATCTCTGGAAGCAAGATGGAGATGATGTCATCTTAGAATATGACCGTTCAGGGATTTTGGCTTGAATAGAGCTATAGCAAGTGCCAATACAGACAGTTTTTCAAGTAAGCCATCATCTGCTTCTAAGGATGAGTATGCTTTCCTGCACCTAGTGGAATGAGAAACCAGGAGGGATAAATATGTGTCCTTTAAACACGATAAAGGGGGTCAGCATGGGTATTTTTCTCTGATGCCTATTATTTTTATGTATTTCTTTGCACATTAACTTTTTCACCTATGTATAAAAGTAATGAATGAAGCATGTGAAGACTGTATAGTTTAGAACATGCACAAGCACCTCAATATGCGTCCTACTGGGCTGTGCACATTTTCACATATTACAAAGCACTTACAGGAACAGTAATATCAAGAACCATTCACCCAGCACACCTACTGTGTCCCAGATGTTATCATCTGTCCATGTGCTATTAGGACCAAACTTACTGCCTCTTATTGTAGAGATGAGGTAACTGGCAGAAAGGTTAAGTAACTTGCCTGAGGCCATGTAGCTTGCATGAAGCCATTCTAGGAAACAGAATGCAGTACAAAATCTCTTGCTTTCAGTCTTGAGATATTTTCATTAACTTTGCGGAAGCCTCTTCAATTCTGATTATTAAACACGCTCTTTTGTTCTGAGAAAATGATTTTTTTTCTGGTTTTTCATTTTGATTTTATGTGTGAAAGTCAATCTTTAGTGTGGATGTGGTTTTAAAAAAAAGACTCCAATAGATTCTACCTATAATGTTCCTAAGAGTTCCCTCATCTGACATTTATCTATTAAATATCTGGCCTACTGCAAACATATGCAATGATTCCCACTTACAGTGTTTTACTACATATTAAATTTTCTCTTCTTGTTCCTTTTGGGCAAAACTGTAAAAAACCTCCACAGAAGTCTGCTAACAAGAGCAAAACCTGTGGGCAATGCGAAGAGTCATGTGAGTTTTTGTATTAGGCTGACATTTTCCCCTGGAATTTTTCTCCGTGAATGATGCAATTTGAAATAAATCCCCCTAGTGAACACCCAAGGATTCTCAGTAGAGAGTTACAGAAATGATGAAAACAAACCCCGAGGAAGAAACAAGAGAACTGAACATGCTCAGTTTCAGGATGAGAAGATCTTGTGGAAATAACTCCATCAGTATGTGTGTGGATGTGAGGGACCATAGGCAGCTATTCTGATTATAAAGGAGGACAATTGTGAGTTAGACAGTGTATCTATTTGGGTCATTCCAATGAACATTAGTTATAAAGAACACTGCAAGACTGTCCTATTCACCCATAGTACATTGCTTAACAACGGCAGTAGCTACAATGTAAAGGTAATATAGCCATACATAATATATATACATATTATGTGTATATATATGTATATATTATATTATATATGTATATATGTTATGTATATATAATTATATATTATTGTTAACTATTGAAATTTTATGTAGTTTCTGACTTAATACTAATAACAGATAGTACCAAATACTTCCTACCATCAGGTATTGTGTTTATAAATATCATACCTGCATTATTAATTTACTCTTCACAATATTTCTGTAAGGTAACATTTTTGGTTCACATACTGGGTTGGGCATTGGTTTTCTCACATAAGATATATGTTTGGTGGTCATGAATACTGTAGGTATTTAGCAAATGAAAGATACAAATATCATCTGCCCTTCTATGCCTAGGACAGTTTCCTAAAAGCTAAGCTTGGCCATCTGAAACCTTATTCAGCAACATTTTGTCTGTAAATAAACCACTGAGTCTCTGAGAAGAAACAGAGCCAGCCTTCAGTATGACACGAAGGTGTTTCTCATACAATAGACTGTTTGGATCATTCCACAAGCCTTAGTTACAAAGAGAACTTAAACACGTCCCTATTCACTCAGAGGACGTACCTCAACAATGGCAGTATCTTTACTGTAAAGCCAATGGGAGGTAATTCTCTAAGCCAAAGTGGGGTTTTGCTTATAGATTTCAATGATTTTCAGACTTGACACTGTAAGACTCTTCCAGAAAAAAAATTGAAAGATACAGATTCTTGGGTAGAAGACCTTGAAGTTCTGATCCAATGGGTTTGTTAAACAAATGTCATTCTGTTGTAATAATTGATCACCATTTTGTGTGGAGACCACCAATTTAGTCACGCCTACCCCTTAGACATTCACAAGTGAGAATGTGAGTTCTCAAGATTACAAGACTAAATTCAATACTGAATTTTTGGCTTCTTCTTTCCATGCCTTTAATTCGATCACTGCTCAGTGTTATTTTTCAGTGTTTGAGTCTTTATAAGGAAACAAAAATAGAATGGTATTAAGTGGCTCCCTCAGTTTCCAAGGCAATAGTCATGGGATATGAGCCTTCTAACCACTCTCTTTCACCGTGCGTTTTTATCCCAGCTCTTTATGTTTTACCATTATTAATTCAGGCCCACGATTGATCACAGACACAGGCGGAGTATACAACCACCCAGGTAATTAGGAAAGCTTACTAAATAAAAGCTACGGTTTTAGTACTTCGTTACGAGGTGGATGTGTGATTGTCATGGAGTAATGGATAGTTCATTTTTCTTTAATGGCTTGAGGTGGCATGAAGAAAAAGAAGAAGAAAAGTCGGAAAAGTAACTTTGGCTAGAGACCCAACCTGATGTCTCCATGATCGAGGCAAAGGAAATCTTTCTCAGTTGACCCAGCTTCTTTGGAGGTCCAGAGTCACTGAAGACAGTCCTGATTTTATGCAGAAGGCACATACTAGCAAGTGACAGATTCATATTACACTAGGAAAAAAAATGTGTCAAGTCAGGGTAGAAGAAAGGAAGAACCCATCTAGGGAGCCACAGCCATATGTGAATCAGGAGGCCACCTGTCCACTCTCGGCCTCAGGACTTCATACTCTATTTCCAGTTTTCTGGTTTAAATTTGGGCCGAGTGTCTGTGTATTTGAAGGATGACTCACTGGATGCCTCCACACTAGCTACTTCAGCTTTAAAGGCTTGCCCAGCCTGCATCATGGGATTCACGGCCTTATGTGTAGCTTACAGTCCAGCTTCACTTCGGTCAGGATTCCTAAATGGCACCTATTTGTGCACAGCCTCTGTCACTCTTCTGTCTTTGTGTCCATCGGTGATCCTCTTGATCATCTACCCTCCGTGAGAGGACATGACCTAAAGAAGGTCACTACTCAGCAGACAGGAAAGGCTAAGGCTGCACTGTGTGGCACAGCCTGAGGGTGGGAGACTTGCTAGGAACAAGGGCTTATCTTGCTGCCAGCATGGGTGGGCAATGTGCCTTGGCTGCTTATAACATCATTCTGTCCCTGAGACATAGAAGGAATGAAGAAAACAGGAGGGTGGTGAATCATGAACTGAATTAAATGGCTTATTGTGGAATTTAGGATGCTTTTAAAATGATGTTTCATCATTTTAAAATGATTTTAAGTGGAAAAGCTATACCCTCTTGCTCTGGGTATTTCTTTAAAGCAAATTTTATCCCTGAGAGCCCTTCTCTGACTTAGCCAGGGAAGCACTGTGTCTCTTCATAGCATCTTCTTTTGCTTCTGTCCCCTTGGTGTTGCAGTATATCACTGCCTCTCACAACCCAGCATCCCCCTTTTGTGAGATGCTATGACTTAATCTCTGCATAATTACCTTTGTTATTATCTCTTCAGCTTATCTGGGACAATCCCAGCATGCTGCAGTTAGATGAAAGGTAGGCCTATTAGGAGACACTAGTTATAGCAGTAGGAGAGAGAAATAATACACACACACACACACACACACACACACACACACACACACACACACA